>OX155980.1:70895374-71010522 GCA_944548615.1 Micropterix aruncella
GCTATAAATTTTAACCAAATTATTTAAAAAAAGACTATAAAAACATCAGAAAGATGAATTAACCACATAGGTATATAATATGTTTAAATATAAAAAAAATTGGCAATAATATATTAAATATTACACAGTATGAGTATTTTTTTTTTGCGCGTAAGACTAAGTAAGTTTTTACGTACATAAACCCAGAATGAATTTTTCGCTAGGAAGCCAAGCGAATATCATATATTAGTATTTTAATTCCTAATTACCCATTTATTAGCACACTAATTTAGTGTGGTTCTCTTTTCACATAATGTCGCTCATAGGTGCTTGAAAGTCAAAACAAGTTGACTCCACCACAAGATGCTCTCAAACCGCACGGTCAAGATAGCTCTTCACGGAACAAACCTTTAAGTCACACTATAAGAGGCTGTCCGCAGGGAGGCGTACTCTCGCCCCTATTATGGACTCTTGCAATAGATCAACTCTTGCATATGATGCCAGAGGCCAGGATAGAGACACGGGGCTATGCAGATGACGGGGAATTGTGGCCTCACGGGGCATTGTGGCCAGTACAAACATATGTACAACCTCAAGCTCTGGGATACGAAAATGTGCAGGTTCTGCCAAGGGGCAGAGGAAACTCTCCTGCACCTCATGTGCGAGTGTGGCCCGCTGATGCGTAAAAGATACACCCACTTGGCTGGTCATTACCTCCAATATGAGGAGAAAAAACAATTAGGCGCCAAAAGCCTGTTGCCGTTCTTAAATGACACGAGGCCTAGCGCAGAACTATACTAGGTGGCGGACACAATATATCAGCAATGGTCGCAGAGTTACAAGGCTCATAAAGACCTTATAAAAGCCCTACAAAAAAGGGTGCTTGAAAGAGAGAAATATATTCGGTTTCATGGGCTGCGTTCGGCTTTTAATTGTTATCGAGATTTTATTTGACATTTTCAAGGATTAAAATGTATGCAATCTGTCTTTGCGCAGACCCTGATTTGCAGCTGTCAAGGTTTATAAACTCTGCGATTGGGACGTGATCACTTTGAAGCGTAATATGCATAAAAAAGACAAATAGATCCCATGAAAACGCTGTTGCACCGTGTCCTCTGGTGGGTTTGTTAGTGTTGCCGACGTATACAAAAAGCTATTAAAACGTATGAAGCGTTTTGGAGCATAAATAAAAAATAATGGTTGACAAAGTCATTTGGCTCCGTTGGCAGGGCGAACTACCAGGTGTTTAGGTAGGTGAATCAGTCACAGTCTCACTCACTTCTCGGAGAAAGTGAGAGGCCATTAGACCCATAGATGTTTCTTAACTGATGCCTATCTCTAAGCATCAATTTTTCACACGTCAAAAAATACTTTATTCGTATCGGCCGATAAACAGGGAATAATAAATATCCGACTTTTATGTAATGTATAGCAAATGGCCCATTATGAACAGGCTTATATTCTAGTCTGATATATTCACCATTATATATACCCTTATTTCTAAACAGTCTGTTACTCAAAATAATTTAGCTTATAAATGGCAGTAATATTATTAATCAAGTCAACGTTGCGTCACCTCGGACCACACTCTAAATGTGCAGGGTTAATAGGAACCGCGCACGAAACTGTTTGTATTCAAATGGCTGAATAATTAAATGTCGACCCTCCTGACATTTGTTGATCGAATTGCTAACAGAACGGGCCGCCCTCAATTGGACGACGAAATCGTTTTGACTGCATTCGTGATGAGTTTTTGAATACGTCCTCCGCCCTGAATCCACTCGACCAGCGCCGGAAAAAATGGAATGGATCGAACCGGAAACGACTGTTAGAGCATACAATTCCCACCTAGAAAAAGTAGCAGCGAAGATTTCATCCAGGAATAATGTAATCTACAAACTGGCTAGCTCGACAGGGGGAGCGAACGGTAACACCCTGAGAACCTCGTCCGTTGCAATGGTGTATTCGGCTGCCGGGTATGAAAAGTCCGTTCGGCTTAATAGTATTTATACCCACAAGGTTTATGCAGAGCTTAACCGGAAGAAAAGCATTATCTCAGGCACACTCAAGGGCATCCCAACTGAATGGTTACCAAAACTGTGCAATATTAAACCTCCACATATTCAACGCCAGACTACTCTATGCAGAGAGTGGACAAGTGCAGTCAAAAACTGAATTAACCTTCCAATTCGACTTCAAGTTCTCCCGAAATCCTTCCTAGGAGTTAGCCGAATCGCTTCTCGCAAATAGATATCGATCCTGGAGCCGCCTGGCAGGCCAACTGCGGGGTGACAAATATGACCTCATCTCGCCAACCTGGTTTCGACTTGTGCCGACGCGAATAACGGCCGCCACACGTAAAGTTCTGACCGCGGGAAACACCACGCGTCGTTCCATCCCTCGTTCCGATATGCACGTGTAGATGCATTTGACGCGCGGCGGTTGACAGTTTGATCTGGCATGTCGACGTGTACGCATGTCGTCACAGTTTTGGGCGCGCATCACGTGTAAACGTGGTTGCCGTTCGTTAAGTTCGATCTGCGACATTTTCTCATAACTGTATCCTGCTTTGTGATTTTGAGGCGTACTATTCTCAATAAACAATCAAAATCATCACTATCCATTCTTGGTTTTTTTTTTAAATTATTCTGAATAACTTTCTCTTAACTCTCTTAACGTAGGTAAATATCTATGTCTTCGTTTGTATTGTTTTACTCACATTAGATGTTTTTTAAGGTTGTT
Organism: Micropterix aruncella; assembly: GCA_944548615.1. Taxonomy (NCBI): domain Eukaryota; kingdom Metazoa; phylum Arthropoda; class Insecta; order Lepidoptera; family Micropterigidae; genus Micropterix; species Micropterix aruncella. The sequence continues at coordinate 70,898,096 of OX155980.1, forward strand.
AAAGATAACTACAAATCCAGCTAACGCGATGACCCATTTCTTAGTGCTGCTAAAAACTTTTAAATTTATGACGTTCCACGCGCCAGTCTAAACTGCAGTCTAAACTCTCAAAAAATGTTTACACGTAGAGTTCGGACTGCAGTTAGCGTGGAATCTTAGATCAGACCGCGATCCAAACTGTGGTCACATTTTACTCAAATTTTATGACAGTTTGATCCGCAGTCAAAACCGCGCGGATCTATCCACCTTTCGGAACGCAGTCGTAGGTGCGCAGTCCGAACTCTACGTGTGGCGGCCGCTATTGTGACCATAAACCGCATGCGCACAAGCCACGGTAGATGCGCCGGGATGCTTCGCAAATGAGGTTGGGGGAGATTTCCCCGCGTAGGACTGCGGCGCTGGCATGCCGTTCAGTCCATTCCGCACATTGTGCAGGAGTCTCCCAAATGCACCTTCGACGGTAGCTACGCCGACATCCACCTTGCAACCAAACTCGCATGTAGCTGGACGAGGTCACTCGATATATGTAAAACTTTATAATATGTACCCTGGGTTTTCATTATCTTTAGTTTCTACAGTTTTATTCATTTTGATCATTTCCTTATTACCTAATTGACACTTCCTATATTGTTTCTACAGTTTTCTTTTATTGTTAGGTATTATTTTATTATCAATTCAATTTCTAATTAAAGACTAATCGGTTGTGTCACCCTAAAACTTTCCCAGCAAGTAGCCAAGGACTTATAGAAATATTTTAAGCGTGATGATTTTAAGCGATTTAACCGATTTTTGGGATTAGAATGACCTGATTGAAGGAAGAAAACCACGATGTGTACTTCTTCAACATTACATAAAAGCAAAAATCGTTTTATTCGTTTATCGTCAAAATGATTTCATTTTATCCTATTGCGATTGACTCAGTAACTATTTGTTTATTATGCTCTGCGCGAATCGTACAGTAATTATGCTCCGCGCGAATTGAAGAGACCTGCAGTATCATTGGCGTTTGTGAGTATGTCGTGTGTGTAAGTATAAGATTTGCAGATGATACTCTCCTAATTGCCAACAGCGTGGAACAGCTCCAGCTTCTAATTATTAATGATACAATAATATGTGACGAATATGTGTTTAAGTGGAACACCACAAATAACAAGTTCACGATAGTCAGTAAAATCAATCGTCAAAATACGTAAAGTTTTTATTTCTTTATAATGTCAATTAATTATCTAAGTGACTTTGTTACTTTAAGTATCTTATGGGAATATTATAAATTATCTGGCGAGGTTATTCAGAAACCTTTAGTGTTTAGTTCTAGAATTATTATAATATTAAGCGGCTATCTAATAAGACATTATATCATTGGCACCAGTCATATTTCAATCCCGAAATATTGGACTTATAGCCCCGATGTTTGGTACACAGATGCCTTGTTGGGCCGGAATCACATTAAGTTTTCGCCGGTCAGCATATTCGCGTAAATGATTGATCGAATTTATATAATATGTTACATATCTACTATCAGCGCTCGACGCCGACTAGCACCTTTAATCATCGACATCACGATCAAAATCCTTCCATAATCCCTTAGCTTATTTGCTGGGAATGTCTTGGCGCTGATGTCAAAACCGAGATTACAAAAAAAATTATTTTTAATGGATTTAGTTTCAGAAAAATATAATCAATTTTTGTAATAATTGTATTTGTGTACATAGCCCTTTGTCAATACATTTTCAGGACGATTAAGTAGAAAATTTAATCTAGAATGGGAAAAATCCCAAAACGCCAAAAAAACATATAACGGTTTTTAAGATAAAACGAGATGATACATAGCCATAACGAAAGAGTGGCGCCTGGTTGTGCCACGATGCATTTACCGACCGTAAAGTGCAGCTGCTTTTATATAAAGAGGAAATAAAAGAATATGCGTATGGGAATTTAATAAAACTCCGCAGTTCCAAGGGCGGAAAAATAGGTGGTAGCTTCGCAGGACATAACTGTTTGCTTTATACTCTATGCCAATTTATATTTGTATAATCCTTTGAATTGTGGCTGTACTAAATTTTAGTTGTGGATAATTCAAGCCGATATAATAAATTTGGTTGTAAGATATATTCGATGGCTATTATTATCTAATAAAACAATAAATGGGAACATATGAAAAAAGAAAAGAAGAAACTTTGCAAGAAACCACTAAATGATATGTACTGCCCCCATAAATAAAAATGCAGTATCGAACATAATTAAAAATGTCGGTAATGAGGTCATACGTTTGTGAAAACTATTTAAGTTCTGTAGTTAGATACTGAACTCCTGCCTCAGGATTTATACATAGGTATTATATTAGCAATCTTCCACTGCGACGGGAACTGCGACCGCGACTATTTCAAGACATTTATTGTTAATAATGTGCAATGGCTGTACAATTTCTGTTGTTTTTTTTAATGAATAAAGGAGGGATTCCATCATTATCTGGACCTTTACTATCATCTAACATTTTTAACTTAGTTTTATTATCTATTTTAATAATAATAATATTGCATAGCGAGTAATTAGCACTCGAAGCATACACACTTTGTTGAATCAGATGCACTGGGTTAGCGACTTCTTCCATTGGCACATACTTCCATTTAAAAATCTATAAAATGCACTTTCAGGTACTCCAACTTATCAGTAAGACCTTTATATTATTGTTTGCCTTCTTTAGTTAATATGCTGGTAATCTTTCGGTTGGTATATTTAAGCCGAAGAGTATGGATGAATACATTTTAGCAGTTTCACAGTCTCCATGGAATTATCTTTGGCAAAGCCGTGAATGAACTCTCTTAAGCGTTTAGGTGTTTTATTCGGTCAACCGTTTCTTCCTCCATCTTCTAGATATAGTAGCACGCTTGTTGTGTAGAAATGGCTAGCTGCGCTTTCACCATTGTCTTGAGAAGCCGCTGAGTTTTTGTCCAGATGACCTGGCCGTCGCGTTGCTTTTATCACCCTAACTAGTTGTCTAGTATCCATCGAGCAGTTGTCACGATCTTCAGCCATGAAGAAGTGATAACGACAAACGGCGGCAAACGGTCCTAAAACACACTTAAAAGGACAGAGATCATGAGTCATTCCATTTGAGACAGAATTATACGATCTTCCACCTTCCATTAAAACGGAATTTTATGTGCACTGCGGGATTACTATGCATGCAGGATTATTGCTTCCTCGATATATACTTTTGGGGATGGTGTGGAAGCTATCTACAACATCTATACAGCCATATTTACCTTTATCCGAAAATCTTTTATATTTTTTTTGTTTTTTTTCCAAAAACATAATCTATGTAAGAAATAAAAATAGAATTTGCGACAAAGAAGAAATGCCAAGGAAACGAGTTGAAGCATTGGAAAAATCAGAAAATAAATTAAGTTTTTCAAAGGATTCTTTCTTAATATTCGCCATAAGAAAAATACCCTGAAAACTACTTCATTTTATTTAATTTCCAACGAGGTTACAAATTCTGACATCGGCGTTCTTGTTTCACAAATATTAATAAAAATGTTTAACATTCTGTCATCTTGTATACAATACAGCAAACATTTCGCGAATACCACGTGAATTACAGAGAAGTCCAAGCAGGCGAGATAAAGTCGGGTTGCCGCGAATCGACAGGTTTGCCGAGCGCGAGAGTATCTCATTCAAAAGCATGAAGCGGTTAATACTAATGAGTTATATAAGGATTTATTTGCTGTGGAATACCGATTTTCGTAGTATAACTTTTTTCTCAGGGGTCAGCCTTTGTTTGTTTGTTTGTTTGTTTCTACTCTTTATTGCGAAATTTCACAATGGGCGGGTTTATCGCCATATGACAATTTCTTACAACCAACCCTATTATGACGTGTTTATATGTATGTATGCGTGTATCTTGCGTGTAAGTGTGTGTCTTGTTATTGCATTCGATCGACACAATTGAAAATGCAATTCCGTTAATTAGATCCCAACGGAAAATGGTGACCCAGCCGGAAATCGAACTCGGAACCTTAAAACGTAAGATCAGGCGACCTAATCACTATGCCACCGTGGCATAGTGGTTAGTCCTTTGTAATTAATTAGAAAGGATGCCAAATCGTATTACGTAATAGAGAGTTCATTGAGGTATTGGTTCTAAGTAGAACGTACAGTTTGGCAATACGTAGGGGCCGCCGCTCCAGCCCCGTCCGTCGCGGGCGTCCCCTCTCCCCCGCCGACATGGTAGTGGGGAGCGACGCAGATGACCGTCAGGCTATATCGGACGGTCGCGTCCGCTTTGACGGCCCGCGGTTTTAATTGAATATTCCATATATATTGGAAATGAACGAGGACGGACTGCAAACTAGAAGGCCGGCCGGCTTGTCGCCGTCGATAAATCAATTTATTTACAGCCCCAGAATATTATTCGTTTTGCGAAATTATTTGTTAACCCTCCGTGCTTCCGGAGAAGGGACGCTTAGTTATCGGCCCGTGGGGTCTTCCGAACCCTTATAAGAATGATCTATTTTTAATAAGGTTTGAATTCCATTCTTGCCAGGGAATCCCATTATAAGTATAGTTTTGAAACGGTTATTTTTGTCTTTTATATATATTAGTGACGGGCAAAAAACTTCATGAGAACACCATATTAGCATTATAGAGCAACAGGGAGCCAAAGATGCATGGCTTGATCACAGTGGAGATTTGAAATGAAAAATCCTTCGTTCCTCTCAGAGTCAAGGAGTGAAAGAAAAATCAGAACAAATTTTAAATTTTCTATTTTAAATAAAAATTTCTATTTTAAATAAATTTTAAATAAAAATTACCTACAAATTTTTAAGAAAGGTTTATTATAACTTATATTGTATAAATATAAGTTTTTATTTTTTGCTGAATTTTACTGAAAAAAATATTTTTTCAAAGATTAAAAAAAAATAAAACAAAGCCAGTCTAGCTAATTAAAAATAGAGAGTAGCTAATTGAAAATAGGATTCAAACTATCTTACTGGCCAAATTACATAGATCTCTGTAAGTTGCAGCGAACGCGGTAAATGTTCAAAACCACAGAAGTATAACGTCTAGAAATGAAAACATAAGATCGAAAATATTTTTAATAATTAATACATATAATTATTATTATAATTATTATATACACAAAAATATTTTTAAAAAATCGGTTGTGTCACCCCAAGACTCTCTTGGCAAGAGCCAAGGATTGTTTTCGTCTGAATAACAATTTCATCAATTAAATCGTTGAGTGCCCTCTCTCGTTCGGTGGATAAACCCGCTTGTCTTCCGTTACACAACCGCATCTGGTGGCGCGGTTCGTTTCTCGGATAGCCTCGGGCGGCTTGGCGTTAATATTTGATAAATATGTATGACGGGTATTACATATTATTAGAACAGGTTGTAATGAGATATTCCAAACAAAAATTCACAATGTGATTTCGGCCTAACAAGGCATCTGTGTAACACATTTGGAATCGACGTCCAATATTTCGGGGATGACGTATGGATAGGCGCCCCCAGGTGGATCGATTTTAACCACAATTTTAACGTGCATACTAAATTTTAGTTCAATCGGCTTATCGTGGAGGAACACATACATACAGTCACACACAATTTACTTCAATATTGACATGGTCTTAATCGCCTCAATTTTGAAATGGTCTTAATCGCCTTCATCTCGAAAAAAAATGCACGTTCACAATAGTTTTCCACCGAGAAAGTAACATATTTCGAGTCAAGCTACTAGTCGGTCGCTTTTAATATGTTGTCAACCTTCGCCTTAACCGTCGCCATGGAGTAGCTCCCAGTGGCTGCTACGTAATTTGGTTAAAACTTCAGTAGTACTTTTTCTGTTATCACCTTTTAAAACAAAGGTGTTTTTTTTTTTTGTGAAAACCAAAATGTTTAGGAATATATTTTTAATTTGGCAGAATTTACATATTAGATTTCTTAAAAATAAATTTATTAAAAGGTGCACCCTGTATGACCATATATGAGCATAATTACCATACAAAATGATCATAAACAATTAATTTAAACGTGAATCAGTTATTTAACTTTTTTATGAAGATGTCAGTTATTTTTAATGGTCTATTAGGCATTTTCAGTTGAAATAGGGAAAGGCAGACCATAGTAGCAAAATACAATGGATCTAATTTTAGGTCAACCAAAATACAGTCTTATTCTTTTAAAATAATATACTCCAAATTCTAAGAGACTTTGAATATCAAAGTACTTCTTTTGGTAATTTTAACACTGCTCCCAGAGGGTCTATTTTTTTTAAGGTAGTATTAGAACGTATGTTCTGGAATGGTGTTTAACTGGATCATCGTATTACCCATACTGTGTTGGTCGACCCTAAAGGGTCGCTTTCAGCGGGAAATTAGGGGATTAGTTAAAAATCACACAAGATCCATGTCCTGTGAGTGAGAAACCTGGTGTACTATCGAAATTCCAGCGAATGCGGGGGTGCTCCTTCATGATCAAAGTTCATGCCTGGTCATATTTCGGGGAGTTGAGGGATTACCGGGACTTGATTCACTGTCCACTGACCCACTATACAGATTTAGAACAGTAAGCGCAATCTCGGGTGGCAAGGCGCGGCGGCGATTGGTTGCGAGGGAAGTTAGCAAAGGGATACATAATTACAAACGCTTGTGGTTGTCGTTACGAGTTTGGGGGTTGTCACATTTCTCGAACGTTTAAATATCTGTGTCGTTCGACGGCGGAGTCGAATGGCGGAATGGCGGCCATAGGTCAAAGTGCTTGCGCGCTTCTGCTTCTGCGTATTTCGCTAAACGGCACGGACCACGCCTGTGGTAAACCGTAGAGTAAACGTAATTAATTTGTGGTAGCCCTTAGGACTCGTGACGTCGCTCGTTTCGATTTCAATTTATAAGGGAAGCTACCATCTGTATATGTGCTACTGATGCGTGACTATCTTTAAAGCAGTCGTACCACTCCTGTATCCGTGAGAATAAACTTTCCACGTAGGTAATTTTAAGTCTTTGGTAAAATTTGATTAAATAACTTCTAATAAGTCATCCCATCCTTGACAATCCGACAGACGCTCATTTCATATCCTCTTTTAACTGTCAATTGCCAGCGATAGACGCTTTCAGAGGTCGTGAAAAAATCACGAATGCTAATTCTTCCTACGCATCTCCATGCACCGAAGTGTTCTTCTTGTGCATTATTTATTTACGTGAAAAGAAATAAAATGAAATACTTTTCTACTGATTACTTATATATTTACTTATACAAAGAAAAACTTTCTTTAGGTATGTATTACTTCGATTCTTAAAATCAATATACTACTTCAATCAGTTATGGGAGGGGTTATAATAATTATATTATAACCCCTCCCATAACTGTATATATATATATATATATATATATATATATATATATATATATATATATATATATATATATATATATATATATATATATATATATATATATATATATATATATATATATATATATATATATATATATATATATATATATATATATATATATATATATATATATATATATATATATTGATATTTTAAGTGTGTAATTTTTTTTAAATTATTTTCAATAATATATAAAATTAGATGAGATATATAATATAATATACATAGAGATGAATACGACTAGTGTCGAAATATTCTCAATCATATAATTTCTTCTAAAATAAGTTACTAACATCCATTTCTGTTACAGAAACCATCCTCCTATACGTATTACATCCAAGGGCATACAGTAATTCGGCTGCAATAACTAAGAACATCATAGGTTATCAATTGCGGAAACAGGTGCCGCTGCCCTAAGTATTTAAAGAGGACATTAACTATCGTTTAAATGTTTCTGGTCCACCAGGACCCCAGATAAGTAACTTTTCATGAATCTAATTTTATATATTATTGAAAATAATATATATATATATATATATATATATATATATATATATATATATATATATATATATATATATATATATATATATATATATATATATATATATATATATATATATATATATATATATATATATATATATATATATATATATATATATATATATATATATATATATATATATATATATATATATATATATATATATATATATATATATATATATATATATATATATATATATATATATATATATATATATATATATATATTTCTTTAAAAAAAGATTTTACAAAGAACCAATCAAATATTAACAATATTATACAATTTTATCTTATGTTTTGAACTCTTGTAAATATCATATAGCCTTAAGTATAAACTTCTCGACCAGAAATTACGATTTATATCTTTTTTCATGGGAACGAGCAAATGAAGTATTTTATTTTTATTTTCATTTAATAGCTGGCTGATAGCGAGCCCATCAATCGTATATCGTCCTTTTAAAGAGTGGATATATTCGAATTTCAAATCGAATTTTCGAAATGTCATTCCGCATTTAAGAGACGATTGATTGTGATTTTTTTCATTGTTTTTGCTTAAATTTGTCTTTAATAAAGACATTTTATTTTGGTTTGCAAAAGGATACGCTTTGTTTTTGAGATGTGGATGAAGGGCGATCGTTCGCTAGCGATAAAGGGATCCCATTAAACCTACAGTGTACCGTCGAAAGTGGTACTCATCCAAAAATACATCTCGTTTAAACAATAAGCATTTCCCAGTCCAGTCCGGGAAAACCTTCCAGCTATGTAAGTGGCTTTTATTATTATTATTTTTTCATCAAAGTGTCATCCTTTAATCGAATTCTATATATATATATATATATATATATATATATATATATATATATATATATATATATATATATATATATATATATATATATATATATATATATATATATATATATATATATATATATATATATATATATATATATATATATATATATATATATATATATATATATATATATATATATATATATATATATATATATATATATATATATATATATATATATATATATATATATATATATATATATATATATATATATATATATATATATATATATATATATATATATATATTACTGCATTCCTAATACCATTTAATCGCATTAAATTGCTCAACGCCATACTACGTATTGGCAGCTAGGATTTTACTACGACACGCAATGTGTAGATGACACTCATAGTTCCAAACGCGGTCCATCGTTTTATAACGCGTCCAAAAGTTAAATTGCCCAAAACTCCCGCTTCAACCGCTTCTCGACGTTAGGGGTTACATTCATTGAATTCGGGTCATAAAAAAAGTCGGTTTCCGCTGAGGAAAATAAAATTATCTCATTTTCACCTTGGAGGTGTAAAATTGTACCTTGAATGCTTATTACCAAATGGCCTTAGAAAATTTATGTTGTATAAATCATTCTGAAATCAATCTAGATATAATAAACCCAGGGCCATACAAATCGATATATTATTGGCTAGATATGCCCTCAGATACAAATAGGTTGGCTCCATACCCTTCGCTCGTAAAACATGTGACAAAAAGAGCAATAAATTGAGCAGTATGCGAGAGAATAGCACGCCAATATTCTTCGCGGCAGCTGTCACACCAGAAACGGTCGGCTGTCTGCCCGCGGACTGCGACTAAACTACTACTGGCCGGCTTTCAGTAGTGGTTTTTTCATTTTCGAGCGCGAAAGGCCCATCTAGGGGATCATATATCGATGGCCATACACTCTAAATTCTCAATCAACTGGCCTTTAAATTTAGGTATTTATACGAATTTACTCACGTTGTGGTACCAGGCGAGTCGGTAAGCTTTTGGGTTCGAACGGATATTGCATTCGAAGTAGACGTCGTCTCCCTCCTTGATATCTTTAGGGTTAAGGTTTGAACCCATCTTCAGCGTAACCACCGGCATAACTGAAAAAAATACAGATTGAAGACTTTTTGAAATGCACATTGATAAAGCGCTTACCAAAGCTACTGGTCTCGAGATAAATTCTTACCAAACTTTCTTTTCTATGAAACATTAAAAAAAGTAACATAAACATAACTTTTGCAGCGTTTGCAACTTATACAGATAAGTGAACTAAATTTAAACTCATAATTACATTTAAAAATATCGATATAGCATGATCATGGAATATACAATGAAGATGTGTGTACTTCCAATTTATAGTATACATCGATTTTTGTCTGCAGTTTTCAATACATGAGCTGATGATTGCTCAATAAAAAGTCGAAGAAACTTCACGAAGGTGTGACAAAGATGAAATAAAAATGTAAAGTTTTACTGGAAGAGAATGGGCGCCACTCTGGTCGTTTGTCTCATTACTTTAAATAACGGGAGCGTAAAAAGTGCAGAGGATTGATGCCGGTAATTAAGTTATCTGAAGAATTAAGGTTTTTAAGGTAATTAAAAATGCCGTTTCCCTGCAGTCACGCAGTAGAAGCTGGTTGGGATCACGTTTAATAAAATAATATCGTTTAATCTTTGCACCAGTTGGTCACATACTCCCATTCAAAAATCTACCAAATACACTTTCAGGTACTCCAACTTTGAAAGAGGCGTGCGGGTGCTTAGCAGTTAGTTGAACCACCTCTATTTTAATTGGAATTAAGATGCTCGCCGAACGAAGGACTGATCGCCTCGCGTACAGAGATGCCGACTAGCTCAATAAATGGGGCGAAAGACAAGCACCCTTGTCAAGAACGAAGGATACGCCTGGAAACGGAATAAGATAAGTAGCAGAGCCAACTAAAAATCCCAATGTGATAATCACTTCCTAATGGGAGCTAATGGGCCCTTGCTGAGTTGGCCAAGAAGACCCATTTTGTTCAGTGTTGGTCACACTCACGGGTCAACACCCATTCGGCGGCCTCCAAGCATGAAGTGCGAGCCCGGGCAGGACTCTGGCTTTATCGCCAGTTTCCCCTAGGAGTCAACCTTCTGGCGCTCCTGGACGGTCTGCGCACCGTGCGGCGTAAAACAATCGATAGTGCAGTCTGGGGAGACTAACAGTCGGGGGAGTCTGGAAGCAGTACTGTTTCCTATAGAGCGGGAGTGGTTGCGGACCTTACGGCAACTGCTCTTGAAACGACCATCGGCTATCCGAACCTGGGTGAACAGTCGGGCAAAGGATGCCGTGGTCTGCGATAGATTCGGTTTATACCGTTTCTTAGACCTCGAACTCGTAACCAATCAAGAGACCGGAGCAATCTGGTCGCAATTGGAAGTAAGGGCGTGTGTGTAAGCCACTGAGTAATATACCTGGTTATCTCGCGGCGTTGGCCTGTTACGGGCATGTGGCGGAGCTTGACTGTGGACTGTTTTGTCCAAGTCTTCTACGCTCACTCCACGGGAGATAGAACGACCAATCGTTAAAACTTCCTGAGGTGACGGGTTCGCCCGTTGTAGTTGACAACTCTATTTGATACTCACTTCACGGGAGACAGAACGATCATTTCGTTCGAACTTCCTGAGATGAAGGGTTCGCCCGTTGTAGTTGACAGCTCTAGTTGATACTCACAAGGCAACTAATCCACAAGCAAAACTTTTTCTCGGGACATAACATTTCGGCAAATCACGAAAATCGTCCTAGTCGTAAAATTTTGACGGGTAAAATTATGTCTTTTTCTAATTTTTATTATGTAATAAAATATCTTTTTGTACTTATAGTACGAAAACACAGTATAATAAAAATATTTTTTCCGTCAAAAAAAAATAATTTAATAAAAAGTTATGAAAGAAGGGCAAAGAGAGTTTTTTTTTAAAAGTTAGTTTACCCGGAAATGATTTTGGTCTTAGTATTGCCAGAATGTAAAAAAAATGTAGTCCCGTTATCATTTATGTAATAGATAAAATAATATTTAAAATAACTTTCAACAACAAGCAATCAGTCCTTATTCAAGAATGCCCTAAAATCTGTAAACCTCCGATGAGGTTCTTTTTAAGAGGCCTGCTATAGAATAGCCGTGTTTAAGAAGAGCATGAATGCTCTTCTTTCTTTTCGGCCCGGGGTTAATTAAAGCCAGCGCCTGAGAGAAAGCTAATTCGCAATTGTAGTATCAAGTCTGTGCGACGGAAGTCTTGTAATTATATTGGAGGCAGGCCGGAAGGAATTTATATTCCTCTGCTAAGGGGATGAAAGCTCGAAAAAATGGCGACGGATGCCATGCGACATCCGGTCTCTGGGATAATTAGGTTATTTAAAAATTAACAGGAAATAAGCAAAGGAAACGGTGACAATTACACCTCCTTCCCCCTGTAGGATGTACCGTTCATTTCGCCCGTATCGCGCAGCAAGGCTAATCTAATAATATTAATGCATGGAAAAAAATACTAGGCGAGTGGTAGTTCGGCTCGCTCGCCGTGTGTTCCGTATAGATCGCGTCATTTAGAATGTCCCAAATCCGATGAGCAAAAATCATGGTCTATCTCAAATATTTCATATACCCAGATAATACAATTTAGGCCGTCTGACTTGTATCTAACCTGAAAAAAATTAATAAATCACATTCTTACTTTATTCGAGTACAAACAGTAAATGCACAAAATTAAAATACTGAAATAGAACCGCTAAAATTCGATTTCGATTCCGAAAATAGTTCCTGCTATAGCTTAAGTACACCAGCTTTAGATTGCATATTATGGGCAGGTAAAAACATAAAAGAGTTTAAAAAGTAGATTTCATATAATTATATACGTAAGGTTTACGGAGTACAATATCCTCAATTTAGCTGTTGATAAGTTACTGTTGACCATATAACAAAAAAAATGTTTTTTCCCTGTTAGTTTTTAAAGGTAGTATGTTTGTTATACCTGTATGACTACATCTTATTAATATTTTTTCTGATATTGCTTCTTTATCTTTACCGAAGATATAGATTTGCTAAAGACTCAATTGTTGGTTGTGTAATATTCATTTTATTCATTCCTAATGCATACAATTTGTACATTTATTCCATATCGTTTATAAGATTATAAAAGATAACACCAAATGTTTTTGACGTCAATTCATATGAGGCTCATGTGGCACCGAATGTTAATACCTGTAAAGGAATCCTAGCAGGAGGTTTGGTACTAAGTCTAATTACTTCGGCCACTTTGTCTTAATGCTACAAAATTTTCGAATTTGTTTCGATATTAGAATTCTAACAGAATCTTGGATCAGCAAAAATTTTGTACCAATTAAGATATCAAGCTGTAGTTTATTTTATTTTTGATTGAATAAACTAGCGAACTACTGAATGATCATCTAAACTAGTGAACTTATTACAGATATAACCGTCAATGAGGTGAGTTTTTTTGGGTCTGTCCATTTACAGGTTTTATTAGACAAAACAATATGTATTGTAACAATCTATAGAAATTTTTCTGTTCCCAATATTAGCAACTTTTTTGACAGTTTGAACCATTTCCTGAAAATAAAGTTATACATAAATAACCTAATATTAAAAGAAGAAGTGCATATATCCATAACTGAAAAAAAACCGTACGCAAGCAAATAAATATCTGGAGCTTCTTATGGTTTCGAATATCTAGTTTATATCACGACGCGTGAAGTTAAAAAAAACTCCTAACCATTTTTAGACCATATAATGTGTAGGTCCCTTTTTCCAGCCATATAAATAGTCTACGAAACATCAATTAGAGATCAAAAGGAGATTTTATATCAAATGGAGCACCTGAAATGTAATGCAGAAAATACTTACTATTTATTCCTTCATATGTATCGAAATTCAGTTAGAGAATAATAAGGAACAAAAATTGATACTTATCAAGACTAGATAGAGAAATTAGCCTTTTGACCATTTTAAAATATAAAAATTACCTTTGTGCATTTAAAGTCCTCAGGAAATATGCCCTTTTAAAACTATAATTGATTATGTGCGCTATTGGACTACTTTGTTCCTTTTATGATAATTAAAAAAATCTTGAATTGTGATTGTAAATAACCAATTAGGAGTAATTTTTCAGCGATTCTTTTGTTTTGGGTAACTTCCTCCGATATTGAGGAAGCGACGAAGTGAAGCGACACCGTGGAAGGAATCAGAGAAGAAACAATTTCTGTTGTACCACTTTTACTTTGTATTTGTTTTACTAATTTTGCTCTACACTAGCAACATGTTTGTTATCATAAAAAGTAAGTATTGTGTCCTTTTACCTATGTAATTGCTGTTTTTCCACACTGGCCACTTTGAACTTGGTTAACATGGGTTTGAGTTGGAATTTCGAATTCATATAATTTTAAATCAAGGCCATGTTATTCTTTTTTAAGAATCAGCTATTTATTTGTCTTTCCGTCTTTTGTTTTCGCTCAAATATTTTTGTTATTACAACCATAGTAAAATGGAAAATTTTCATTATTTTCAAATATGAGATCATGGCCGGTGTTTTCTTTTACAGCTTCTTGCAGTCTGGCTATACAGTTACCGTAAATGTGTACCGTTAAGAACTGCAAACACGATGGAGAAACTCGGCTACGTGAAAAGGTGTATTTGAAATACAACAAGCAAAACAATTACTACGGCTAAAGAACTCTTGAATTTATTTTTCCAAAATTAGTCAACCACTTTTCAATAAAATTAGATAACTCAAACAGCAAATACTTACCTATATAAGAAAACATTGAAACCGAAACTACCAAGCAGCCTAAATAATGACTGACCCAGGCGAGCTAATTAAAATTATATATATATATAATATAAATACTCTAACAGCGACAAGAAAAACTCTAATTAGCATAAATATGTAAAAGCATTAGCATAAATATGAAAAATAAAAATTCTATGAGGTTAAATTAGCATTAGCATAACTATGTAGAAACAAGTGCATATAATTAGGGTAAATCAAGCTAGTTAGTTAGGTTATGTTACGGCGTAAGTATATCCATCTAGGTAGAAATAGGTACGTATAATTAGGGTAAATCAAACTAGTTAGTTAGGTTAAGTTAGGACGTAAGTACATCCATCTAGAGTAAATCATTCGATTGGTGTAATGATTTATTATTGTAATCGTTTAATTAAGCAAAGTAAGTACACATATTTATTGTAATCTGAGATAGTTAATATAGGTTAGGTTAGGAAGTAGGTACCTATATTAATTTAGTGGATGTAATATATCTACTGTATATATTTATTAATGTAAATCCAGCTTGTTATTATAGGATTATAGGCTAGTTTCGATTAGGTTAGGAAGTTAGTACATCTACTTAACCTAAATCAAGCTATAATATATAATATAATTATAATTGGTAATAGATAATATTAGGCAAATATGAACACATTATTGTTAGTTACTCACTGAAAAGGCACTAGCCTTAGTGGGGAACTGTGAAGTGTACTTTGTATATTTTTTATAAATTAAGACTACTAAAAAAATGGTTACAACGGGTAGGATATTAAATTATTAAAAACTATAGTTAAACGATGTATCATGCTGTTAGCAGAGTGACAATTATTGTGCGGCAAGGGCGGAGAAGGCTCGACCACAAAATAATATCGCGGCTGGCAAGCTTGGCGGCGCTTGGCGGTGCTTGGCGGCGCATGGCGGGTGGCTTAGCCTTCGTCCAATTTGCATACTCGTTTTAATTGTGGGACGGATTAAGCGTAATAAAAATGAAAAAAATGCGCGGTGGCCGGCCGGCCGACTAAGCAGCTGAAAAAGCACGGGCGCAGGGGATTTACATGGCCACGAAGCGGATCAGTATTCCGAGAGACGAATGGCTTACAGCGCTTATATTTCTTGCCGCCCATGCCGCCGCTCAATTGTACCTACGCTCTAGCTCGACCCTACAAGCGATTCTTTCTTTCTTCATTTAAATATTTGCCTAACAATGGTCGTCGCTACACATTGACCGTAAGTTTATTTTAATATATACAAAAACAGGCAAGTGTACTCGGTTCACAATTTATTGCACTTAAACAGTATCAACACATTTTCAGTATAACACATACAAAATAACGCTAGAAACAGACATAGCGCGCGGTGCTTTTAGGTCAAACATTTGCCTGAAACACAATACGCCGGACCGTAATTATAAACAGAGACAGGGTTGACTGTGTCGAAATGCACATTCGAGAGATTTACCTGAATACGTTTCAAATCTAATTTTTCACGAATAACCAAATTCGTGAAAGAAATGTTGAGGACTCCGAGTAAGGTGCTACGGATTCACGTTCGCGGCTATATTTAATCGAACAGCAGAAGTACGAATTTTGGTGTGCTTTGTACCTCCTGCTCTTTCAAGCCTGATATTGGTAAACTAAAATTTTTATGAGTCGCTATTTCCAATGCTACTCGTCTTTTATATTTCAGGTTGATTTTTGCCCGTGTTTAAGCCGTCAGTATCAATTTTATTTTATTTTATTTCACTCCAAATAGCAAATAAATTTGTACATATTACATAGTAAATATAATTGAGAGCTATATATCGCAATCACAACCAGCGTGAGATTTATACTGGCACTATTATATAAGCACCTAATTTATATAAGCTATTTCATATATTACACAATACTATTTATTAGCTATTACACAATACTATTTATATAAGCACCTAATTTTGCTATACAGATAGGCGGGGAGTGTCATATTTAAAATAACTAGCTAGAACCAGAGATACATGGGGTAGCTAAGGGTTCAGTGCAGTTGGGCCATTAAGACCCATCTCGTTCTCGTGGTCCGCTCAACTCACGAGTCAGCTCGTGTTCAGTAGCCTCCGCGAATGAAGTTCTAACCCGGTAAGGACTCTGTTTCTCCTGCCTCTCATTGCATGCAAGGTAGGATCAGTTCCCCTGGTGATAGTCAGAAATAGAAATAAGCAATCAGTTCCCAAATCCGATTGAAAAGTTCGAAAGTATTTTTATAGGACAATTTATAAATTTCTAAAACAGAACTCCTCAAGAAATTTTAGATAAACCAACAAATCTATGTAAGCGTCGTATCAAATACCTACCTACTTTCTAAAAAGCACAATATTAGATTATTCTCATGGTACTCGTATCATCGTTTGGCCCAAAAATATTTCAGATCCCAAAAAATTAACACCTTGCAATACATCTTTAAAAAAAAGCTGTAAATTTAAAAAAAATAAAAATGCAAACTACATTTTGAAACATGCCAAGTAAGGCAACTATGGAATGGAATTCAAGACGCAACTTAAAAAAAAACTTCTTTCGAAATAATGACTTCATTCTATCTAAATTGTATTTTTATTTATCGTTACAACCATTCATTTTATTTGGCTGTAAACATACATACACAAAATACATAGGTATATACATTATAATATCCCAAAAGAATCCATGGGAATCAAATATCCCAAAAGACCACGAGTACAAATTAAATAAATACCATGATCTTGCAAATGCCGTAACCCGGAACGGCTTCACTGTTCACCTTCACGCGGTGGAAGTTGGCGCTCGTGGCCTGCCAGCTAAATCTCTATTTCACCTCTTTAAAGATCTTGGCCTTTCCAGAAAAATAATCAACTCTTTCTTAGAAAAATTATCTAAAACTGCGATTTGCGCATCTCAAATTCTATGGCTTCGAAAGGGGAGTGAATGGGTGGCAAGGTGAACGCTCACATGTGGCAAGACAGCTGTCCTAAACCTACCACAGCCGGTTCGTAAGTCCGGAATCCACTGCTCACCCCCCAGAAGTGTAAAAAATAGTATTATGATGGGCCCGACTCCGGTCGGTGAATTCCATGGCAGCTCCGTTTGTATTTATTATATACAAAATGTAATATAATATAAATATTTACATGATATTCATTATATATGTACTATTTTTTTTGTGTAAATTCTGCCTTAGAGGTATCAAATTAGGCTAGATTGGAGGAAATTGCAATATAGTATTGTTTGTCAAGAAACACATAATTTAGTTTTTTTTAATAATTATTTGAAAGATAAAGGGGCTCGGTAATACATCTTACTTGGTAATATACCTACTTATTTTTAAAATTTACTGGATAAATAATTAATGTACGAAAACAATAGGATTTTTTTGAATACCGTTTTTCTGTTCTTGCATTATAAATACCCTAGTCACATTAATTCGCTACAAATATCTGTTTTGGAGGAATTAATATTCTCTCTCAGCATTTTGCTATGTATTATATTATTATATTGTTAAAATCATTGTTTAGTTATTATATTTATATTACGCCTACTACGTTGTACAATTTTAGTGTGTAGACTTTGTAAAACTTGTATAATGTTATGTAACTATGGTAAAATATGCTTCATATCTTCTTCCTATAGAAAGGTTAGCCTAAGTCGTGTTAGATAGCGTTTTTTTAAGATATTCGTTCACGGTTAAGTGATTGTGATGTTTGATAAAAGGAAGCAGCCAACGCCTTATATATTCTCATTTGATTTAGGGCATATCGCAATTTAATCACAACAAATAAGTTGAATGGGCTGGCGGTGTCAAATTGATTTCGGTCACGTTTGTGTAGTTCGATTCGAAATAAACTGCACGCCACCCGCTTATCCCACATCCAAATTAATGGAAGGCGCGTAATCGCCGACCCCCTTCAAACTTCGGCCGCAGTACAATTATGCCGGATACCTTTATTGCAAACTCAAATAGCCTGACGCCCAACACGAAATGCCTAATAATCGTTTCTATTGTATACCTACACACCATTCGAGATCTTGCATTATATAAGGGGATGACGGGACACTGGCTCAATAGGAAACTTGAACCACGGAGGTTTAAAATACAAACGCTCACAAATCAAGTTCAAGTCCTTTATTTTCAAAATCGTCAGATTTTTTAATAAGTCAGTACAAAAAAATAATAATTCACTCTTTAGTTACTACCGTTATAGTACATGTAGTACACATTTAACTGTAATTTATTATGTCTAAATTTGGGTATACATCTGTATAATTCCATGTTAAATGCATAAATTAAATGTAGATGTATGTTTTTCGAATGCGCTAAGTTAAGTGACAACCGTGCCCGTGACAACCCCGTGAACTCGGCACGACAAGGATAAAATAGCGTTTCCTTACGCAGAGTTCGGATCGCGTCTACTCAAACGTTGCCATATTCCTCATAAAAGAAAATCTGTCGTGGATTACATGCCGGTGAAACTTGATTAAAACCTGCTTGAAGAGTGATTCATAATGAAAGTATCAGAAAGTCTACGAGTACCTATATCAAATAATGTCTATTGAGATATAGTTAATTATAATGTTTTTAATATTTCATATATATATATATATATATATATATATATATATATATATATATATATATATATATATATATATATATATATATATATATATATATATATATTTTCAATAATATATAAAATTAGATTCATGAAAAGTTACTTATCTGGGGTCCTGGTGGACCAGAAACATTTTACCGATAGTTAATGTCCTCTTTAAATACTTAGGGCAGCAGCACCTGTTTCCGCAATTGATAATTTATGATGTTCTTAGTTATTGCAGCCGAATTACTGTATGCCCTTGGATGTAATAAGTATAGGAGGATGGTTTCTGTAACAGAAATGGATGTTAGTAACTTATTTTAGAAGAAATTATATGATTGAGAATATTTCGACACAAGTCGTATTCATCTCCAAGACTTGTGTCGAAATATTCTCAATCATATAATTTCTTCTAAAATAAGTTACTAACATCCATTTCTGTTACAGAAACCATCCTCCTATACTTATTACATCCAAGGGCATACAGTAATTCGGCTGCAATAACTAAGAACATCATAAATTATCAATTGCGGAAACAGGTGCTGCTGCCCTAAGTATTTAAAGAGGACATTAACTATCGGTAAAATGTTTCTGGTCCACCAGGACCCCAGATAAGTAACTTTTCATGAATCTAATTTTATATATTATTGAAAATAATTTTAAAAAATTTACACCCTTAAAATATCAATATATATATATATATATATATATATATATATATATATATATATATATATTGATATTTTAAGTGTGTAAATTTTTTTAAATTATTATCAATAATATATAAAATTAGATTCATGAAAAGTTACTTATCTGGGGTCCTGGTGGACCAGAAACATTTAAACGATAGTTAATGTCCTCTTTAAATACTTAGGGCAGCGGCACCTGTTTCCGCAATTGATAACCTATGATGTTCTTATCAATTGCGGAAACAGGTGCCGCTGCCCTAAGTATTTAAAGAGGACATTAACTATCGTTTAAATGTTTCTGGTCCACCAGGACCCCAGATAAGTAACTTTTCATGAATCTAATTTTATATATTATTGATAATAATTTAAAAAAAAAAAAAAATATATATATATATATATATATATATATATATATATATATATATATATATATATATATATATATATATATATATATATATATATATATATATATATATATATATATATATATATATATATATATATATATATATATATATATATATATATATATATATATATATATATATATATATATATATATATACATATATATGTGTGTGTGCATATGCATGTAGGAGCATCGGGTGGGTGCCTATATTAGGGGCGCCATAATAGTAGGGATCGACGTTTAAGCGCGCACAGCGAAGACGTCTTGCGTTCATAACAAGTGTTTTATTGCTGGTCGGTTTCGCCGAGATCGCGAATTTACGATCGTGTCATAAACGCTCAAGAGCCGCTTCATAAACGTCGCTCGCGCTGCTGCAACTCACTACCACCACGTTTGACAACAGATGACTTGCCAGCAAAGCCCCACCCATTTCCCCTTTTCCCGACTCTCGCTCAATAATATGGTCGCAACTCATAAGAGCTGTAGATTGTGAGCAGGTAGTGGATAAATTGTTTTAACTACCAACGGAACAGTTAACCGCCCTACCTACACGTACGTACGTGATACGTCCGCTTTTTTTATTGCCCGAATGCATCAAACCGTATCCGGTACGTTCAAGTAAAAAAAAAACCGAAACCCACTAAGCGTATGTATATTGTAAACAATTATTGTTAAGAAATCTAACGAAAAATACCTAAAGACATTTTTACCTTCTTTTTGAATAATAACCCAAAGGCAGGGTGGTTAAAATAGATTAAACGAAAGAGCTTCGGGGCCGGCACTTAAAAACAAAAAAAAGCCTATAATGGAGCTACAAACTCACAAATATTATACCACCCTATAATATCAAGGCACATCGTGATTGTATATAATGCAACTGCTTTCGCAACTATTAACAAGATCATTAAAGTACCCCACATACCTCGATATAAGTGGGAATCATCTAGATTAGCCCCAAAATCAGAAATTGGCAAAAGGTGCAGGTCGACAATTACAGGCTTATTGCAATGCTAAAGCTTTGGAACGATTCCCTTAATAAAGTTTTTTGGGACGATTCTCTATCTCGAAATTCACACTCAACTGCGGTACACTATCCGATATCCACATGTTCCATGCTAATTATTCCACAACCACCAACCTATTGCGTTAACCAACCGTTGCTACTGATGAGTTGGGTAGTACCCCAAGGGGACGGGTAGAAGACAAGTTTTTGATTTTTAAGAAGGCCATTCAGTGTCGATAAGGATACGTTATTCCGAGAATTGCTGCTTTTATATTCTCGAGTAAACTGTTGAAATTATCCGCAGAAAACTTGGGAGGCCGTCGGCCAGCTACACTTAAATTTGGCTTTTTCGATTCTGAACTATACCATTAGAGTCAGCCAATGATCAACATTAGGGCATTTGTTACTCAACCTATTTTTAATCTGAGTAGTCACATTAGCATATTGCTTTATATTTACGATGATCTGAAATAATTTGTATTCACTGGAAGGGACGAGTCTTGTGGGCCCTTCTAGCGTAATATATGTGCAGTCTATATAAATGGAGCCAAACTCGCAGCCTTCACTTTAATATTTAAAAAAATATTAAGGTCGCCTGCTCATCTAATGTTTGCATCTGCGAATAGTTTATCTCTGGGAGTGTGCTCCCTAGAGTGATTACAGTCACAGTATACTATACTACAGTCAAGGCTGGCTTTTCCCGATTTCCAGTTGAACTTCAAGAAACGCATTAGACATCTGATACTTCTTTCAAACTTCTAAGGTTTATGATATAATAATACAAGCATTTCTATAAGATTCGTATTATGCGCACATTGTACACCTCGATTGATAAAAGTCGGGAGAAAACGAGTGCAGCTATTTGGAATATCGATAAATATACATAAAACCTTATTCTAGAAAAGGTACAGAAGTGGTTTTTGAGATTTATGTACTTTAAGCAGTAAGGCTATTATCTATTACTTTACCGGCCTACCCACCGAGGAAGAAGTATAGTATTTTGAACGCGCTAAAATAAAATCGAGATGAAGACGGATATATACATATTGACCCCTTCCCCCAAGGCGAATAAGACCATTTCCAGACTGAAGTCTGTCTGTGTATCTGTCTGTGTGTATTCCTCCACGATAGCCACACACGCTTAATCCGATCGAGCTAATTTAGCATGCAGGAATAATGCAAAAGTTGAAAAGATTGTGATTGAAATCGGTCCACCAGAGGGCACGCTAGTCATACTTCAATCTCGAAATATTGAACTTACAGAATTACAATTTTAAGCAGGGGCAAGAAAGCAGCTTTACAAAAATGGCAAATCTCAGTGGTATAAAACAAGTAATACAGGCTTATAATATCTAGATACTCCGAGGAATTAATAAATGTAATAAACATCTACTGATACACCAAATTTTAAATTGCAAAAAATGCAAAAATCAAAGAGTAACAAAATGCTTGCGTTGTGTAATGAAGATATATTTTACATTACCCTCTTTATAGAAGTGATTACATTACTATTCGAATTCTAAAGCGGTCCCGAGTCGCAATGAAGAGTAATGGGAGGCGACAAAGCATTTACTTATTGGATTGCGGTGCAAGTAAAATTTAAGGCTCTCTTTATTTTACTGGATTACTCGTAGGGATTTCTAACGATCGTCAACGCAATTCTCCAAGAGGTTCTGGCGCTTGATGAAGAGTACGCGATGCTTTATCCCAAATAATAAACAGAGTGGGTGTTTCTTTCGGCACCTAAAACTCGGTTTTTACTTATCGGATCGAGTATGGATAGTTGTCGGATGGATATGGATAGAGACAAAATTATACCAGGAGAATTGGTTTTTCACAAGAATGATTCCTAAATACAATTTATTGGAATGATCATTCAAATTATCTATTTATTAGCAAACTAATTTCTTGACGTGCTCTTTCTAACGTGATGTCACGCGTGGGTCCTTAAAAGAGATAAATATATTTTGTTTTATTAACTCCGTTAGAATTTTAACATTGCCAGTCAACATTTTGAGCGTTTAAAAGTATGTAATAATTTACTTTACCGACCCAAATTGTACAGACGGCAACATTCTGAAAATGAAAATAAACTAAATGTTCTCTTTCTAGCACCCACATACCTTTCTAAGGTAAGCGCATGAAAGGTACAAACATATATGCGGGAGTATTCCACCGCATCGCTCTATTACAGGCTTTGTTAATGTTGTCTACTTATACATTTAGCGATGAAACGTATGAAGCATTTGACAGCGTGAAATGAAAAATCTTGAGTGGCGACGCTAGATCACGCAGTAGGTGGATCTACCTGTCACGGTCAGCTAGCCATGCATCACCTCAAGGCAGTCAGGCAGTCACAGTCACCAATAGTCACTAATCAGTCCGCCGCCACACGCCGCACCCACACATTTACCTGATCTGTGGCTTTGACAAGTACTCGGTAAGCCCGGGAGAAGGTGTCTTCGCTTATTTTTACTTGCGTCACGTTAAACAGGTCCTAAAAATGCAAATACCTGGGCGCGGTGCTATTGTAGAAACACACATTGGGTATTGGCTGTACTATCACCGGAAATTTTAGTAGCGAGCCATCGATTTCTCGCTCAATTCAATTCAAAAATAGTTCATTATCCTGTTTTGAATCAGCAGCTTCATTCATAGCAATCAGCCCTTTATGAATGCGCTTATTCTTTAGCCTATGTATATAGAGATTCAAGAAGTCAAGCATAATCTTTGTCGCCTCCATTCCTAATAGCCTAAATCGATCCCAAGAGCTAGTGAAAAAAACATATTTGTATAAGGTTTTAATGTACCTATCGGTGACGTTTCTAAACGGGTTTTCATGTGAATGCATGTTCAAGTAGCCGAAAAAAATAAATAAGCCCTGAACCAGACAAATCCCTAAGCCAAACCTGCCTATGACAAAGAGGCTATCATTCCAAAAATGATGAAAATGAATACCCTAACATTCTGGAAAGCTCTGGCAATATTATTATCCAAGTGTCTAATGTTACTAATTCCAGCAAGTGGGAATAAGCCCGTCATCACGTTAATCCACATATTAAAGGACATTAGAAAATATATAACCATAGGCTGATCACTTTTCTCTCACATCTATAAAAATATCACTAGATTGGGCTCAATAGGCTCCCTATATAAGCTAGACTCGTATGTATTATCCAAGA
The DNA here is from genome assembly GCA_944548615.1 of Micropterix aruncella. Classification (NCBI taxonomy): domain Eukaryota; kingdom Metazoa; phylum Arthropoda; class Insecta; order Lepidoptera; family Micropterigidae; genus Micropterix; species Micropterix aruncella. Next base: position 70,922,592 of record OX155980.1, read on the forward strand.
GGACAAACTGACTTCCGGTTAGGTTTTAGCACGTGTAAGCATCTGCAGATACTAATGACCATGGTAGAAAAATGTAATGTAATTTGCATTTACAGTTGTTTGACATTTACATTGTTGTTTAAATTTTCGTTGGAAGCAGCATACTCAGCATCATTATTACAAATTCAAAGTATCGATCGTGATTCCAATCTGATTGTTTTTTTTATCTGACCAAAAGAGCAGTTTCATCAACTGCCATTTGTGGATTCGTTGTGCTCGTTGTGTTCAAAATGAAGAGAAAAGTGTGTAAACGCTACGATTTTGTTTGACACTCCATTGATTTCTTTTTTTTTTTGATTTTAGCTGAAACAAAGTAAATTTGTTTCAAATCGAATGGAATGTATTTTAATGCAGTGGTCTATGATACACAATGTTTTTACTTTTGTTTTCTGGCGCAAATACATAGAGAGATGACGGTTTTCCCACTCGTGAACAGGCGACGTATAATTAGCCGTCCGTGAAGCATGGATTTTCCAAATTTATTCCACAGACAGTTAGTCCTTGCGATTTATTGTCTGTCAACGTGAATGCAAGTCGTACGGGAAAATGCAGTTGTTTAAAGTCAAATGGCAAGTCGGTAGTAATCATTGGTATTAGTGGAATGAACACATCTTCTTCCTTATACTTCCCTTTCAGAATGGTCGTTTCGATAACGTTTGGCATAAAATTCTTCACAGCCAGCCGAAATTCATTGCACAATCGTGGTGGATTCAAATTGCGAAGTATGATGACCACTTAACCAACTTTGAGTCCGAGATAATGACGGCGGCGGCATTCCCGGTGGGTTCAACGAATTCAGTAACGCAGTCGAATAGTTGACAACATCATCTTGATTTGTTATTGTGACTGTTAACCGATTTGTACGCCATCGTTTCGCCTGCAATTTTGTTTTGAATTGTAAAATTCAGCGAGTCGACATCGATATTAAAATTACACTTTCACCTAACCATCCATGATTCAGAAAGTTTTGAACTATGTTTGGGAAGCCTTTTTTAATCAATTCTTCCTTCGATTAGGTGAAAATGCAAAAATTCTCTGGGAAATTGTTGTGGCCACTGACGATGTCGACTGGAATGTTTTCATTAACAATGTCCAGCAATTTCCTCGAAAAACTTCCGCCAATTGATCATTCTGGAGTTGGACACGCATGTTCGTCGTAAATTTCAGCGTCTTCACGTGTCTCCATAATGAGGATGCTTTTAAACACGCATTTAATTCGTCGGCTTCTGTTGAACGTGGAATTACAGGAGTTTGTCGAAAATCACCGGCCAAGAGTATCATTACACCACCGAAGATAGTTTGATTTTAGCGCAAGTCTCTCATCGTTCGGTCCAGTGCCTCCAAAGCTCGTTTGTGAGCCATTGTCCATTCATCCTAGAGGATAATTCTGCTTGTTTGAAGTACTCGCGCCATTGCAGAATTTTTAGAAGTTTTACGTTGGTGTTTCATTCACTTGCAAATTTAGTGGCAATTTCTGTGCCGTATGCGCAGTTCGACCACATTGAAACAATGTAGCAGCTATTACAGATGATGCAATTGCCAATGCAATGTGATTCTCTGACCGAACCGAACCCAATATCAAGGTAATGAAATAAGTCTTCCCAGTTCAGCCGGGTGCATCCAAGAAATACAATCCTCCAATTCCATCATTCGCAGCTTTCATGAGCGTGTCGTAATGCATACTTTTGTTGCGGATTCTGCAACGGAACGTTATCTGCGACTGTTTGGGTCAATGAATCACGGTCGTTCGAAATTCTAAAATCAAGATGGCGTCACGGCGCGATAAGTTATATTTGACAGTTAATTTGAATTTTCGTGTTTTTAACATGCTTTTATTAGGTCGGCCTGTATGTAACTAACTATGTAATGGAATCTAAGAGAACTAATTTAACCATCTTCCAAAGATCGTAGCGTCATGAAAATTGGCAGCTGTATGTAGTTCTGATGACAATACAATAATATGGTACCGTCGAACTGATCTGATGATGGAGTCAGAAGATATGAACTGGAAATTCATGATGGAACATCGTATCATATGATGGAACATCGACTTGTTAGAAAAGTCTTGGAATGAACTTTGAACACGATTAGGTTTCAAGCTCTGATGATGAAACCGGAAGATGGCACTTTCATTCCATGATGGAATATCGTATCATAGCCGTGAGTATGTGAATATCGTATCATAGCCCAAAAGCTATTTTGTTTTTTTCGATCTCATAAGGTATGAATTTCCAAAATCCCTTCTTAGTGAGTACATACGTCATAAAAGGAATCTCTGTAGAAAATCTCATAGTTAAAGCTTCAGCGGATTTGGCTTAGCGATGATGAATCAGCCAGCAAAGTCTTTCTTTATAGATTCGTTTATATTTATCGTTATAATCAGTGGGTGTCTATTTAAAACGAGCGAACCCGTCATCCCAGGTTGATATAACGATATGAGTTCGTTCTTTCAGCCGTGTGATGAGCGTAGAAGACTTAGAGACAAAGCAAATCTACTGTCTAGCTAGGCCAACACGCCCGTCAGAGTCCAACGCCTTACGACGAAGCACCGGGTTAGGTGCCCAAAGGGCACGCTTGTGGTAGGCAGGGGTGCCTACCAGTTAAAAAGGATATCTCTGCCTGGAATCAGAATAGCTCCTTCCTCCCGACTGGTTACAGGTTCGAGGTCGCTTGCCCTCCCTTACGTAGCGATGATACGGTGTACCGAATCTATCGCGGACCACGGCATCCTTTGCCCGATTACGGGTCTTAACCATTCCGGGTTAAGACCGGTAATCGGGTCATAACCCGGAATGGTCGTTTCAAGAGAAGTTGCCGAAAGGTTATACCCGCTCTATAGGAAACGCTACTGTTTCCAGACTCCCCCGGCTGTCAGTCAGAATGCACAATCGTTTGGCTGACGCCGTACGGTGCGCAACCCGTCCAGGAGAGCTCGAAGGTTGACTCCTAGGGAAGACTGGCTCACAGGTCAGAGTCCTACTCGGGCTCGCACTTCTGCGCGGAGGTCCCCACATGGGTGGTTACCAGTGCGTTTGGCCGACGATACACATGGGTCTTAGTACGCCTAGGGCCATTAGCTCCCTAATGGGCCTTGTTGCAGTTTGTGAATGCAACAGAGATGATTATGCAGTTGCATAATCATTATAATCAGACGAATAAATTCGATTCCACTTTATTTATGTTTTTTACGGTTGTTAGATTGCTCTTCTTTTGACTGGTTAAGTTGGCGAGCATGCGAAAACTGTCAAAATAATCGAATAAGAATTGATACCGCTCGTAACACAAAACAGTATCAGTGCAAAAATGACGCGAAATAGTGATATAAATGCCAGCATTACCAACTACATTTCAATACAGCGGAACGTCTACATCCATAAATTATCCTTATTATTATAAAACTAAAGCTCGACGAAGGGTCGACCGTAGCATTCCAATCAATAGATTAACGAACGGCTGCTTCTTAATATTGAAATATTGTTAATGATTAATTTTAATAAGGCAAGGAAGTACGAGAAGGAGGTTCAGTTGACAGAGTGCCGGAAAAGCTTGGAAGCAAATTTGAAAAGCGGAAATTACGAATGGGCGAAGCGGCGGTCTCCGTAGTCAAATAACGGTATAATAAACGACCCTCTGGAGCTCAATTGGCCCGCTAGATAAATGCAGAGACAATTTCACTCCAATCTCGAAGAAAACAGAAAATTTCTCGTAGAGCGATGAGACTCTGCCGCATCACCGCACTGCCGGACTGTAATGGAATTGGCACAGAAACCGATGCGATGCTATATTAGCGGGGGGGGGGGGGGGGGTTGGTGGAGAGGGGGGAGGGCGGTTATTACAAGCGGAAGCGCCAAAAGAACACGTTGCATAACCAAACTAAAAGCTGTAATTACAATTATTTAAACTATAAATCGAGGGTGATCTGGCAATAAGTCCTAACTAATTTTTTGGTGTTTTGGGATTTTAATGGCAATATGTCCTATGTTATTGTTGCGGCAATACCAAAGAAAACTTACTTACCAATATAACCACGGAACACTTCGAAAATCGCTAAATTCAGAAAGTCCTATTGACAACACTGTCAGTCTTGTGCTGCAATCGGTCCTATGTGTAATTTCTGTATTGTGTTTTGACAGATTAACCTAAAATTATTCCATGTTTCTACTACAACAAGCTTTTCACTTAAAGTATTTAGTGTATCACTTGTCTTTCGGTTTAGTTTTTAAAGATAAACCCCACATCTGTGAAGGTAAGTTTATTTGGAATTACCATTATTTACTTGTTAATAATTGTATCTGTAGAAACAATTATTTAAACATCTGTAGAAATCGTTGCAACAGATAGGACAATTTGATATATGTATTACTTCATCACTTAAAAAAGTTGGTTTGAAAGATAGGACTTTTTGTCTATCATTATTTTTAATTAGTTTACCTTGTTTATTTGCAGAATGTCTGTAATGAATCGGAGAAGATTAAAAAATGTAGTTCCTTCAGCTACTCAAAACAAGGAGTATAGAAATCTTGATCTTCAACGGCTAGGAAGGCTCAAGAAGTTGATTAAACTGCCTGTTGAAAAGGAAGTCTCGAGCAATGAGAAAAATATTCAGCATAATCCGGGTGAATGCGGATATGTTGATCCATCAGAAACATGCTTTGAGAATGCTAACATATTTTCAGGAAAAGAAAATTGTCCTCAGGTGTATAATTTAAACAACCCTACCATCCTTTTTGATTTGGGTGCTTCAAAATAATCATCAACTACATGATTATTAACTTATTTTCTCATTGAATTGACTTGTTTCAGGCGAATGAGCAAGGAACCGATAGAAACGTCCGAACTCAAAACGGAGATTTCATTTTAGAAGAACTTTTGTGCGCCGATGAATCCAGTGACATATACATTACTTCAAAACATACTCAGGAAGGGGCCAAAATTAATATTTTGTGTCCGCTTTGTATAGACACTTTACCTTTAAAACGAATATTCTTTCTTTATGGCTTTACAGATAAATGATCAAGTAACAACGACAAGTAACAATGATCAAGTAACAACGACAAGGCAACATAACATCCCTTTCATTATTTTAGGAGGCGAATCAGCTACTGCGACTCACATTAGCGGAGAGGATTTCACAATCAATGATCCCAATATAGCCCCAAGCTTTATCCACGACAATGACAATTATAATACAACAGCACAAGATGACAATATTTAAAGTGATAATATCGTCGCAGAACCTATTCTGATAGAGGTTAGTTTGGATATTGTCAAGTTTTTTGTACTTACATAACTTTCATTCAAGGTATAATAACTTACTTATAACGTGTTCCAGATTACTGCTCAAGCCAACAACACCGATACATCTACAATATCTCTACAGGAAATGATTCCCTTTGATATTGTGTGTGACGAATCGGCTACAGTGTCCTATGTCCTAGAGGATCACATCATAGATCCACGTCTAATACCCGATAATTCATATTTTAGCTTTGTGTCATCAGCCAGCGCTTCTTTCTCTCCGCCTATCATGAATCTAGAAAATATTATTTATCCAATCCAAGAACCACGTTTTGTCAACGATGATTCAAATCAAAGCAGTGTGTCTTCGTCCAGTCCTTCATTGTCTCCGGCTAACATGAATCGAGAAAATGTGGATGATTCAAACCAAAGCACAAGTTTTATCTCCGATGATTTAAATCATAGCAGAGTGTTCTCAGCCAGTGCTGCTTTATCTTCGGCTAACATGAATCGAGAACATGTTGATGATCTAAACCATGACCCAAATTTTATCCCCGATTATTGAAATCATAGTAGTGTGTCTTCAGCCAGTCCTTCTTTGTCTCCGGCTAACTTGATTCATGAACATGTAGATGATCATAACACGAATGAAGCAAGGAAAAGACGAAAACAGGCGGAACCGTCAAAATGGAAGCGAAATAATAACAAGAAACTTTGCATGGAAGGAAAACAGTACTTAGGGTTTTCCACTGATATAAATAAAACAATCGTGCAAAATACGCCACGAGGCCCACGTGAACTAAAACCCACATGTACCAAAGCCACCTGCGTTAAATCAAAACTCAGTTGCTGCTCAAAATTTACTGATGATGAAAGAAAACTTATATTCGAACGATTTTGGAAAACAATATGGGAACAGAGGAAAGCGTTCGTCATTTCACATTTCGTCAAAGTAAATAAAAAGAAAGTTACTGTGATTGGACGTGACTCGCGGCGTAATTTCACGCTGGAGTACTCCCTGGATAATGGCAAAAACGAAGGTTCCATGCAAGTTTGTAGAGATATGTTTCTCAATACTCTTGGTCTTGGATATAGAATGGAGCAATGCTGGGTAAACAAAGGTGAATACCATATTCCAGACAACGAAAGCGACAACCGCAGTACGCCAAACAGAGCGCAGCATAATAATAGACTGGAACAACTGAAAATATTCTTAGATTCCCTTCCAAAATTACCTTCACATTATGGCAGAAAAGATTCTAACGAATTATACTTAGAACTCATATTTCAAACATTGCAGATGTGTACAGAATTTATGAAGTAAAATGTAAAGACCTTGGTAATGGACCACTCGGAAGAAAGAAATTTACGGAAAGTCTTGAGAAACAAAAAAATTTTGTAAATCCTAATAAAAAAGACCAATGTAATACTTGCAGCAGATATAGAATCGGAAATATAACGGAAGATGAATGGAAACAACACGCTAAAAACAAAGATGATGCTAGGACTGAAAAAGTAAAAGACAAACCCATAGCCATGACTGGTGCTCAAATCTGTCTTAAAGTGGACGAAGAAGCTGTAAAATTGGCCCCATTTACCTATGCTAACGCATAGATAAATGGGGACCAAATTAGCTTGCTACAGTTATACCGTATACAAAGTAGCAACTAAAGACGCTATGTGCTACTGGTTCTCAGAAGATCAGAACAACCAGCTGGTAGCTTCTACTTATGCATCATGTTTACTTGATTATTTAAGAGGTAGGTACTGCTTAACTGAAGAAAAAAAACGATTATCATTTTCTCTGATGGATGTGCACCACAAAACCGAAATAATGTCTTGAGTAATGCCCTTCTTAACTTCAGTATTGAACACCATGTACAAGTTACTCACACATATTTGGTAGTTGGTCATACTCAGATGGAGGTAGACTCCGTACACGCCTGTATAGAGTGAAAACTGAAAAATTGAGAAATAAAATTACCTAGCGACTATGTAAGCGTGACAAAAGAGGCCAGAATAAATTCGCGTCCGTATGGGGCCCTAATGCTAGAGTTCAACTTTTTTAAGGACTACTCCAAGTCGCTAAGGTATTCCTCAATTCGCCCAGGGAAAAAGGTTAATAATCCGACGGAGTTAGACATAAAAGCCATTTTATATGACCCTTCTGGAATAATAAAAGTTAAACTCGGTCATACATTGGATTGGATCGATCTACCCATTAGGGCTTAACAAATGCCACCTGTCGAGAATTATCCTCCACTACAGAGGGCAAGATGTAAAATAACAAAGTCAAAATGGAAAGACTTACAAGAATTGAAAATCGTAATTCCTGCTGATTGTCATAATTTTTATGATGCCCTTCCACACATGTAAAAAGAGGTTGTGAATATGTCCTTTTTAAGAGCTAAATTTTTCACTATTGAACTAGTTTTTAAGGATTAAGTGTATTTCAAAATGTCCTATGATTCCTTTTTGTAATAACAAAAATGTTGTATTTGTATTACAATTTACAAAAATGTGTGATTACAAATACAAATTATAAATTGCAAAATATCCTATGTTAAAGTACCTTTTGCAGTTTTGATTAGATATTACAATTTGTCACTTAAAAAGTGTCCTATATTTGTGTTTTTTATGTTTGATTTTCCTATTTTGTCAAAATAAACAATAAACATAGTGACAATAAACATAACGTATTTTTTTTTATAATCATGTGACTGAGACCTTATTTATTAAACACATTTTAATCTCTCCTGTAAAGTTGGCGTTAAGCACGATAAGATCACACAATAAGTCCTATATCGAAATATAGGACTTATTGCCAGATCACGAACGAAATTTAAAAAAAATAGTTACATAAAGGTCTTAAGATGCAAGTGATAACAATTCTATTTAATGGCATCGGAACGATAACCGGCCGTTCTAGGGATTCCGATCCCGCCCCAATCCCCTAACAAAAATAATGTGTAGAAATGCAGCGATGCCGTAAATCGAAAGTTCAATCATAGAAAGAAATCAGTGTTGCCGTAAATACAAACATCATGTATAAGAAAGGTAAACACAAGCACACAAAACCATATAAACATATACTTGTAAATTATGTTCATATTATTATGTTCTCACAAGAGCGTCCAGAAAGGTGGGCACGGCATTCGAAAAACATACATGTACATTTTATTTATGCATTTAATATGGGATTAGACAGATGTATACCTAAATTAAGACTGATTTTTAATAACGATTAAATGTAGCACATGACGGTAATAACTAAAGTGAAAATTATTTTTATTTCATTCTTACTTGCTAAAAAATCTGACGACTATGAAAATAAAGAACTTGAACTTGATTTGTGAGCGTTCGTATTTTGTACCTCCGTGGATCAAGTTTCCTTTATGAGCAAGTGTCCCGTCATCCCCCTATATAATGCAAGATCTCGAATGGTGTGTATACAATAGAAACGATCATTAGACATTTCGTGTTGGGCGTTAGGCTATTTGAGTTTGCAATAAAGGTATCCGGCATAATTGTACTGCGGCCGAAGTTTGTGTTTACAATTAGGGGGTCGGCGATTACGCGACTTCCATTAATTTGGATATGGGATAAGCGGGTGGCGTGCGGTTTATTTCGAATCGAACTACACAAACGTGACCGAAATCAATTTGACACCGCCGGCCCATTCAACATATTTGTTGTGTTTAAATTGTGATATGCCCTTAATCAAACGAGAATATACAAGTCGTTGGCTGCTTCCTTTTATCAAACATCACAATCACTTAACCCTGAACGAATATTTTAAAAAGAGCTCGCTAACACGACTCAGACTAACTTAGCTATAGGAAAAAGATACAAAGCCTTTTTTACCATAGTCACATAACATTATACAAGTTTTACAAAGACTACAAACTAAAATTTTACAACGTTTAGTAGGCGTAATATAAAAAAATATAATTAAGCAATATTTTTAATCAATATAATAATATAATACATTTTAAAATTCTGAGAGAGAATATTAATTCCTAGAGAACAGATATTTTTAGCGACTTAATGTAACTAGGGTATTTATAATGCCCGTGTTTGGTTATTGAACAGCTTTTGCGCAAAGACGTCAAATACCCATTTCTTGGGAAAAGGATACTCCATCAAATCCCCAGGGGTTGTGTCCAATACAAGAAACAAGCAGCCCTTAAGGCAATTTCATAGTGGCTTTTAGAATTAAGTAGGTCATATTGCCATGACTTACTGAAGATATTACTTCTTTTACTTTACTACATAACCTACACAATACAATATTTAATTAACGCAGCTATTGTGTCCAATACAATACAAGTGCTTTCATATATTATGATTACAAGTGGCTTAATTATGGTATACTGACTTAAACCACTCTTTAAATAAGTGTTTAATATTTGATACAATGATATTTTAAAAACTTTAGGCCATTACGGCTTTTAAACTTCTTTTTATTTAAAAATTCCAATTCGACAACCTGTTTCATTACTACAAAATGAATTCGAATAAATGAATTTAGCATTTTGGTTAGGACTAAAAAAAAAAAGTTGAAAAATCGGTAGTTTCAACAATGTGCACACGGCGAGATAGGAGGGGGGGGGGGGTTAATAGAATAAAAATAATAAAAATACATACTTTCGATTTTTCATAGATACTTTTTACTTTTCTGTTGCATTTGGCCACTAAGACCCTTGTGTATAGGGTCGGTCAAACGCACGGGTCACCAGGCAAAAGTGCGAGCCCGGATAGGACTCTGGCCTGTGGGATAGTCTACACTAGGAGTCAACATTCGAGGGTTCCTGGGCGGTTTGCACACCGTGCGGTGTCAGCCAATTGATTGTGCATTCCGATTGACATTCGGGGGAGTCTGGAATCAGTATTGTGTTCTAAAGATCAGGGGTAGTTGTTAACCTTACGAAAACTGTTCTTGGAACGACCATTCGGCTACCCTTTACCGGGTGAAGAGCCCGGCAAAGGATTCCGTGGTCCGCGATAGATTCGGTAGACACCACTACGTAAGGGAGAGGACTGGGCAAGCGATGGAGATATCCTTCCAAACTGGTAGTCAGGGGGCAAGGTTGTCCGATGGGTACCTTTCCCGGTGGCTTGCCTTTTTTTAACAGAATATGTGTTTAGACTTATACATTACTAGCTGTGCACCGCGGTTTCACCCGTCGTTTATTTTACAAGAAATCAGATTGTTTATAATAATTGTTTATAATGTTTATAAATAATTTAAAGTACAACGTCATAGTCAATATTTTTTGTCACGTTTACGTGACTAAAAATATTGGTATTCGTATATACTGATTTTCGCCGTAACCTAGCTAGCACATTTCGGCTCTGCTCGGTAATGCTTGGCTCTCACCAGGTCCGCCCTCGCTCCCCGACCTACCGCGTCACAACGCGCGCCTGCGGTATAACTTAGTTTTCCTCCTAACAGTCGTAATGGGATGTTAAATAGGCTATAACCTTCCCCAATAATAGGGCTATCAAATGCAAAAAGACTTTTTCAAATCCGACTGGTAGTTACAGAGATTGGCGGGTCACAATCTCATCAGCGTTATTTTTAGTAAAGATTATTCCATAAAAAGTGTACGTTATGATATAAATATGTGAATGTGACCTTTTCGAAATTTCCGATTCATTTGAAAAAGCGACATTAAAACAATATTTGAATCTTTTTTCTCGAGCTGATTCAGTTTTGAGCTAGGATGAATATTAGTTTGCAGAGCTCCACGCAATATTTTATAGGACACCACGCATATCATTTTCAGTTTGAAGACGGTTTTTGGCGTCTTGTAAAATAAAAAAAAGGATGTAATATTTATAATCATTTAGGAACATAACAGACAAGTCCAATACGCCCTTGAATATTAAATATGGTGTATTAAATCGGGTCCATAATAACTGACTTAAGCAGTGGCGGATTTGCAGTCTTGGCCGCCCAAGGCCCCATGCCATGTATCAGGTACCAGCCGCCCCTTTCTCAGCACCCATCATATAGACTACATAATGAATATAATTTTTTGCCAACTTTTATCGAAATCGATTCAACATCAGTTAAGTATAATAGCTGATAGTTTGTATTTTTTCGAGGATTTAGGGATAATTGCACATTTAAATAAAACATTTCAAACGGTGTTAGGTTTTATTTATTTAAATAACTGAAGGTTATTCTCATACAAGATATAACAAGTATTTTACAATGTGTTACAAAACTCGTCTGTAATTAAGCGCAGCAAAATCATTAATTAAATCTTCGCAATCCAATTTCATTAAAAAATTAGCTTCTATGTTAAGCAAAGCAAGATCGTTTAACCTTTGCTCCGTCATTGTTGTGGGTAAATAATTTTTAACTCGTCGCAAACAAGAAAACGATCGTTCTCAGAAGAGTTACTGGCGGGAGTACACACATACATACGTGGAGCAATATCTACGTTTGGGCATTGATTTTATAATAAAATCAATGGGTTGGGTAAATGGTTTGAAGACCTTCAGTTCGTAACCATTTTAACAAACTGACAGCACTGTTCAGGTCTTCATTTTTTATTCTGCAGTGAGCGCGAAAATAGAGGCAATCTTCTGAAAAATTTTCTTCTAAGTCAGTAGAATAAACCATTTGCAATGCTATGGCTTTTTCTTCGACTTCTAACGCGCTTACTTTCGTCAGGTTAGTAATAAAATTAATATTATTCTTAAATCACTTATATGTACGAAATAACTTATACGTACATTTTATATGTACGCTATGTACGTGAGCCTTTAGACATTTAGGTACTTTGAGTTATTTCTTGTTATCATGAGTGTTTTTTGGCAATTTTGCCAAGATTGGCCGCCCCTAATATCTGGCGGCCCTAGGCCCGGCCCTACTGGGCCTTAGGGCAAATCCGCCACTGGACTTAAGTGAGTAAGCGTATGAGTAACAAAGTATCTATTAATGATAAAAATGAAATAGATGGAAGTTTAGCTAGTCTTTTTAGCTACCATAAGGATCTCAGTGGCTAAGTATTACTTCCCTATCATCAGTTTTATATATACTATTCAGTTAAATTAATACATTACTGATAGGAAGCAGTAAAGAAGGAGGTAGAAACCTAGCAAGTACCACAAATCCAGTACTTTAATTTTTTTTTATCACGATACCAAAATCAGCGTCATAGCTCGGCCTTAATTGTCTTTATCTATAAGTAGCAGAAAATGTACTTGTCTGATCATGACTAACGATATAATTTATTACCAGTACTATTTATTCGTTGATTCATAATCATGTATTAAATTTACAATGCACGATTAAATAAATCGCTGAAAAACATCCGAATTTCGATAATCAATAATCAACCAGTGCCTTATAATCCCCATACGATTAATGAGTAGTCTAGAAAATAAGAAATATCAATCAATTTATAAACAATCGGTACTCAATGGGGAGTCAGGAAAAAAATAAAAATAAAGAAATCAAGTTAACGAAAAGTGTTTATAATAATCCAATTTATACTGATATTCTAGTATAATGCATAGTTTAAAAATATTTTATATACCATAATTTTAAACGTCCCTGGAATCCATATTGAAAAACAAAATAAAATATGAAAAAACTAAAAAATATGTGAAAATTACAACAAGCTTTATATCTTTAATCTTATGAAGTGCTTGGTCAGCCAGTATTCTCTTTATATAGGTATTCATAAAATTCTCATTTATATAGGTATTAAAAACTTTGTGGTAGGCAAACTTGGGTTATCGATTACAGCGGGCGAGCCCATCACCTCAGGAAGTTTTAACGATTAGTCGGTTTTATCTCCCTGGAGTGAGCGCACAAGACTTGAGGACTAAAACAGTCCACCGTCTAGCTCCGCCACAAGTCGGGGGAGTCTGGAAGCAGTACTGTTTCCTATAGAGCGGGGGTGGTTGCGGACCTTACGGCAACTGCTCTTGAAACGAAGGATGCCGTTGTCCGCGATAGATTCGGTATACACCGTTTCACCGCTTCGTAAGGGAGAGGACCGCGCAAGCGACCTCGAACTCGGAACCAATCGAGAGACCGGATTACCTAATCTGGTCATAATTGGAAGTAAGGGAGCGAGTGTCGGCCCGCCAGGTCACATCCCTGGCTATATCGCGGTTAAAACGTTGGCCTCTTACGGGCTTGTGACGTAGCTAGATGGTGGACTGTTTTTGTCCCAAGTCTTCTACGTTCACTCCAGGGAGATAGAACGACTAATCGTTAAAACTTCCTGAGATGACGGGCTCGCCCGTTGTAGTCGACAACCCAAGTTGTTAGAGTGCACAGTCGATTGGCTTACGCTGCACGGTGCGCAGACCGTCCAGGAGCGCCAGAAGGTTGTTCCTAGGGGAGACTGACCGTAAGGCCAGAGTCCTACCCAGGCTCGCACTTCATGCGTGGAGGCCGTCGGATAGGTGTTGACCCGTGAGCGTGACCAACCCTGAACAGAATGGGTCATCGTGGCCAACTCAGCAAGGGTCCATTAACTCCCATTTGTGGTAGGCAATACTCGTTGACCTTCTGGTGCATTCCCAAACCAAAATTCCATAGCACATCCTTGGATGGAAACAGGAATAAAAGACACCTGCGGCGGCCTGAGCTCCGGCTAGAAATCGACCCTTTCTTATGGCATAGATTGCTGATGATCACTTAGCGTAGATATTTTTAACGTGCTGGTTTCAATTAAGACTTTCACCAATTGTTACCCCCAGAAAACATATACATATTACTAATATTCCATTGCCTAGCTAGTAGGGCAACACGTCCAAAAAAACCGAATGCAGTATATAATATGAATAATAAAATACTTACAGTGTACATTCAGCCTCCACTTATCTTCAATCGCCGAATCTTGAATGTAAGGATTTTCAGCCCGACAAGTCAGATATTTTCCATCATCGTCGATCGTTGGAACTAGCGTCAGAAGGCTCAGAGTCACATTATTAGCCTCAGAAAACTGTAAAGGGTGAAAAAAAGTATTCATAATATTAAATATTGTTGGTGGATCGAGGGTTGTAAGGACGGTAACTATATATATTATAGTAATATAGTATATACGTAGTATAAGTTTAAGCAAGATATTGTAGATACTGAAGATCTTTGTTTACCTATAAAATGAATAAAACGGATTTTACCGCTTGAATTTGGTGGCACTCGACTTTTCGACGATGTAAGCCGTTGACTGTTCTTAAGAAATCACGAAATAAAATCCATTTAAATTATGTTATACTGTAATATTAAACCACCATGGCAGTCTTCGGTTACATATTTTATTTACTTAAACATATATAATTTACAGTTTCATAATTCGTAATATTGCTGCAAATGTGATCCTAGTAAGTGATGATTTTCGGATTGGCATAGAGCCGACCCTTAAAGTAATATGTCGAATTTCCAAAATAAGCAATACTTCGATTAATTATCGAAAAAAATAATCGAAATCAATATAATAACCAAAACTTCATAATATATATTTTTTAAAAAAAAATCGATATGGTCAGTAAAAATGAGTAAAAACAAGTAGATCAATGATCAATGATCTGAGCAACGAAAATATACAAATCTTACATTTTTGGCGATTCTCTTGATCTGGCGACTTCCTTTCCACCAAGTGACGACGGCTTCAGGTCTAGAGCCAGTAGTTTTGCACTCTACTTCGTAGCGTTTATCGGCCGATACTTGCTTCTCCTTTGTCAGAATGTTCACAGCGATCGGTTTAACTGAAAAAAATAATATTTATTTCATTACGGTGTGCTTTGGTGCATAGATATTATATGTGGGGAATATGGCTATACGTAAATTTTTAATGCCTGCTGAAAGCATTAGTCGCTGGCAATCGGCCTATGGAGAGTAGTGAGCGTCTGTTGTATTATCAAGTATGGAAGTACTTATAAGACATTGTATCAAATTATACCAAAAGCTTAATAATAACCAAGTAGAAATCATTCATAGGATCCAATAGGTTTTCGGAGACGAGCCAGAAGCACCAGATTGAGAAAGGGGTGGTACAACCGCTTTATTGGTAAACGCACATAAGTGGACAGTGAACCACATCTCAGTACCTATATCCTCGACAATCCGATCCGATGAAAATATCATTAAGATCAAGTGATTTCAGGCTAATCATGTGTGATTTCTGGCTAATCATGTGTGATTTCTGGCTAATCACCCAAATTGAAAATTTCGCTGAATGGGACCGATTCGAAACAAGATATGACATTATTATAATTCTAGAAGTTTTTTAACTGAGTTGGGACCACTGTGAGAAGTGTGAGAATTATCAAAGAGACTATTCTGTAGGAGATTAGATTTGACTATGAATGAGTGTGTTTTTATCTTCCAAAGGTTGGATAATTTTTGAATAGGGTCCTATATGTATAACTTACAATAAAATAAATATAACTTAAAACTTAACGTAGTATGAAACGATTTGATGATTTCACGTACGCGAAAGAAGCTCAAAAATTTGTGTTACCTAATAATGAAACAAGGGTTTAAATAAAGCGGTGCCAAAATGACCTAACTATGAATATGAAGCCATTATATTGATAATTTCAGGATGAGGGGTGGAATATTCACTCGAAATTCCGATACATTCCAGATCAAATTCTTGTACAGTTAAAATGTTGGGTAACGTCCCCTAGTCGATAAGGTGGCTGGAAGAATACCACGCTAAAAAATAAAAATGTTCAACCTATGTTAATTTCCACTCTTCTATGCTGAAGTAGAAGCATCGTAGCATCCTTACGAGAAGTCGAAATTGTGTTTAAACTAGGCCCAAAAATCAATATACCTAAGAAAAATAAAAGTTTACGATTTAAGTCCATGATTACTCACGTCCATGATTTACTTACGATTTAAGTCCAATATAAGGACCTTAGTAGCTGGTGGCGCTAGATTGGTATTAGAGGCCTGGCAGATAAGCCTGGCGTTGAGGTGTTGTCTGCCGACGTTGGGAAAACTCAAGCTGTTCACGGTGAGACCATCAGATCTCTGCTCATAAGAGTCATCGATGATGGTATTTTCTAAGTACCAAGTGACTCTGGGCCTAGGATCACCTGGGGAAAAGGAAAATAATGTCATTAGGGTTTGGAATCGAAAAGTAACCTAAAATTTAAATGTATGTGTTTTTTTAGGTTCTTTATGTATTTACTAAAAAATAAGATCTCCTTAAGCCGTGTATTGGTTAAGTGTGACGTCCATAGCATATGACTCGGATTTTTACGGGCCGTAATATTTCAAAATTAGCACGTTTAAGCATTTTGATTTTAGAAATTCCCGAGTCAAATAAAAAATCCTAGCTATCAGAATCCTTTTAGCTACAGACTATTGTAGAGTTAATACTATGGTGATTTACAATATTTCACCTAAACAGACAGACACACCAATTTATTAATATTATTGTAGGATTTTGTTGATATATTTATTTATATATATACAAGAAAATACTGTGCAGTAGGGAATTTATAAAAAATATAATGAATCTGCGTCAATTCTAAGTAGGCAGCACCTGTTCTCAGGAAAACAACAATTTTATATAATGGCAATTTAAAATGTGATTTTATTAGAAAAGTGTATTCTAATCTTTTATAAATATTGGTTTCATAATCTGAGATCAAAGTGGTTACAAAACTGTTATAATAACATTACAAAAAGAACAAATAAAATTAATATAAAAATATCAAAATAATCATTAAATAAAATAAAATAATAAAAATCTAAATTCACTCAGTATTTATATGTAATAGGTAATTTATATTTTCAGAGATGTGAGGGTGTGAAATTAGGCCCGATTGCATTTCTCTGTGAACTAAAACTGAAATTAGTTCAAGCGTACGACAAAGAGCAATACGTTAGAGCGGAATATGAAATAAACGATCGTCGATAAAAACTACCTGCCGAAGTTATACTCGTCCGAATAAATTTAAACACATTTCGTGCAGTGTTAAATTCAGATGCTTTATCTTTATTGGGTAGTTTAAATGCGAAAAAGTGACAACCGTTTATTTCACATTCCGCTCTAGCGTATTGCCCTATCTCGTTCACACGAACTAATTTCCGATTTTAGTTAACGAAGAAACGCAATCAAGCCTATTATGTGTGTATAAATGCGTTTTTATTATAAACATCATTCCTCTACAAATCTAACACAGGTGGTTATTTTTAGCAACCACCTGTAACAGTCTTTAAATACCTAAGTGTTTTCCTAAAATATGAATTAATCTCGGAGCAAAGTAATGACATTGATTATGTAATTGTAGTATATTAGATTACACAAGGGTTTGCAACGATATGGAAACCAATATTTTACTAGTAGTAGTAGACGGAGTGGGGGGCTTGTTTCCAGCCCTTGATGTCACCTAGATCTATAAGATCTTTTGTAACCAACCACTATGTGGTTAGGTCAGTGGTCAGCTAGTAGCCCAGTACTTCTTACCAGTCCAAGTAGATCACTGACCTTCAAGTTGGGCAGATCGCTAGGTTCAAGAAAGGCTCGTCCCGGTAAACTTTGTCTTTTAGCGGCGAGGCCTGGGCAGCGACCAACGATGTGTATGCTGTCTTCAGGTTCTTCGCCACATATTCGGCAGTCCTTGCTCTTGGTCAAGCCAAGGTTGAATAGATGTGCTCTAAGGGTCGTGTGTCCGGTGAGGAGACCGATAGTGGTTCTAAGGTTCTTCTTGCTCATGTCAAGTAGAGCCTTGGTTTTCTTTTGCAGTGGTTGCTCATTCATGGCTTTTGCTTGGCGACATCCCTGGCTCTGTTTCCAGGAAGCCCGATGTTCCTACTCCAAGCAGTCCCTGATGATTACCTGTAGCGAAGGGCACCCCTACAACTGGCTCCACCGGGCATTCCAGTGTGCCCAGTTTTGCCAGTCTGTCGGCCTCTTCGTTGCCGGGTATGTCTTAGTGACCCGGTTTATATAACAATATTTTACTAAGTTGTGCAAAATTTAAATAGCGCTCATGTGCCTGAAATAGATTATTGTAGAATTTGGCAACTTTTGTTGTAGATGGCGCTCTATGAACGCCTATTATAATATCCGCTTTGTCGTAACTCGCCACCAGGCGCTGCAGCGCATCGACTTCTATACTGTCGAACCGATTACAATGAAAATTAGGAAACTTAGGTATTTCAGCACGGATAAAATTTTCGCAATATCTACTTCGTTGTAATTCGCCACTAGATGACGCTGCAGCACATTAATTTATATACCTTTCAACGGCAAAATTGGTTTACATATGTATTTTATAATGGATATATTTTCGCGCTACCCACTTTGTTGTAACACGACTTTGATGGCTCTGAAGCACGTCAACCTCTATACCATTTAACGGATCGTTTAATTGTATAAAGGGTGAAATGATAAGTTGAAAAGGACCAATGAACCGATGTATTTAAGAAAAAAATACGTGTGGCACTCGGGGACTGCCGCTGTAAAGCTATTGCATAGCATTTTTAACAACTTATGCAATTATAATTATTTATTTATTTTATTTTTTCTGATATCAGATAACTGCGCTCTATCGGAAAACATTGAAATTATGCGAAAGCAAATGATTCGGAATAATTTAAACGTCTTCCGATAGAGCGCCGCGCACGATTTTTTTATTCGATAAAGCAAAAAAAACGGATTATTCGAAAAAAAATCGTAGATAAAAAGATGGATAATTAAATTATCTTTAAAATGGTGCAGGTTTCATAATAATACGCCAAATAGTATTTGCGTAGTAGTCGTTTTTGTGTTCGGTTAGACCTAATTTCACAAATTAATTACACTATGTAATATAAACAAAATCTAAAATATTCAAAGCTGAGAATATTAGGAAAATGTTCTTGTTTAACATATATTTTTTTCGAATCGTAAGCAGTACTCGTTTAGACGTAATTATCAGTTTACAATCATTAATTTTCGTTAAGAAATTTCTTCATTCGGTCGCCGCGCTGGCCGGCCCGCGATAAAAGCTATGCAATAGCTTAAAACTATATAATTAAGATTACCTGCAGTATTGTTTTCTAAATACTTTCATGTTTACTGGTCGACATTTTCAAGTCTCTTTTCCACCATAGTCTGTCGCAAATAATACAAGAATGACCAAATGAATTACTCGTAAAGTCTTTATAAAAATCAATATGACTTGTACTGTGTTTATGATAATTTGTGTAAACTGGAATAGTACCATCAACAATAAAATCCATAATTTTTTCACCAATTCGATTTTCTCTATCAATCTCAATTTCATTTTCATGATCGTTATGGTTATCTTCGGTAGGGTCTTCATTATAATTGTCACGTTGTGACAATTATAATGAAGCCCATGTTGATGCCAATATTCAACTATTGAGTTGAATATTGGCATCAACATGGGCTTCATTTTGTGTAGCGTCTTGTATTGTCTCCAATAAATCTGATACTTCATAAAAAGGTGTGAAATGTTGTTCACGAAGATGAAGATGAATCCAGTTTTATGTATTATTCGCTTTAAAATGACAAAAGATAGTGTCTTGATTCGTTGTAGTTATGTTGTAAAAACAATAATGTACACAAACATTTTGATTGTACATTTTTGAAAATAAGTACAAACAATCCAAATCTCCGTAATCATTAGTGCTTGATAGAATGTTATATGCTTCTTGCGGATTGTGGCAGGAGTTTAAATAGGGTGAATCGCGTAACTGATTTCTCAAGTCACAAGTCTCAATTTGAATTTGCAAAACACTTATGAGCGAGTGGAATAGACAATTACCATCGCCAGGAATTCCTGTGTTCCTGTATAGAACAACTTCGGGAGTAATGCATTCATTACGCTGTTCATAAATTTGAAGTTGTTGGCTGTGAAATTGATTTTCTTGTAGCGTTACATTTTCTATATTTTCAACAGCTCTACATTGCACGACATTCTCTTCATTACTGTCCAATTTTTGTCTTTTCCTGTGAAAAAAGAAGTAGAATGTCAAGTTCGAAATTCAAAGCACAATACAAAATTTCGAAATTTTAATTCGAATTCCGATATTATCGAAATTTAATCGAAATTCCGAATTTCAAATGTCAAAATGTCAAGTTCGAAATTTGAAGTAGAATGAATATTAAGTTCAAAATTTGAAGTAGAATGTCAAGTTCGAAATTCGAAGTAAAATATCAAGTTCGAAATTCGAAGTAAAATGTCAAGTTCGAAATTCGACGTAGAATTTCAAGTTCGAAATTCGAAGTAAAATATCAAGTTCGAAATTCGAAGTAAAATGTCAAGTTCGAAATTCAACGTAGAATTTCAAGTTCGAAATTCGAAGTAGAATGTCAAGTTCGAAATTCGAAGTAAAATGTCAAGTTCGAAATTCGAAGAAAAATTTCAAGTTCAAAATTCGACGTAGAATTTCAAGTTCGAAATTCGAAGTAGAATATCAAGTTCGAAATTCGAAGTAGAATGTCAAGTTCAAAATTCGAAGCACAATTTCAAGTTTGAAATTCGAAGTACGATTTCAAGTTCGAAATTCGAAATAGCATTCCAAGTTCGAAATTAGAAGTAGTAGAAATTAGAAAATAAAAGAAGGTTTAAAAACTGACAAATTTAAAAAAAAGACTGTCTACCTACAGCGTTAGAGTCAGTATAAATATGGATGAGTCAGATATGCGCCTAACTAAGTAATAGGTAAGTAGAATTATTATGATTACTACTAGATTTTTGGCTAAAAACCACAAAATGATCTTATTGCAACAAATAGGTACAACCCCCTCCAACCAAAGTATAATTTACGTCATACTACGAAAATCACGAATGAAAATTTGTCGCTTTATGAATGAATTTAGCAAATCGACGGTTCAACTTATACTTATGTGTAGGTACTTTTACCCGCAGGTTTCATATTGAAATCGACCCTAAATCGATTTTCAAAATCAATATTCAAGTTTGATCTAACAGTAATCACGTCAGTTTATGAAATAAAATGACGTATTTTATTTTATAACTGTTAATTAGTGAACTTGTTGCACGAAACCTATTCGTCTAGTCACCCCAATGTGACGTCAGGCAAGGAAAGTCAGAGCAGAGAAATGGTAATAATATACACGTAATAATACACGTTACTTACCTTAATAATCTTTTTTTCTCCAGTATACGGCGTTTATGTTGTAAAAATTTTGATTTCCTGGCCATTTTGTTTTTTTAATAACGTAATTTATTTCGTCTCTTTCGGAACACAATGTCAGAATCCTACCGTAACAGTAGCCGCGGTCATACTGTATTAATTCAATTTATTTCTGATATCAGATAACTGCGCTCTATCGGCAAATGTTGAAATTATTCCGAATCATATGGGGCTGGGGAATCAAATGATTCGGAATAATTCCGATAGGGCGCCGCGCACGAATGTTATTCAATAAAGCAACAAAACCGGATATTATTCTTTTATTCTTTGACTATTCGAAAAAAATCGTAGATAAAAAGATAGATAATTAAATTATCTTTAAAATGGTGCAGGTTTCATAATAATACGCCAGATAATATTTGCGTGGTAGTCGTTTTTGTGTTCGGTTAGACCTAATTTCACAAATTAATTACACTATGTAATAAAAACAAAATATAAAATATTCAAGGCTAAGAATATTAGGAAAATGTTCTTGTTTAACATATATTTTTTTCGAATCGTAAGCAGTACTCGTTTAGACGTAATTATCAGTTTAAAATCATTAATTTTCGTTAAGAAATTTCTTCATTCGGTCGCCGCGCTGGGCTAGGCCCGCGATAAAAGCTATGCAATAGCTTAAAAATATTTACATAAGGATTTAATTTTGAATTTGGTATACAGTTTTCAATAAGTAATAATTAGTGGTTCAGATAGACTTATTCGCCTTATCTAAAGAGAATGTCTTCTATTGATGGCTCTATTCTAACCTATTTTTAAAAATGCGACAGACGGCACTAATAATCGAATGTTATTATTATTATCGCTGGTTAAATTATTGGGTGTTTATAATCAAATTATTGGGTGTTTATGTCCAAAAAGAATCATTCATTATCAATGTTATTATAGATGGCCAAAAAAATTGCTGTTACTTTCGACGTCAATGCTAACAGCGCCACCTGCAATTAGACGTCAAAAAATAGTTGCAAAAATGTCCTATAGGGGTGAGCGATCTAATACACTGCCTTTTAAATGACAATGATAATGGCGTTGTCAAAACTATGTTAACCTTCTGGACACTATATAGTATTTTTTTCATTGTTTTTGATTTAATTTGTCTTTCATAAAGACATTTTATTTTGGTTTGCAAATGGATACGTTTTCTTTTTGAGATGTGGATAAAGGGCGATCGTTCGCTAGTGATAAAGGAATCCAATTAGACCTATATCGCACTGTCGGAAATCAAATTTCGTTTTTAATTTATTGCATAGCTTTTATCGCGGGCCTAGCCCAGCGCGGCGACCGAATGAAGAAATTTCTTAACGAAAATTAATGATTTTAAACTGATAATTACGTCTAAACGAGTACTGCTTACGATTCGAAAAAAATATATGTTAAAGAAGAACATTTTCTTAATATTCTTAGTTTTGAATATTTTAGATTTTGTTTATATTACATAGTTTCATTAATTTGTGAAATTAGGTCTAACCGAACACAAAAACGACTACTACGCAAATACTATCTGGCGTATTATTATGAAACCTGCAGCATTTTAGAGATAATTTAATTATCTATCTTTTTATCTACGATTTTTTTCGAATACTCAAAGAATAAAAGAATAATATCCGGTTTTGTTGCTTTATTGAATAACATTCGTGCGCGGCGCTCTATCGGAATTATTCCGAATCATTTGATTCCGCAGCTCCATATGATTCGGAATAATTTCAACGTTTACCGATAGAGCGCAGTTATCTGATATCAGAAATAAATTGAATTAATACAGTATGACCGCGGCCACTGTTACGGTAGGATTCTGACATTGTGTTCCGAAAGAAGACGAAATAAATTACGTTATTAAAAAACAATATGGCCGGGAAATCAAAATTTTTACAACATAAACGCCGTATACTGGAGAAAAATAGATTATTAAGGTAAGTAACGTGTATTATTACGTGTATATTGGGCTCGATTACGTTTCTTCGTGAACTAAAATCGGAAATTAGTCCGTGTGAACGAGACAGGGCAATATGCTAGAGCGGAGTGTGAGATGAGCGGTTGTCACTTTTTCGCATTAAAACTGCGCGCCAAGGTCAAATCGTAGACCGCACGAAATATGCTCGAATTTATTCGGACGAGTATAAGTTCGGCAGGTAGTATTTATCGACGATCGTTCTTTTCATTTTCCGCTCTAACGTATTGCTCTGTCTCGTTCGCTTGGACTAATTTTAGTTTTAGTTCACAAAGAAACGCAATCGGGCCCATTATTACCATTTCTCTGCTCTGACGTTCCTTGCCTGACGTCACATTGGGTGACTAGACGAATAGGCTTCGTGCAACAAGTTAACTAATTAACAGTTATAAAATAAAATACGTCATTTATTTCATAAACTGACGTGATTACTGTTAGATCAAACTTGAATATTGATTTTGAAAATCGATTTATGGTCGATTTCAATATGAAACCTGCGGGTAAAAGTACCTACACATAAGTATAAGTTGAACCGTCGATTTGCTAAATTCATTCATAAAGCGACAAAATTTCATTCGTGATTTTCGTAGTATGACGTAAATTATACTTTGGTTGGAGGGGGTTGTACCTATTTGTGGCAATAAGATCATTTTGTGGCTTTTAGCCAAAAATCTAGTAGTAATCATAATAATTCTACTTATAACATAGTTAGGCGCATATCTGACTCACTGACTGACTCTAACGCTGTGGGTAGTCTTTTTTTTAAATTTGTCAGTTTTTAAACCTTCTTTTCTTTTCTAATTTCTACTACTTCTAATTTCGAACTTGGAATGCTATTTCGAATATCGAACTTGAAATTGTACTTCGAATTTCAAACTTGAAATTGTGCTTCGAATTTTGAACTTGACATTCTACTTCGAATTTCGAACTTGAAACTTAATCTACTTCGAATTTCGAACTTGAAATTCTACGTCGAATTTTGAACTTGACATTTTACTTCGAATTTCGAACTTGATATTTTACTTCGAATTTCGAACTTGACATTCTACTTCGAATTTCGAACTTGAAATTCTACGTCGAATTTCGAACTTGACATTTTACTTCGAATTTCGAACTTGATATTTTACTTCTAATTACGAACTTGAAATTCTACGTCGAATTTCGAACTTGACATTTTACTTCGAATTTCGAACTTGATATTTTACTTCGAATTTCGAACTTGTAATTCTACGTCGAATTTCGAACTTGACATTTTACTTCGAATTTCGAACTTGACATTCTACTTCAAATTTCGAACTTGCAATTCTACGTCGAATTTCGAACTTGACATTTTACTTCGAATTTCGAACTTGACATTCTACTTCAAATTTCGAACTTAATATTCATTCTACTTCAAATTTCGAACTTGACATTTTGAAATTTGAAATTCGGAATTTCGATTAAATTTCGATAATATCGGAATTCGAATTAAAATTTCGAAATTTTGTATTGTGCTTTGAATTTCGAACTTGACATTCTACTTCTTTTTTAATGAAGTAATGAAGAGAATGTCGTGCAATGTAGAGCTGTTGAAAATATAGAAAATGTAACGCTACAAGAAAATCAATTTCACAGCCAACAACTTCAAATTTATGAACAGCGTAATGAATGCATTACTCCCGAAGTTATTCTAAAGGAACACAGGAATTCCTGGCGATGGTAATTGTCTATTCCACTCGCTCATAAGTGTTTTGCAACTTCAAATTGAGACTTGTGACTTGAGAAATCAGTTACGCGATTCACCCTATTTAAACTCCTGCCACAATCCGCAAGAAGCATATAACAACATTCTATCAAGCACTAATGATTACGGAGATTTGGATTGTTTGTACTTATTTTCAAAAATTTACAATCAAAATGTTTGTGTACATTATTAAGCTATTGCATAGCTTTTATCGCGGGCAGGCCAGCGCGGCGACCGAATGAAGAAATTTCTTAACGAATATTAATGATTTTAAACTGATAATTACGTCTAAACGAGTACTGCTTACGATTCGAATATATGTTATATACTGCTTACGAATATATGTTAAACAAGAACATTTTCATAATATTCTTAGGTTTGAATATTTTAGATTTTGTTTTTATTACATAGTGTAATTAATTTGTGAAATTAGGTCTAACCGAACACAAAAACGACTACTACGCAATTACTATCTGGCGTATTATTATGAAACCTGTACCATTTTAAAGATAATTTAATTATCTATCTTTTTATCTACGATTTTTTTCGAATAGTCAAAGAATAATATTCGGTTTATGTTGATTAAGCTTTATTGAATAAAATTCGTGCGCGGCGCTCTATAGGAAGACGTTTAAATTATTCCGAATCATTTGCTTCCGCAGCCGCAAATGATTCGGATTAATTTCAACGTTTTCCGATAGAGCGCAGTTATCTGATATCAGAAAAAATACGTGTGGCACTCGGGGACTGCCGCGGTAAAGCTATTGCATAGCATTTTTAACAACTTATGCAATTATAATTATTTATTTATTTTATTTTTTCTGATATCAGATAACTGCGCTCTATCGGAAAACGTTGAAATCAGTCCGAATCATTTGCGGCTGCGGTAGCAAATGATTCGGAATAATTTAAACGTCTTCCGATAGAGCGCCGCGCACGAATTTTTTATTCGATAAAGCAAAAAAAACAGATTATTCGAAAAAAATCGTACATAAAAAGATAGATAGTTAAATTATCTTTAAAATGATGCAGGTTTCATAATAATACGCCAGATAGTATTTGCGTAGTAGTCGTTTTTGTGTTCGGTTAGACCTAATTTCACAAATTAATTACACTATGTAATATAAACAAAATCTAAAATATTCAAAGCTAAGAATATTAGGAAAATGTTCTTGTTTAACATATATTTTTTTCGAATCGGAAGCAGTACTCGTTTAGACGTAATTATCAGTTTAAAATCATTAATTTTCGTTAAGAAATTTCTTCATTCGGTCGCCGCGCTGGCCTAGGCCCGCGATAAAAGCTATGCAATAGCTTAAAAATAAAATAAATAAATAATTATAATTGCTTAAGTTGTTAAAAAATGCTATGCAATAGCTTTACCGCGGCAGTCCCCGAGTGCCACACGTATTTTTTTTTGTATATATATATATCTATAAATATATATATATACCTATATATATAGGTATATATATATATATATATATATATATATATATATATATATATATATATATATATATATATATATATATATATATATATATATATATATATATATATATATATATATATATATATATATATATATATATATATATATATATATATATATATATATATATATATATATATATATATATATATATATATATATATATATATATATATATTTGTTAGCTTACAGTTATTAGTACCGTTCCTTCATTAGTATTCCAGGGTTCAATCGAGCAATATGTGCAAATGTCAGACCGGTCGAAGTGATCCCATTTACACGACACGATTTTATCGTAGTCGTCGAACAGGAAACGTCATGCAGCGGTCTGCGTTTAATATGCCGCTGGATAAATGCCAGAATGATAGATGAACACGATGAAACAAAAGCTAGCGTCGGTCTTTTAGAAAACCAAATAATACCCTTGATCGCAGTCATTTTCTGTCAAATAAACCGCATGGTCAATATCAACTGGGTCCTTGCCAAATAGCTGTATCAGGCGAGACCAATCAAAATAAACGGTTGCACCGCATACTCTCTGTCGACCCATATCTATTGGAAAATTAATAAAATTATAGTTGGAAAATTAAATAATAATATCCCACTAGTAGGTATTTTACGTCATGATAACGGTATTCTACCCATACAACACATTATACTTGAACACTTTAATAGTCAAATATATATATATATATATATATATATATATATATATATATATATATATATATATATATATATATATATATATATATATATATATATATATATATATATATATATATATAGATATATATATATATATATATATATATATATATATGAAATATTAAAAACATTATAATTAACTATATCTCAATAGACATTATTTGATATAGGTACTCGTAGACTTTCTGATGCTTTCATTATGAATCACTCTTCAAGCAGGTTTTAATCAAGTTTCACCGGCATGTAATCCACGACAGATTTTCTTTTATGAGGAATATGGCAACGTTTGAGTAGACGCGATCCGAACTCTGCGTAAGGAAACGCTATTTTATCCTTGTCGTGCCGAGTTCGCGTTCTGCGCGTGACCTTTCTCTTTTTACTGTAAACGCAATATGAAAGTTTATTTGAAAATGGCGTGATGGCGAGGCGAGGAGAAAAGAAAAAGATAGAGTGGGCCAGTCGGTCCCTTACAAGAAAGAAATATTAAGGACGCGTGTATGATTCGCTCTCTCGCCGATTCGGAAATTTTCAAGGAACTGTCGTTGCGGCTTAGGAGGACTCGGCAAGCTGCTGCGGGCACCGTACTAATAGGACGAGAATATTTGATCTTGATACTTACTACCGTATTAACAGTCGATACTTAAATAGACTTTGAGAGAACCCTCACTCTAGGGACACTCAAGTACCACCCTCAAAATCGCTATTCATAGTCGTCACATAAGTGCTCCTTTCAGTGAGTATGCACTCAAGGAACCCTCAAACAATTAGATTAATGTATCCTTCGAATCTACTTAATTCCTATTACATAGTCTAGAGAATTGCCGTTGTATTCTAACAAAATGATTGCTATCTATGGTTGTGAAAAAAACACGGGTCAGCTGTTTGTGACTGATGTTTGCTCGCCGGTCGTCGATTTTTCCTTTTGCTCGATCGTCCGGAGCGACACACTCGTTGAGCCTTTCTAAAGGAATTTTCGATTGAATTTTAAACGAAAAAAAGGTTTTTTTTAACCCCAACCGGAAAGCCCCGCTGGTATGCTTTGTCGGGAAGCATGGGGATGAATGCATTAGGCAGTGGTAAAACGTATACTTGATGACGCGGTAAAGTTTTTTAAAATCTTCAGTGGAGTTAAAGTCAAGGGCATAGTTGTAATTATTATTCATCTCGTAATGACGCAGTATATTTTACACGGTATAATGATATGGATCTTCTATGATATAGATTATAAAATCAGCCGTTCCATTATCAGCTACATTGTTGACGAAATAGCGGATTTAATTGACAAAAAAACCCGTAGAAATTAGCGAAACTTCACTTAAATCTTACATTCAAGTCATTTCAAGCAAAATTGGCCATTTTCACTCTTTTGACACTCAATTATGAATACAAAAATATATGGAAGATATCTCCTTTAAGAGCACACACAAGTAGTCTATTTGAGGAGCTAATTAAATATGGTTACTGTATAGTAATCGCTCAAGTTAGGACACAGTTGAGATGAGGGACCCCTTAGGTTTTGACCCCTAAAATAATAGCATCTTCTAATAGCAATTCTAGCAGCGTGCTCAGTTGTCGCGAATACCCTAAAATATTTTCATCTAAATTATAAGATATGTTAAAAATATGTATAAACATAATGTTTTTTCTACTTTTAGGTAGGGATATCTACAGAGCAAGGCTTTTGCATACAATCGTTACGAAATATACATTCGTTACGAAATTGATGAAATACCGGTTGAAATACGTGAAAATGTGGTCAATAGAGGCGGTTATTTAACTCTTATAGTAGTGTATTTCCAAGGCAGCGGAACTTACGCGAAAACACATCACACCTGCGAAGTGACTTCCTTTTGACGTGATGCCTGGGTAAAAAACACGTCGGGAATGACGTCAATATGATGACGTGAAAAATAGGCGCAATTATACGCCTCTAAACATTTTAGTTACAATTTTCCATAAAGTTATATGTAAATAAAATAGTAAAGCTTTATGGCTAACACTCGGAATATAAGAAAACGCAAATTGAGTCAAATATGTTTTTATTCAAAGAAAGTACCCAAACGTAAAAATGTCGAAAAACATACTAACGCTCCCATCATTTTTTAAATTCCTATATTACACGAACAAGTACTGGACCACGAGTGGCCATCCAAAAGCGAATATATATGCACCACCACGAAAACAATTGACCGTATTCTCTTTCTCTTTTGCTCGTTTGCTTGCTTGTTTAGGTATGTAATGTTCAATTCGTAATTTTGCGTAAACTAGTACTCTTAAAAAATAAATAGAAATTTATATGTCTATGTACTTTCCTTCATAAACGGAATTACTTTATCTTCCATATGTTAGCACTATTTTTGCACAAAACTGTTCCATTTATAGGGTATTTAAAATGTGTAATACGTCATCTATCGCTCTTAAGAAAGCGATGAAAAATAACGGTGATGACATGTCACTGTAATCGCAATAATATAATATAATAATAATAATATGTACTTGAAAATATGTTTAAATAATATATATGACTATACTATGGAACGTGTATTCACATAAAATTTTATTTACTTGGCTCCTCCCTGCCCAGTTCCGCCTATATGTGATTATTCTTCAAAACAAAAATATGTTAAGTACCTACTTATATTATAAATATTTAAGTGGAGACATGTAATAAGCTTTGTTTGTGTAATTTAATAATTGTATACCGAATGTATTGTAACAGCTATACATATGTTTCTTAAACAATAATAAAATGAAATAAAATTTTAAGAAAAAAAATCCGACTTCATTTTTTTTTTAACTACAGAAGCCATGTCATGGTGATACTTAGAATGGGCTACCATGATTGAATGCGTATACACAATTTTGTGCCTGTGCTGTTGACCGTTATAGGTTTCGCTCGTTGGAAGCCAACCCTGGGTGCCGCAGTCCTGTCTTGGTGAAACTTAGAACGGGCTGCCGTAATTGAATGCATATACAAAATGTCGTGTTTGTGTTGTTGACCGTTGAGGAGTCCCCTCGTCGAGAGCCAACCCTGAGTGCGGCAGCCATGTCATGGTGAAACTAATAACGGCCTATCATAACTGAATGAGTACCTATACAAAATTTTTTGTCTGCGCTGTTGACCGCTGAGGAGTCCCCTCGTTGAAAGCCAACCCAGGGTGTAGAATCAGGTCATCCTTACCATAAAACAATGCATTTTCATCGGAAGTGAACCAACATGTAAATTTTTAAATTCATATGAAAATATTTGAGGAGTTCTCTCAATTGATCACATAATCAGAACAGGATTTTGATAAAAATGCGACCAATCTGTAAGTAAATCCTTTGAAATAAAAAAGGAATTTTTCAAATCGGTTCATAAAAAAGATATAACCGAATTAATAACCTCCTCATTTTTTTGGAAGTCGGTTAAAGATAAAAACTTTTTATTAATCGTTTTAGATTTTGGGTGCATACTCGTTTACACGTATTCACAGATATCTCAAAACGCTTACTTTTTAAACTTTTACTATAATGGGAATCACCCTTATTAATAATCTCGTGACTATCACGAGAATGCGTTTACATCTGCGCGATGACGCCACAGGCAAATAACATACGCTCGACAAACACGTGCATATTCTTTATAGGCTAACCATTAATCACTCATTATTAGTCTCGTAGGTATTAGCGATTCATGACTGATTGTATTTTGCCAGTCAAGAAATTTCGACCGAAAACAAGCGAACAGATGTTTTACACCTATCATTTATTGATTATTGTATAAACTCCTTCGTAAATATACCGCATTTTATGAAAAACCGAAAACAACCTTTTTACAGCTAAGTATTTACATGGTTGGGCGATTGCGGCGCAAAGCCGACCGCCCGCCCGGACGGTATTGTGTTGTTTTCCCGCCTTTTTTCGAATTCTGAACGAACCCCGGGCATAAATCCAAATTAGTATCAGCGCCCCGTCAGCCACTGACTGCCTAGCAATGCGCTCCGTTCCCACACTAGTCGCGCCACGGATTACATTACGTTTTTCTATGAATAGCAAAACACACCTATGTACACCTACTACATACCAGGGTATGTACAACTGTTTATGTATACGCCGTCGTGAGGTAGAATAGGCAAAGAGAAATAGGGTGAGGCTGTTGGTCTTGATAAGACACTATTTAGCATTTTTGTTCTGGGATGTCTGCTAGCAACTGAAACACAGGGTGTTACCTGCGAAAGATTTTAACCCCTCAAATGAATGGCGATTAGCTCGGGTTGCCTACGGCAAAATGTTTATAAATTTATATTTACATTTACATTTACATTTACATAGAGCGGGGTTTACTATAGAGCTATAGCATTACTATAGAGCGGATTACTATAAAGCGGCGCACATTTACATTTATATTTACATTTATATAAATTTATATACATTTTGTATACATTTTGCCAAGGCATAATGATTTATTTAACAAGGCATTTAACTAATGATTCGTAAGTGACGTGTTGGCAATCAAAACCAGATATGTCCACGAAGTAAAATGTTATTGGGTAGGCAAAAAACTGTCACAGCGTTTACTTCTAGAGATAATTGTTTTTGATTTGGGATATGGATATGTTTTCAAATTTGTATGCATCATCTAAATTAGCTTGTTTGAAAAACAAAAAATATGTTAAAAACTGTGAAAAGTGTGTCTGGTTTTGATTGCAAATAACTTAGCCAA
The DNA here is from genome assembly GCA_944548615.1 of Micropterix aruncella. Classification (NCBI taxonomy): domain Eukaryota; kingdom Metazoa; phylum Arthropoda; class Insecta; order Lepidoptera; family Micropterigidae; genus Micropterix; species Micropterix aruncella. Next base: position 70,954,604 of record OX155980.1, read on the forward strand.
AGTCTGATATCGTTTGATTACAATACGTACCAACTACAATGTATTCAGTTAATGGTGTACCATTAAAATAAATAATAAAAGCACTTTTTGGAAAAAATATAATTTATTGGAACTTAAATTAAAAAGAAAAATAATCGAAATCAGAAAGCTAAACTTTGGTGCCTTTACATTTTTTTACAAATCCGCAAACTGTCATGAAAAATATCCATGTCACTGTTCTGCTCTGACAGCTGATTCAGTAGCATGATAGATTTTTTAAGGGGTAAAGTTTTTGCTTGTGTCGTTCTTGCTGCCTTCTGTGCGAATATGTAGTGCCTCCTTGCTAGGTAGTGTCTCCTTGCTAGGTAGTTATTAGGCACAATTAAACAAATTTATTCTGGTATTGCATTAATGTCTATTTGGCCTTTTAAATATTTGAACAAATGCTACTATATTAATGGGTCCTTATCCATGAAGTTGCTATATTTAGTAGAAATATATTAATAGAAATATTGACTCCGATTATCTATGCAGATTTGACATCTTATTGGAAGCTGCTTAATAAAATTCCTCTGCTGTAAAACTCTCATGGACAGGAACTAAAGAATGCTTTGAAGGCGTTTTTCACCGACTCTTCAAAGTTGATTTTTTCTAAATTCTAAAATCTAAATTCTGAAAAAAAAGAAACTCTATTGAGGCGAGGTCTGGTAAGTATGGCGGATGACGAAGTCTCCTGCCGCAACTCCTGCAACTTTGCAACTGTTTGCAGTAAAATCTATGGTTATACATTATCATGCAGAAGCAGTGACGATGAGGGATTGACCAGGCTCACGAGTTTCTTCATCATTGTTTGTAGTTCTTAAAAGTACTCATTTAGAGTAACTGTATAGCCTGACTGCAAGAAGCTGTAATAGAATTTTTTATTTTATCATGGTTGCAAAATGAAAGTATTTGAGCAAAAACGAACGATGGCAAGACAAATAAACAGATGATTGTTAAAAAAAATAGCCATAGCCATGAACTAAAATTTATTTCAATTTGAAATTTCAACTCAATCCCAAGTTATTAAAGTTCAAAGTGGCCAGTGTGAAAAAACAACAACTACATAGGTAAGGAACTAATAGATACGACCTCCGCCGAGGCAAGATATCTAGGCCATATCATACACATGACAGTGATGAGGGTATCTGATGACGAGAGACACTGATATGCGGAACTTTGCATTAATAATGTTTGATAAAATAATGCGAAAATTATTGAAATTGACCTCGCGTGGGATTTTTCGCAAATAACATAGATGGAGGCGGCTCAAGGCCGCTCGTCATGGCATTCTATGGGGGAGGCCTATGTTCAACAGTGGACTTCTACCGGCTGATAACGATACAATTTTGTTAGTAGGAATATTTGTAGTTTTGTTCTGACTTTTATTTTGATGTTATTATACAGTGTGTGTTGTTTCATACGAACCCTCCCCCCCCCCTCCTCTCTTAATGACAAGGAGTGTGTCAACATTCTATCGGAAGTTAATGATTAATCAAGCGCTTATTAAAAAAGTAGACCTGTACGTGCAAATAAAGTACCCTTTTCCAGTAAATCTTTGCAAAGCCGCTGGAAAAGGTGAACCCTCATCCGCGCGGGCCACTCCACATCTCACGCCCATGAATACTGAATGAGGTTTTGAAAAATAAATAACGAACGTGACTCGCGGCCCCTCATCTGCACCGAGCCAACGCCTCCGTTCTCTCCACACACACCTTACCACAACCTTACATTACGACACATTACGCTCTACTAGTCACAGGCAGGCACAATTTATGGACACAAAATATACTTTTAATTTAAATCTCCATATTGCAATAATTTGTTTTATTTTTACAAGACATGCAGTGATTATTTTTTTTTTTATTAATTTCTAAACGTACTCTGTGAATGTTTTTTTTATAAAGGAATGACTGTTTATCAAATCACAATAATTTAACCAAATATACCAATAAAAATATTTAATTATTAGTGCCATCTATCGCATTTCTATATAGGCCGCTTACATCACAGAAATAATACGGATATTAAGATTGCCTTTTATTAGTCTATCCGAATACTAAAGTGCGCAATGATAACATATTGAAACCAGTATTATAAATTAAAATTGACATCGTTATTTAAATAATATTAAGAGCAATGATTTATACATTCATTTGTTATTATATTAAATATTTTAAAATTTCGAGTTAAGATAGGGATAAGCGTCTTTAGACCATCATCCACGGCGCGCTGCCATACAACGAATGCTGCTATATTGAACATAAAATAAGTTAAATCAATATTTGGAACTATGACTGCCTGTATACATTGCATTTCGTAGTAAAATCCTAGCTGCCAAAACTTAGTACTGCATTGAGCTATCTAATACCCTATATAATCAATGACCGTACAAAAATTAATAGACTATCGCTCGAGACTCGTTCCACAAGATAGCATCTGATCAGACGATCTACAATACGGAATCGACTGTAGAAGAAAACATTAATAGTATCATTATATGCGATGAAAACGGGCGTAGACCCTCGCTAAAGAGGTCCTTAAGGCTCACGGGTCAGGACACGATTGAATAGTCGCCCATCAGTATTTCATTCGACGGGCCCCGACGAGGCCCGTGGCGTCTTCCGCTAGGTATTGAATTGAGAGGTAAATCTCAAGAACCGGGCTCATTGACCCGGCTTTCTGAATGTGGCATCGTAGTGATGCGTGCCCAGCGGCAGGTTTCTTGTATGTAGACTGTGTAGTTGACTGTCTAGTGTAGACTTTGTAGGTGTACACGGCATCTTCTGTAGCGATGACTGCTGTGCTACGATATTCCCGCTGGCGGTCGCTTATCTAGCAGACTGTACGGCTTCCGGACTTTAGACGGGTGTGCAGCGGAGCGAGCTGACGGATATTATATGCTCCTGCGGCAAAAGGTCGGCTCTTTTGGTACATGGCGCGGACGAGGCGCTTTACTTATTTCTCCACGGGCTCCGTCTCGGTGAAGTAGCGTTCCAGAGTCGCGTTTAGGACGTACCATGGGGCTCTTGACATTTTCCGCAATCTGACGCTCAGCACCCGTTGTATGTTCTTTTGCTGCGATGTCGAGATGAGGTGGTACCAGGTGGTGCATGTGCCGCGTACGCGAGCTTGGTCCTTTCGTAAAAAGTCGCGCTACAAAAGGATCTTTCTGTATGGACATTTGTATAGAGATTTAGCGTCGCGAAGTGGGTCGCCCTGAACTGATCATACAGCAGTAAATAAATGTCATTGATAAAACCGACATATCCAAACTTAGTTCAGGATATATGACATATATTGTGCAAGTACATATTTAAAACGATGCATTTTTTGGTAACAATAGTGCTTCTTAAAGAAATTAAAGGTTTTAAGATTTTTTTCTAGATTTTATGACTTTTGAAAAATCGTAAGGTTTCTAGACATAGATTAAGAATTGGCATATTCTATAGTATTTTTATAACTTCAATTGACACTTAATTATGTCAATTATTATAATAAAGACCTTCTCTGAACCATGTCGAGTAAGTCTATATCTCTATTTAAATAAGGATAACATATGAAATCCATAATCTATTAGATGCCGCACCTTGGCATTACATATGTTTATTGTTAACTTTATTTCTTATCGAGTATGTGAGGTGGATTTTTGGTCATCTTTTTATATTTTAGATCACTTTAAGTGAAAGATTACTGTATCCCCCAGATCTTAATCAATGAACGTCGAGTATTACATTAACTTGTTTAATTTAGTAATTTGCCTCACGGATTGCCTACCTCCCGCAGTGTAAATCCAAGACTCTCGCGCCCCCCTTGCAAGAAAAAGGCGACAGGGTACAAATTAGGCGACAGGACGATAAAGTAGTACCTAATTAACATAACCGCGCCCGTTTGTCGAAAATAAATATTAATTACACTTAATTATTCAGCGCATTGCATGATTTACTGCAAGGGTTCGCGGTGCCTACGTTACCGTGGACTCGCACTCACCCCGCCCCTCGCTCCTTACACAACGCTTATAATAATTGTAATATGCTTTCATGTTTTGCAATGAGAAAGAACCGCAGAAGCAGAACCACAGAATTAAAAAAATGTTTTAGTATAGAAGCGGCGTAAATTGATTGCTGTTATTGTTATTATTGTTTGAGGTTGAATTCTATTAAATTAAAATGAAAATATCGACGGTTGAAAGGCAAAGTATCAAACGAGTTATTATACAAACTTTACAATGGAATCATTTAGGGTAACCATGCAATTAACCATATGACCATACAGTTAACCCGAATTACTTATTTTCATGGTCTTCCTTTTGCAGCAATATAACGAATTTACGTTTCATTTATAGTTATGTAAATTTTGTTAGGTCTCATTCTACAAATCTCTTGAAAACCATGGGGTTTGAGCAGTAAAAGTCAGTGAAATTTTTCAAAAATGTTTCTACCAGTCTCACTTGTTTACGCATTTAGAAAATTTAGAACAAGTCCAGAAACATTTTAAATAAATTAAAAACTTTTCAGATTGTAAAAGTTTTTCAATAAAATTTACTAAAATTTCTTAGTATTTTTCAATTTAACTTTGTGCTTTTTTTGCTGATTTCTAGTGAATACCAACTGAGTGAGAAAGGTTATCACATTTTTTTGACGATCCATCAACTTACTGACTTTAAAATTGACGCAGGGATATATTATTTTATAAATCGGGTCGTCATAAGCCATAGATATAGATTATATTAATAAAATAAACTACAAAATAACAAAATCTTAGATCCTTATCTAATAATTCGTTTAGAGTGTATAGTCGAAAGATTTATAATTATGCCTTTATTTTCAATAGTATTTTTGTAAATAAAATATAGAGTTTAGTACGCAACCGACGTGACTGCATAGTTAAATGGTTATTGTTGAATGCTGATTGCATGGTTAAAATATATTTTATTGCAATGCTTTCTTCTTTATTAATCTCCCTGAATTTTTAGCGGATTAAATAATACATACTAGGTTTGTTACTCAAATGACCAGTTTTGTCCTTCCGGTAAAAGTGTTAGTAAGCAGTAAATTAATTCAGTAAAATATATCTAACTGCCCTATATGCTACATATAAAGAAATATTGTGGGAGAGTAATGGCCTTATAAACAGTAACAGTAAAATTGTGTATATGAATTACGAATGTGCTTTTTTGTAAAAGTCTAATCTTGTATGAAGATCATTATTTCATGGTTTTACTTGGCAAGGAATTATGACTAACGTGCAATGTATTGTTTTGAAACTGTGTGACGTAGCGTCTTTAGAGACATGGTGTCACATTTAATAATACAAAATAATTGCTTATAATCTAAATATAAGAGTAATGAAAAAGCTAAACTTCAAAAGCGAATCGTCCGCTAACTTAGGAATAAAAACAGAGAAAATGTGTCCTTATTTCAGTTTACCAAAATATTTATAAAAATGGTCCCATTTAATGGTCCCGGCCAATTAGACGTAGAAAGGTAAGCTCATTCCAGCAGTGTGCAAACTAGGTTCAATAAGTTTTTCCGGGACTGTTTTTTATAGGAGAAACAAATGGCTCCATCGCTTTTCCAACTATAGGACTCCGTAAATAGACTGAAGCTTCTAATAATCACACGGATTAAATATTTATTGATTTAATAAATACAAAATCTAATAAGACCAGTCCGAAAAAGAATTTAAAAATGTCGACTTTTTCAATCACGAGCCAGAGTAACATAGACGACAACATGCATGCTACGAGTAGATACATTGTGTTAAAAGTGTTTTTTTTTTATATATTTCGCTAGCATAGCCATGAGATCTTTTAAGATATCTAATTTTGAATAAAATTTAAGCACCATTTACCTAACCAAGTAAATATATTATAAGAAATAAAAACACGGCTGCCGTTACAAAAAGGGAACTACTGTAATTTTTATTTACGTTTTTTGTAAAATATTTGTATTTTATGTATATATTCATATAAATATATGCATATTTTAATTTGACGCAAAACACGGTATATTTATGTTAATTTATTGACATATGGAGATTTGGACATTTAAACAAATATTTGCTTGATATTTTGACAGTTACCGTACGTTACTACACTCGGGATGACATAACGGTTATAACAATTCCACATACTTCTAAATCAGTTTGAGTGTTTAAAAGTTATAGTGGAATGAAAAATGGAAAATATACATAGATGAACTCTGAATACATTGCCCTTCTTTTTGGTTGGGCAGTCATGTAAAAAGTCAGTTTAACAAACGTATATGCTCCAGTATTCAATTTCGCAAATATCAAGCTAGCCATCTATTTCCTGTGCGCCGACTACTGTGTTAACATGCAGCATAGTTAAATTTCATATATTTTGGAATGAATTCCAAAGCGCGTTATTAAAGTTTTCGTGCTCGGTTTTTTGAGGAGCAGTAATGAAATTGTTCTCGGTTGGTGCAAATAATCCGACGGGTCACAGTCCGAGTATTTTGAGAGAGTGCTCTAAAAACTGGCGACTCTTTTAAATTGAAACAACATAGTTAACCTGGCTTAAAGCGGGGCCGCAGGAGAAAGATTTATGGTAAATGTACATAATTTGTAGTTATAAATATTAAAAATAAATCTGATTGAGTCGATATGAAGGTTATGCCATTTGTGATAGAGGTGAAAAGAATAATGCAGTTTTAGCACTTTCGCATACCCAACGCATATAAAAAGAAAAGTCAATTTTATTCATTAAAACGTATGACTACATAAATAGTTGCTGGCGGTTATCGCTGCCAGCTTTCCTTGCTACTCAAATAAAACCAAATCTAATTGAATAGTATAATAATCCATACCCGATTATCGAAATGATTCGTGTCGATATATTTCGTGATAGTTTACGCTCCTTCAGACCCTTTCTATAATGATGCAAATTTGATTTCCTTTGTATTTTATATATGAGATAAATTTAACCTTACTTTCATCGTTAGTTATTGTTAAATTGTATTTCCATTAGTAACCGCCCTATCTATACGAACGAACGTAATACGGCCGCTATTATATCGTCCGAAAGCAACCACTCGTACGTTCGAGTACGCTCGAGTATAAAAACAAAAAAAAGCGTACGTGGTACGTCAACTTGTTCATATGATTCTAAATACAAAAAATGGGTCTTTTGTGTAAAAAAATATCTGGTATATTGTAAACATGTATTGTTCTTAAGAAATCTAATGAGCAAAACCAACGATTGTTTACCTACTTTTGGCTTAGTGGGTAATAATTAACAGTTTACCTACTCACGTGAAAAGGATATTGAAGTACCTAGTCATTTAAACCTACAATCTCATAACAATTTATGTATAGTTAATATTTATATTAGTACGTACAATATAAAGTACAATATATAAAAATATGGAATAACTGCAGTATAGGAACCTCTCACGAAAAAAAAAAAAAAAATATACACTAATAGATTGTCCCATTTTAATGCTAAATCTGGAAGAAAATTGTGTCGGACTCAATAAATAAGCGAGATATAGGCATTCAAAGTTTTAATTTTACGTGTAAAAAGACCGGCCAAAACAAAAAAAAAGAAATACACACAAATAGATACGATCATTCTAATGCTAAATCTGAAAGAAGATAGATTCGTTCTCAATAAATAAGCGAGATATAGGCATTTAAAGTTTGAATATACAATGTAAACAAAAGGGTTGCCATTTTGTTTTTACATACCTTGTGTGTGATAATACACGATCCTGACAAAACACAACACAAATTACTCAATATTCACTCAACAGCACATTAGGCGACACAATAACATAATATTAATATGAACCGGGCGGTAAACGTATAGATATCACGTTTAAATCGATTTTTTCTAATAAAATAACGCGTGTCCAAGGAAAGTCATTGGCTACTGCGTATGTGTGCGTGTATCCTCCATTTTGCATTCAAATGTCCCGGTGTGTGCGTGGGTCGCCATTTTGGATGTCGCTGTGTGTGTGTATCGCCATTTTGAATCAGGTGAGTGTGGCAGCGTTTCCCAAACTGTTGGGATAGAAATACCATTAGGTACAATTATTGAAAGGGTTATGAAATTGAAAATGTAAAGATACCTACATACGCATCGTTGTGGTTTTTGGTGGCATTTTGTCTGTGGCATGCTCAGGTCCAGATTAGCTTGTTTAAAACTGTGAAAAATACTATTGTTATTAAATAATTCTAACATTTTAGTTTTATTTTATAATGTGGGTTTTACATACAATCATTGACAAGTGGCGTCATTTCAGTGGCCGGCCCAAGTCCAGGGGCGGAGTTCTAGTCCAAAACTGAAAATGTATAAAAATATATATACATACATACATACATACAAACATACATACATACATAGTCAATAAATGCAACTGTTTTTAATGTGATTTTTACGTACGATCATCTTCGTCGTCGCTTGACATCGACGGTGCAGCTGGCCGAAACCATGCACATGCATTTGCCGACCTACCCGTCGAGGTACTTGGGCCGTTCTCTGCATGCACTGCATTGCATGCAGAGCAGTCTTGCCGTAGTGGTGCGGTACCGAGGTCAGGGGTGTCTACCCATAGATCTGGTTCGGACGGTGGTGGTGTTAATGGCTCCATGTCTGTGATGTTTTCCGCTAGTAGTTGCATTTGTATAAGTAATTCTTCGTATTCGGTCATACGATCATTATTTCGTTCTCCAGTATGATGACCTGTATACAATGCTGAGGCCATTTTACTAAATTCTACTAGCGCATCTTTTCCACTAGCGTTGCAGGACTTCCAAAACATATATCGGGCAAGATTGCCCTGCAAATGTCTGCTACTCCGGCCCTCCGTTCTGATGCTTTCTTTAGCGTGGCGCCATGAGGACTCAATGGAGTTACTATGAGCACCTGTAATGGGGTCCTTATAATGCTTGCTGTGGTTCACAGTTAGATGATGGTATCCATATTCCTCAAGTTTGTCGTAGGCTCTCCAGCAGTCACTTATGATGGTCGTGCCAGGCAGAATCCAAAATTTGATCACTGATATCAAAATTACTGCGCTGCGGAAAGGTACTACTATCAAGAATATACGGCCTGTCCGTCTCTCAATGCCGCCGAATACCCATGCGCCTTCGACAAGGTGTCCCCGGTGATACTTTCTTTTACCGAATTTAGACTCGTCGATTTCGACGATTCGCCCGGGGCCACCCAACCTTGTGCTATTTTTAATCATTCCATCTATGACCACTTCTCGGCAGTAAGATGACCAATCTACTGCTGTATGTATTGCGATTCCGAGCTCTGTAATCATTTTTAACTGGAGCGTAGTTCGGTCAGTCCACAACTTGATAAGATATAAAATTTGCCAAATATTTAATTTTGACGCCTCAAAGAAAGTGTATTTACGCAGTGATTGTCTAGATGTGCATTTGGTTTTTTTCTTTCTATTCTGTTTATCAATGACGCCATTGCAACGCCAATATGCACCATCAACTTTGTATGTAGACGCGCATAAGGTCATTTTTGGATGATTACAATATTCATTCGCGCAATATGGACCATTATCTGCAGCCGGTAACAACCCCAACGTCCGAGCCATTTCTACAGTGTAAGACACAGGCCGGTCTTCTAGTTTCGCCAGAGCCCGCAAGGTGTATTTGTCCATCTTAATTAACACAATGTCCATTACATTAATATTTATAATGAAAAGTTTGAGAAACAGTGGTATTGTAAAGTCATGCATTTCGGAAGCTTTCTTAGAGAAAACAATTTAAAAGTACTAGATTTGATAATTGTAATGCTAAATGCAATAAAAAATCCTTGGACGCACTATTTAAGTATTATTAAACTATTTAAGTATTATTATTTAACTAAGTATTTATTAAAACACTGTCTCGTAAAACGAGCGTCCAATAGACCTTAATGTGGAATACCCTCATGCTATTAATATGCAAATTACTCACTTTTATGGTGGTTTAAGATGAAACACGTTTTTTTGTCGACTTCTCCGTTACGAGTTCGAAAAAAAGAGGGTGCCATGAGTGATGTCTCTCAACGATAATTAATGTCATCGATGTTTTCGATAAATAAATACCATTATTTAAGAAAACATCGAAAAACTGAAATTTCTTTGCAATAACGGTGACATTGTTACTCGAATGTGCAGCTTTCCTTTTTAAACGTTTATTTCCGTAATATTTTATGTCGTCAATACCTACACAAAGTGTTTGTGTAAATCGGAAATAAATTTGCCTGCGGTGTTAGTTTCATATTTAACTAATTTCGTTTGTTTCAGTCAACCTTTTGACATCAATACGCAAAGTCATCGATAAAAACCTCACAAAAAGTCCAACTATTTTGTATTACCGCCAAGACATGGTCACATTGATAGCGCCGCAGGCGACTTTTTTTTTCGAATTTCGCGCGAAATTCTTAAAAAAAAAGTCGCCTGCGGTGTTACTGTCATATTTAAGAAATGTCGTTGGTTTCAGTCAACCGTTTGACATCAATACGCAAAGTCATTGTTAAAAACATTGTTTTTTTTCGAATTTCGCGCGAAATTCTTAAAAAAAAAAGTCGCCTGCGGTGTTTACTTTTATATTTAATAAATGTCGTTGGTTTCAGTCAACCGTTTGACATGAATACGCAAAGTCATTGTTAAAAACCTCCAAATAAAGGCCTATTGTTTCGTAATATTGTTAAGACATGCTCTCATTAATAGCGCCGCAGGCGAATTTTTTTTTCGAATTTCGCGCGAAATTCTTTAAAAAAATTCACCTGCGGTGTTACTGTCATATTTAAGAAATGTCGTTGGTTTCAGTCAACCGTTTGACATGAATACGCAAAGTCATTGTTAAAAACCTCCAAATAAAGGCCTATTGTTTTGTATTATTGTTAAGACATGCTATCATTAATAGCGCCGCAGGCGATTTTTTTTTTTCGAATTTCGCGCGAAATTCTTAAAAAAAAAATCGCCTGCGGTGTTACTGTCATATTTAAGAAATGTCGTTGGTTTCAGTCAACCGTTTGACATGAATACGCAAAGTCATTGTTAAAAACCTCCAAATAAAGGCCTATTGTTTTGTATTATTGTTAAGACATGCTATCATTAATAGCGCCGCAGGCGATTTTTTTTTTTCGAATTTCGCGCGAAATTCTTAAAAAAAAAATCGCCTGCGGTGTTACTGTCATATTTAAGAAATGTCGTTGGTTTCAGTCAACCGTTTGACATCAATACGCAAAGTCATTGTTAAAAACCTCCAAATAAAGGCCTATTGTTTCGTATTATTGTTAAGACATGCTATCATTAATAGCGCCGCAGGCGATTTTTTTTTTTCGAATTTCGCGCGAAATTCTTAAAAAAAAAATCGCCTGCGGTGTTACTGTCATATTTAAGAAATGTCGTTTGTTTCAGTCAACCGTTTGACATCAATTGATGACATCAAATGACGCAATGACTGCGGTGTTAGTTTTATATTTAAAAAAGTGACGTTCGTTTGTGTCAACTTTTTGTCATCAAATAACAGTTATTGATAAAAACCTCAAAAATAGTTTTTTGAATATCGCAGATACCTTTTTCACCGCCCATTTCTCCAACTTATTGCGTCATTGCAAAAACTTCGCAAAATGTCATCTGTTTTGTAATGTAGCTAATTGTTATCGATAAGAAAGACCGCGCATAATATTTTTTTTTAATTGGCAACATTTTGCTTTTGACATGACTGTGTGTTGTCCCTATATACGTATATTGGCCCTGCATACGCATACACGCATATGTCCGTGTATCCGTGTAGCGGCCTTGCATCGTACGGCCGCGCCGCGCTAGTTTGTTGACATAAAACTTTGAAACTTAAAGTGCCTATATCTCGCTTATTTATTGAGAGCGACAAAAGATTATTGCAGATTCGGAATCAGCGTAGTGAATATAGTCGAGTGAAGTTTAAAAATCAAGAATCCAGGAGAGGTTCCTATACTGCAGTTATACCAAAAATATAATACAATATAAATATATTACAATATAAATATTACTTTTATAGTACAATATATATATATACAATATAAATATATTATAAACTAGCGACCTGCCCCGGCTTCACACGGGTGCAATTTATTAATAAATAAAATGAGGAGTGCGCTTAGCAGGGAAATATGTAGTACATTTATTTTATAACGTTTATTTATTTATTTATAAGTTTTTAATTATGTCACAAATGAGAAAAACGAATAATGTCAAAATTTGTTAGTCGTAATTTTATCGTGAAACATACTCGTAGATCGAAATTTGTCCACGGCTTATAGATTCAAATTTGGATAATTTTATCTGTCAGCGTCAAAATGTTATTTTTACTGCCAGTTATTAATGTTTTTATATGGAAATGGTTTTGGTGGTAGGACCAATGGTTGGCATCATTTTAACCACTTCGCAATACAAAATTCGTGGCGGTACTTCAAGGCATTGCAATATTGGCACAAATGGTCCGATTCTCCAATTTGAACGCATCCATAATCACTGTATTGTATCGCCAGATCATAATAGAATGCCTCTATGTATGTGTTTTGTCTAAAATTCAATCGTCTTCGCACTGCAACATTACGTATCCGTGCCGCTTCATTCAATTCTTGGCGATGCTCATCGCTTTCAGTTGCTCCTGCCGCTTTGTCGTCTTGTCGTCTTGCTCGAGCGGTCACCTTGCTGATATTGGAGCGTCTGCGCAAGGGCATAACTGTGAAAAATATTTGCAAAACCTGGAAAAACATTCACGAATTACACAAATTCAGTTAATTCAGTTGATTTACCTTCAGAATCACGGCAACTCTATAAAAAATTCGTAAAATTCAACTGTCAAATGTCAGTTTTCGCGCCGAGCCGCCATCTTGATTTTCGAATTTTTCGTATTCTTATTCTTGTCAAACAACGCCATCTATGATCAAGCTCGGCACTAAAATAATTTTTGGTTTTTCTCATTTTTCTCACTTTTCCGACAGATTTTCCAATTTTTTTATATCCTATAGCAACACCGAAATGATTACGAACAAAACAAAAAAAGAATCGTTCAAATCGGGCCAGGCGCTCGTGAGTTATTAGGTAACATACATAAAACCCGACTCATTTTTATTATATAGATATTACTTTTATAAAGTTATTTATATATTACTTATTTTATATACCTGCTTATTTTATATAACCAATTTTTCGTCACTTTTATATAACATCCATGCATAGTTTCTGATACGTGGGGTAAGCTGAATTGTTCTTTTTGAAAAAAAAATACGTGTGGCACTCGGGGACTGCCGCGGTAAGGCTATTGCATAGCATTTTTAACAACTTGTGCAATTATAATTATTTATTTATTTTATTTTTTCTGATATCAGATAACTGCGCTCTATCGGAAAACGTTGAAATTATTCCGAATCATTTGCGGCTGCGGCAGCAAATTATTCGGAATAATTTAAACGTCTTCCGATAGAGCGCCGCGCACGAATTTTTTATTCGATAAAGCAAAAAAACCGGATTATTCGAAAAAAATCGTAGATAAAAAGATAGATAATTAAATTATCTTTAAAATGGTGCAGGTTTCATATTAATACGCCAGATAGTATTTGCGTAGTCGTTTTTGTGTTCGGTTAGACCTAATTTCACAAATTAATTACAGTATGTAATATAAACAAAATCTAAAATATTCAAAGCTAAGAATATTAGGAAAATGTTCTTGTTAAAACATATATATTTTTTCGAATCGTAAGCAGTACGCGTTTAGACGTAATTATCAGTTTAAAATCATTTATTTTCGTTAAGAAATTTCATCATTCGGTCGCCGCGCTAGCCTAGGCCCGCGATAAAAGCTATGCAATAGTTTAAAAAAATATAGCGAAAATTGAACCAGAGCATACTTTATTTAGACGTATCGCCTGATTTTTGTTTGCTCATGTTGGTTTTGTTTGTTTCTACTCTTTATTGTGAAAATTTTAAAATGGGCTGGTTTATCGTCATATGACAATTTCTTACAACCAACCCTACTGTGGCGTGTTTATATGTATGTATGCCTGTAAAATGTGTTTAAGTGTGTGTCTTGTTATTGCATTCGATCGACAGAATTGAAAATGCAATTCCTTTAATTTAATCCCGAAGGAAAATGGTGACCCAACCGGGAATCGAACCCGGGACCTTACAATGTAACATCAGGCGACCTAACCACTATGTGTTCGGTCACTTTCGGGGAAAGGCTTAACTTTAATAATTTTTTTGCACGTGTGTGTGATGATATGGCCTTTTTGTCGAGAGTGGACCTTAAAAAGTATAATAGTCAAGTCAAGTGAGGATTGCCCAGTCAACGGAGTGCGCTGGTGAGGCGTGGGGCGTCGCCGCGCCGCGTCAGGTCGCTCGCTCGTTGCAGGCGACAGGTGTAGCGTAGTCGTGACGCTTAAAATTGCCAAACAAACTTTGCCAATTTCGACACGGCTTCTGGCCATACTACGTGCCCTGGATGACACCGCGCCGCGTACCGCCTTATTTATTTAAATTTTATTACGGCGCGCTCGCTTTTAGACGTATCGTCGACATTGTGGCTGCCAAAAGCCAGCTTCGTCATTTGAATCGACCCATCCAGTGTGTTTTTCTGTAGCTGTTTCATGGTTGAAGATCGTGAGATTTCATGATTTCGTGGGATTCGTGATTAGTAAAGCTTTCATGATTGAAGATTCGTGGGCTGTCTCTTCTTTTTCTTCTTTGTATCTTCAGGGGGTGGCGGCTGATGGTCTGTCGTCGCCGCTCGCTCCGGCGTCTGTAGATATGCATTCTGACTTCCTAGATGTCTGGGCCGTGAGATGCTTACGGCTTCCTCGAAAGTCCTTGATCTGCCAAGATCATTGTCGTCATGTCACGGGCTCTTTTTCTGGTGACTGCGACTTTCGGTTTCCGGCAAACCGGACCACCATATCCTATAAGGTTCTCTTCAATTCTCCTATAAAGACCCGTGGGAATGGAATACTCCAGTCGCTAGGAAAAGACCCAGTGAATTAACGACAATAATAATTTAAAACGACTATATTATAATGATTAATATCTGGATTGCGTAAGTTTGGCTGACACAGCCTGGTACGCAAACCGCCCAGTTCCGCCCAATGTATTCCCCGGATCGGCGATCTTCTGATCCCATGCTGAGCCGACTGCACAATTACAGCCGTGGCAGAAGCTCACAGCGGCCCTGACAAGGTCTGCCCCTCTACAAGGAGGTTAGCAGATGGGAGTTGAGCCATGAGTTGAGCAGGCCAGATGACATAGAGTTTGGCCTAAACCACCCAAGCTGCACGGAATTATCAGGAACCACTCTCGAGAACATCGTGAGCGCCCAGCGACCTGAACACCTGGGACGGTAAATCCATTTCTAGAGACGCTGAAGCCACCAGTCGGCATACATCATCGGCCACCGCCCACAGGAGATACAAAGTAGAAGAAGATGAATAACACGTCCAATCGTAAAAGAGTGAGTACAGAAAAAGTAAATTATTGGTGCTTTTCCTTTATAGTTGACATGGAACTACATTTCGGAGGACGTCCGCATTGTGCTGGTTCGTGGACATGGATGACCGTGGTGTATAGGACTACGTCCATCCTCGCTTTGATGATTATCGTACCAATAATTTGTATATTTTGGAACGTGCAGCAGAATCCCCATTTTGAGCTTTGTATTACCCATTTAAATGGTATTGATATGTAAAATAATTCCATAATCACCTATAAATACTCCGCAAATCAAACCCTAACCGATACAACAAGCTGACTATTCGTTTTAGCTATTTTTATTGATGATTATTATAATTATTTTATTTTATATACGCCATTACTAATATCATACACGCTCACACTCCACACCCACACCCTTAACAAACTCCCACAAACACATACATGCACACCCTTATTACTAGACTCTTATGTAGTACTAAAATTGAAGGTACATTAGTTTTATTAAGTAGTTTTTTTTAAACGTAATTTATGTAAATTTATTGAAATCCGTAATCGGTTCTATTTGTTGTAAATTTGTATACATTTTTTGAATATTATTACTTTAATACTGTGTGATTTCTCAATAAAGAATTGAATTGAATTGAATATTTTCGATCTGTCTGTCGCGGAGTATACTCGTATTTTACGTATGGAGATTCAGTTGCGTATCTGGCAGGAGAGGTGACACGCTGCCGGTATAGGCTGCCTCATTCACGACGTCTTACCATCAGTGGAGGTGAGGATGAACAATGATGATTTGGGTGATCACATTGGAACTAATGCAAATTACGGTGAGTTCATGGCGAAACTATTTGACTTCGGACTCGAAGACGACCCGTGGTGCTAGTATGGTTCTGGTCGCCAAACCGCAGGACTGGTCATTTGGACATCCTAGACCTTTATCAACCTATTTGTATAATATTTATATTTAAAACATTTCTTATTAGATATATTATTTTATTGATTATTGTGGTACCTATATTTCTTTAAAGGGGTTATAAGGTAGTGGTCTTCATAATTATTTTAATATTTTAAAAGCGTATTGAGCAGCGAGTGTTGGCCTAATCGAAGGAATCGAAAGGGGGCGGCATGGCATCGCGGCAGTGGCCGTTGCGCTTGGCTGGGCTTCGGTCGGGGTCCGTCGCTCGCCTGGATTACGATCGGATAATGAAAAAGCCCTCTTAGGGCGGGTTTGGTGGGCCAGGCGGCTACGAAGGTGCGTCCGATACTAATTTACGCGCCGGAGCTGCGTAGCAAAGCGCTAAAGCGATAAAAGATACGATTCATAATTTAAGCCTTAATGTTTCCTTGCGGGATCCCTTCATCCGCCCTTTAAACGGGCGTCGCGCTTTTTCCATGCCAAGGGGTGAGCGAGACGGGGAGAGGAATAGGGATGCTCCATTTATTTTTGATATGTACGATAATTATATGCAGGTTATTATCAGCCTTATGCACGCTTTACGGCCATACATACGGATATCATAAATCAGCGATTCTCAAAAAAGGCTGACACTGTCTTGGTGGCCCCCTACTTGGCATTAGTGGGTTGGAGGGGAGAAACAGTCCCTTCCTAAGCGATGCGGCGAAGATTTTGTAGGATTAAAACTATTAAATATCGATGGTATAGCTTATTTTGGAACGTCTTAGTTTTTGTATTTATATATTATTTTTCGATATAATATAGAGATGTAAACAAGGGTAATTCAGTATACTCTATCTGCCATGTAGCGTATTTTACATTTGTATATATCATTGAGTTTTACTTAACTTACAAATCCATAATACCAGAACACAGCTGTATTTCAGAATTATATTGCCTATTGCGTATTTTAATGCATTATAGATATTTTGGCATAAAAGTAAAATTTCCTTATTTGCGAAATAAGACAAACTGACGAATGTATGGATTATATTATCATATAGGACGGTATATATACTAAGTCCAAACTAAGAGCGATTTCAAAAATTGGTTTTAATTGGAACTGGTTTTAATTTCTAAGTTGGCTATCTTGGCTCACGCAGCGGAATCCTGTAATGAAACACTGTAGATATATGTATTCAAGCATTATCTAATTGATACTGTCCTACGGCTATATATATATATATATATATATATATATATATATATATATATATATATATATATATATATATATATATATATATATATATATATATATATATATATATATATATATATATATATATATATATATATATATATATATATATATATATATATATATATATATATACATATATATATATATATATATATATATATATATATATATATATATATATATATATATATATATATATATATATATATATATATACATATATATTATATAATCAAAAACCAATCATATATATATATATATATATATATATATATATATATATATATATATATATATATATATATATATATATATATATATATATATATATATATATATGATTGGTTTTTTGTAAAATTTCTTTTTTTAAGAATTTGTTTAAAGGATGACACTTTGATGAAAACATAAAAATAATAAAAGCCACTTACATAGCTGGAAGGTTTTCCCGGACTGGATTGGGAAATGCTTATTTTAAATGAGATGTATGCCTGGATGAGCACCACTTTCGACAGTGCAATGTAGGTTTAATGGGATCCCTTTATCGCTAGCGAACGATCGCCCTTCATCCACATCTCAAAAACAAAGCGTATCCTTTTGCAAACCAAAATAAAATGTCTTTATTAAAGACAAATTAAAGCAAAAACAATGAAAAAAATCACAATGAATCGTCTCTTAAATGCGGAATGACATACCGAAAATTCGATTTGAAATTCGAATATCCACTCTTTAAAATTCTCCGTTTATTGTTTATTAGTATTAAATTCTCCGTTTATTGTCACGTTTACCAATAATACTTTTACATTTTGAAGTACGATTTTTCGGCAAATAACTACGGTACCCCTATGGAGGTAGTGCGATCGAGTAATTGACACGGTCTCCGACCACCGCACGGCATCGTCTATGTAAATTCACACGCTTAAGGCTTCCAACCAAAACCATACCCATGCCGCAAATCCCCTCGGAAATCTCTTCGAAAAATGTTGAGACGCAAAAGAAATAATAGTCTATTTCAGCTGTTTGAGAACATTTAGATAAGATTCTGCCCTTTTTGTTCAATAAGATTCAAAAGCAATAAGCCAAGAGCTTGGGCCGAAATATTTGCGTTAGTAAATATCCTATATTCCTGAAACGGCTGCGTTTCTCGGAAATATGAAATTGTAATCGCTAGAAAAAGTAACAAGTATTTTTTTATTTTTTCATTTGTTGAGTGGGGTTTTTTTAAGGTCTTAATGAGCCTTGTAACACTGCGAACATTGCTGATCTATTGTGTTCGCCACCTACTATAGTTCTGCGCTAAGTCTCGTGTCATTTAAGAACCGCAGCAGGCTTTTGGCGCCAGATTGTTTTACCTCCTCAGGTTGGAGGTAATGTCCACCCAAGTGGGTGTATCTTTTACGCATCAGCGGGCCACACTCGCACATGAGGCGCTGGGGAGTTTCCTCTGCCCTTGGCAGAACCTGCACATTTTTGTGTTTCGGAGCTTGAGGTTGAACATGTGTTTGTTCAGGCCACAATACCCCGTGAGCGCCCTCACCAGTATGCGTAGATTGTTCCTATTTAGCGATAAGGCCTCACGGGTCGTCTTACGGTCGTACGCCTTAATAAGCGCTTTGGAATGCGCCTGGCGTGTTGTTCCAGTGGTTAACGGATTGTTCTAAACATATTTGTTTGAGTATTAGGTTTGCAAGGCTTTTTAGTACGCCACAGTAAGTTTCAGGGCCGTATAACGTTCCCTTTGCTCCTGTTTTAACAAGTTCGTCGGCTTTTTCATTTTCCTCGATTCCTGCATGGCCCGGAACCCATCTTAGAATTACCCTCTTCTTTTCGCCCAGGGAATTCGGTAGTGATATGCAGTTTTGCACTAGCTTTGAACTAATGGTATTCGAGGCTAGTGCAATAAGAGCTGCCTTGCTATCCGAGTGGATATAGATACGGTGGTTGGCGTAGTTCTTATGGAGGTTGATATCCGCATATTCAGTAATGGCGTATACCTCCGCTTGGAATAAGGAGGCGTATTTCCCCAAGTTTACACTTCTTTCGAAGTTTGATCGCTCTCCATATAATATGTATACCGCAGCCTACGTCAAGTACCGATTTGGACCCTTCAGTATACCATTTAAGACTACTGGCTCTCAGTGCAGTTAGCTTTTTAACCAGTCGTCTCTGGGCGGCAGTTCCACTGTAAAAAGTTTTCCAAATTTTAGGAGTGGAAGCATGGTGTCTGATACCATGTTAAGGGTTGGAGTTTCACTGACTGCGTCAAGAACTGATCTTAGTGCTAATGAGATCCAGTTTACTTTCTCCCGGGAAGACAGCCTGTACATGCTGACTTTCGCCACCTGTTGCAAGTGAATGTGTAGTGGCGGCAAGTTTAGCAGTGCATCTAGAGTTGCTTAAGGAGTGGAGGACATTGCGCCAGTAATCATGAGGCACGCCGTCCTTTGGATATTGTTTAGTTTGGTAATCACAGTTTTCTGGTTGGCTTTGTTGCGCCATACCACCGAGGCGTACGTGATTATCGGCCTCACAATGGTATTGTATAGCCAGTGGGAGATCTTGGGGTTAAGGCCCCAATTTTTCCCTGCCGGTCTTCTGCTTATACCCAAAGCACTTTAGCTTTTTGAATTGTTTTGTCTAAGTGGCTGTTCCAAAAGAGTCTGTGGTCGAGCGTGACTTCCAGATCATTTACTTCCTTGGAGAAAGGAATCTGCCTTTGGTTTAGGATTGGCATTTTTAGTCCACCTAGTTGACGTTTGTTGGTAAATGGCATTTTTAGTCCACCTAGTTGACGTTTGTTGGTAAATGGCACGAATACGGTCTTATCGGCGTTGAACGATAATTCGTTCTCTCTGCACCAATTACCAACCATGTCTAACGCTTTTTTCACGTGTGAGATCGTGTGAGATCGTGTTTTTCTTTTTTTCACGTGTGAGATCGTGTTTTGGCAGAAGCCCCGGACAATTACTATAGGTCATCTGTATAGCCCTGTGTGTCTATCATGGCCTCTGCCATCCTATGCAGGAGTTGATATATTGCACTTGTCCATAGTAGGGGCGAGAGTACGCCTCCCTGCGGATAGTCTCTTGTGGTGGTGACTTCAAGGTTTGTTTCGTTAAGAGCACCTTGGCCGTGCGGTTTGGGAACATAGATTTACCCATCAGGTTGTGGTAGAGTCAATTTGTTTTGACTCTAGCCCCTTCACCAGTGATTAATTGGGGTTTTGTCGAAGGCGCCCTCAATGTCTAAAAATGCGCATAATGGGATTTGTTTGTCTTCCACCGCTTTTTCCACTCTGTCTACTAGGTAGAGCAGAGCGGTTTCCGTGGATTTGCCTCTGGGGTAGGCGTGTTGGTTACAGCTAATAGGACCGTTAGGATTTTTTCCCTAATAACAAATAACAAGTAACTAAAACTAACTGGCTAGTTAAATGGTAAATCTTTCTGTGTTTGTAAATAAATCAAGATAAAACTTACTAAATAACAATGGAGAATAATATCTGTATCTAGAATATATATTTTCTATAATCTATATATCTAGGAAATTGAAATTTATCTTTTAAAATTGCATGAAAAAGTTGTATTTTAGGCATACAATGGCGATGCTCACCGCCATTCCCCCTTACTAGAGGGTGCAGCGTCTACTTCGTTCTTAAAGTTTTGAAGAGAGTGTCGCACCGCGCGAGCAAGAATCGGTTAAAAAGAATCGCAGTTGAACGAGACTGCCGCAATGCTGCTAGAATACTGTTACATTACCAATCATAATTATATTAAAAACCAGGAAAAAAATCCTTATAAGTTAAAATATCCAACACGTACAATATTATATTTCATATAAACGATTCTAATAAATGATCTAGGAAATCATCCGTTTTCCGTTTTTGAAACTATAATAAAATGTATCGAAATAGACGGATAGTAGAATCATAAGATTACATGGTTCCACAAAAATACATCAATATTTACGTAATTATTATAATGTGATGGGAGTTTTCACAAAAGCACAGTACATGTACATACATAATTGGTCTGTTGGTGAGTTTAAATATTGAGAAAAGCAGAATTATATTTTTAAAAAATGAAAAGTAAAATTTCCGTGACAGGTAATTTTCGCGCCCCGCACGCTTTCATTATGAAGGCAATGAAGACTGACGGTTAACAAAAGATGACAGCTAAAAGAGTGCCAGTAAATCGTAGTTCTTTCTATTAGGGAGTTTCGGATTTTTACGACGTATGTAAAAATACTCTTACGGCCCATCAGTAGTTAACACCTGGTTGAAGTTTTGCGGCTGATCGTTGAGCCTTAGGGGGCGGCGGAGCCGAGTCGTGTCATTACGAGTCAGAGGGATGTGCAATGGAATGCAAAGGAACTGTTCTCTGTACGTCGACGGAACATACTTTTATTGCAATATATGTCAAAAGACGGTCTTGATCGAATTGCATATTTATGCAATCAGACGTATGGAAAATGTCGCGTAGAGAAGAAACTATTTGCCATAATGTCAACTAACTCATGCGGTTCGGATTATTAAAGCAAGAGCCTTTGTCTGAACAGTTACGAACCAATGTATAGTAAATGGATGTTTTCATGCCTGTTTTAGCTTTTTATTGAGTGTATCCGTTACTACCAAAGGAAGCAAATAAATTATAAATTATTAAATACATTATTGCATTTATTCATTCAAATTGATATCCTTATCTTAAAATTATAATTATAGTTTTAATTAATGTTATATCAAAAGTTTTTTTTTTATTGAAACAAAAGTTATAATTAAAAACATTAATAATACAAATATAAAATTATTTACTTCGCAACTTTGAATTATTAATACACGAATTCACATTCTTATCCAATTTGATTGTTTAATCGCTCCGAAACCAAAACGTTATATACTCCGCGAAGCCAGGTATATTATGATAAAGGAAGTGTCTTTTTAGCTTGACATCTCGCAGTTTGTCCTGGCTCTCGAATACGTCGGATTTGGCGTCGTCAGTGATTTGACATGCTTACAATCAGGATGGAGACGACTCAAAACAGATAGCAGGAGAAACATAATATCAGAGCAACAAACATGAAGGAATCTTATTGGTGGGTGTAATGATCTGAAAATCATCACATGATCGCTTAGCAGCTCTAAGCTAACCGAAAATAGATTAATCAAATTTTAAAATTAAATTGTACTTGAAAAAGATCATAGTGACATCTAGCGATTTAATTAGGAACTAAAAAACTGACAGATGAAAGAAGGGCCGTTGCTAAACTATAGAGTGCAGTGCCAGCGTCACATAAATAAAAGGGTTTTGAGTAGTTTTGAGAGTTAAGGACATTATTAGGGGTTTCAAAATAGACAATCAGGGATATATGGCAAGAAATTAGCATATTTTGAGATTTTTACGAAAAATCGACGTAAATATCAATAACTGACAAATAGACAATAGAAGCATGTTTATGGTCTTAAAAAGTCGACCGATTGGTTTTTCAAAGAAATATAAAAAAGGGGTTCATTAAATAGTAGGAATTATGGGGGAATCAATAGCAATATAGATAAAGTTATTTGAAGAACATTTGATTTATTATTAAGAGAAATTGGAAAACATAATCGACATCGATGGAAGAAAGCCGAATCGATGATGTCAAAAGAATTTTCACCGAATAATTGCCAGCCAAAATAAAAATTAATAGTTAAATTGAGGAAATTTAGAAACACTTAATTAAAATAAAGGAATTACTAGATAAAAATACTAGCAATAAATAAAATTGAAATAAAATAGTTATATTATTTCGCTTTCAAATGTGAAAGCGGAAACGACGCGCAAGAAAGGCGGCAAGGTTAAGTCAAGGTATGATGATTTCCCGCCGAATATGAAACATCAATTTCTCATAATACGTAAAATAAATACTTAAAATCATTTGTAGAATTAGAAGCACGAATTATCGTTAAGAAATTCGTTTGTTACCAATGTGGCAGAGCGTTATTTAACGAAAAAATAGATAAATCAGATCGTTTTATGATTGATTAGTCAATAGTTGTGGGTTAAATTATCAAAAAAAGGTCACATCGATAAGGGTGTTATAAAAGGGATGGACGTGTTGCTTCCGGCATCCATTAAGAAATTTTAGTTGCACGCTCTAAAGCTGCGAAAGTTTGGGAAAGAAAAGTATATTTTGGTGCTCAGATGTAAGAATAAATAGTTTAAAATAAGGGCACTGAGATGCTGTGAAGCATTTTAGTGCCCAGTTCATTTAAATTCGTATAAAGTGTGCAGATCGTACATCACAGAAACGCTTTATCGCAATCGCCATTGATGCGCTTTTTACAAGGACACTAAAAAACGAACAAATAATAGAAATCCAGTGCTAAAAATGTGAATCGAGAGAGCTACGCGGGTTGGCATGTAAAAAAATCCAACATTTCATATAAAATAGAAGTACGAGATTTCGTCGGGGGCAATACGAAAATTATATCCAAGATGGCGAACGAATCAAACTGAAACGTCAGATTGAGATCACAACATTGCGAACGTCCTTCGGAGGTGTATAAATTAGCGTCGAAATAAGGGAAAAACATTGATGAGAATGCAGTAACGGCTTGAAAATTGCAGTACGATAGCGAAGCGGTTGAGGTTTCTAAAGAGACATTCTTCTTGGTGATGGCAGATTTCTAGGAAGGCGACACGCATCGAAGAAATTGACATTAGTTATAAGTGCATAATGTGAATGCAGCTGTAAATACGGGAATTATAGCCGAGAGTCATTGTCGGCAAAGATGTACTAAAAATATGTAAGTTTATTTTGCCGAAGCTGGCGTTATTTAATTATTTGGGCCGAAGCTAGCAACCGATATTGTCATTGTTGTATATTTTTTGGGGTTATAAATATTGAGTTTTGTGGGTTTGTTGAAATTATTAGAATGTTAAGTAGTTGTAACGTAAATGCGTGATTTCTACATATTTGCACGTTAACTAAAAATGAGGCATTTAACATCGATTGGTATGAATAGTCGTTGATAGTTCTACGAGGTAAACCTCTAGTCAGACTATTATTTAATTTGGAAGAGAGTTAGCCTTTGCTAACTCCGTTGATTCAGACACCAGCCATTATATAATGTGCTTTGAATTTGGAAACTAGTTAAGGAAACATTCGAATTATACTGAATGTTAGAATAAGATTAAAGATAAGGAAAATTGTAGATTATATTAAGGTTTTTTTGTTTTGACTGATCGATGGGGTTTCAAAGATAACGGGGAGGGAATAGTATTAATAGAAATAATAGAACGAAAACCATATGGACATTCAGTGGACTGAATGGTAACCAGGTCGTAGTTTATATCGGGCATTAGCGACTGCGGTCATTTAAATTCATTATATCACTGGAACGCCATCGACTAGTTACCAGGGTGTTAGTTTATAAGTAATTTTGTTGTTGTATGTAAACATTACGATTCATGTTTCAATATAAATTGACATTGAACACATTTAAATAAATAAAGGATTAGAATCTAATTGTCGAATTTCACGACGGAGATTTAAGCTCATGCATTATCAATATTAATATTATTTTATTAACAATCGACTGAACGCAGCCATTGTTGTCATCGACAAATAATCGATCGAAAATAACTCAAAGAATAAATTGTAAATATTTTGTGGTGAATTAGGCGCTCATTATTATAAATATAATTCACAATAATAGTACTTAAACTAAAATAGAAAAAGTTATAATTTTAATTGTTTAAATATGCATTTTGGTTTAATATATGGATTATTAATTGGAGAAGATTTGTTTCATTGAGGAAGTAAATACAAGGAGGGAAATTATTAGGCAAGGTATTGGAAGCCTATCCTCTTGAAGGTAATATTATCACTGTCGTTGTATGGTGGTAACATATTGAAATAGATATAGTAAAATCTTCTCTGACATATGCCGTCCCAATGTGGTGGGCCAATAGACATTGAAAGCATCGTAACATAACATATCGAGAAATAGATTATAAAATCATATCTCGCAGATAAAGAAAAAGTAGTAGTAAAAATTTTCTTTACAAATGCCGTCCCAACGTGTGGGGCCTTGATAGATTCTAAATAAAATAAATAGTAAATTATTTTCGATCGATCGTAATTTGGGCATTTAATAAATAAGAAATATAGAAACATGAATCGTGTGATATAACTGTATATTTAGCATTGCGAATTGTTGATATATTGTATATGTGTGTTGTTTTCTAGAAATCTGCCTATATACATAATTTAACGTTTATTGTACAGTATGTACACATGTTGACTGCATTCGTCGTAATTAAATCAACGATTAAAATAGTACCTCGGGAATAAAAATAGTTTAAAATAAAAATAAACAAATTTGATTGGTAATTAATTTTATTAAAATTAGGCTGAAATTAAAATAAATTAAAATAATTGTAATTAGGACGCCGCGGATAATAACCTTTGGCACGATAGCAATCGTGAACCTTTTGCTTCGGATAAAATAAAATAAATTAAATTCGTTTAATTAAAAATAAAATAAATTGAATTAGTTTTGAATCAAAATAAAATAAATTAATTAAATTCGAATAGAGAACTCGATGGCTGGGAGGGGGTCGTCGGTTCGCATTTTTAATAATACCTAAATAGTAATGATATGGATCAGAGACCTTATATTTATGTAAGGTTAAATAATTTTAAATTAAAAGCATTAGTAGATACAGGATCTTCTGTTAATATAATAGGGAGAAAATATATAACATTATTTCAGGATTGTGCGTTGATAACAAATGCAATAATATACAATTGATGTCGGCGGATGGTACGATACAGAATATTATAGGAGAATTAGAGATAGATATCAAATATGAGGACATTTGCCGACGTGTAGAATACATACTTAGTAAATACATACTTAAAATACTTACTTATATATATAAAATCGGAAGGTAAAGCCATAGGGCGATGCCACATAAAAGATAAGGTAAAAAATTAGTAAGGGGTGATTAAAGAACCTTACGGTTTTATCGGTTGAGTGATTAGTTATAGAAGCTCAATAAATTATGGGGAGTATAAAAAAAACTCACGGTTTTGTTGATGGTATGTTTTGTGGTTGTCATAGCATTATAATATTATTATATTGGCTGTCATGGCGGTTATTATTATTTTATTGAGAGAATAACCGGCAGATTATTTTGAATATCAGAGTTATTGATTGTAGCGGGGTGTGTGTTCTTGTGTATGTATTGTATTATTATACTAAGATAATAAATTATTTTAACACGATATATCAAATATTAGATTTCATCATTTTTCTAGTTATAAATTACATTACAGATAGTATCATTATCCTGTTCCTTACTAGTAATAGATTAGATATCCTATCCTATCATCCTATCCATCATCCTATCACCATTCCTATCCTACCATTCTATCATACACTACCTATCCTATCACATTCCTTATTTCTATTCCATTACCAAAGTCTTAATAGCAACAAATCATTAATGCCATACACCAAAAGCAGTATAAAATAAATCAGAAATATTTTTAATTACAATACATATTAGCTTACACATTTAGTTGAGCATTATAGTTTTAATTTTTATCACATTAGAATCACACATTATTGCATATATATATATAGCATACAGTTACATTTACTAAACATATTATCCATTTGATACTTATATGTATGAGAGAATGCACCTCGTGAAATCGTTGAGTTGTAAAATATTGTTAATAAGCTGACAGTTTTTTTTCATTTGGGTATCTAGGGGAGTGATATTGTTTTGCAAAATTGGGAAAAGAGTTATAACAAGGAGAGCGTTGTGTTGTTTGAATCTCTTCGTTTTAAGCAACAAGTATTCCTTTCCTATCCTATCCTATCTTATCCTAAATCCTATCCTAATCACCTACAACTTGTTGTCCAATCATTCCTACCTAAAGCGAAGAAATACAAGCGAACACGATTAGGAATCTCATTAGTGTAATAAGTTTTTGTTGTTGAACTAAATGGCAAAGCAGTATCGGGATACGATTATTATATTGGAGAGAAGATTCCAAAGTATTATTAGTAAAGTCGATGGATTATTGTTATTGATAAAGTTGGTTGATCGTTATATTATTGAGACTGTATAGGGCCAGATTAAAATCATTATTATAATTATTATAAAATATATTTTTGGAATTGAGTTATAGTGCTATATAGGAAGCGACTATAAGATGAATGAAGAGTCATATTAATATTGTTATTTGGTATAGAATATTTGGTGGTATTGTCGACATCTCGATATTTTAGAGCGGGATGAAGAAATTAGAATCGAAAAATAGCGCTAATTTTTAGAGCGACTATAATATTTATGGGAATTTTTATCTGAAGTGGGCGGTCTTCGGAGTTGGAGCCACTGCTCGGGTCCATGTTTGTTTGTATTTGGTAACTTGCGAGGGAGTATATATGGAGGTCTCGGCAAGGTTGAGGTCGCACCTCAACGCGTGACCCTGATCAGGTCTACGCTTTTGGACGAGTTGACACCCAGAGTCGGATATGGTCTAGATTCGACAGGGAGGAGCTCAGATACCCAAGGGGATTATTATTATTACGGTGGCATTATGGTTACATGCACCAAGGGGGTTATTATGGGGTTGCGAAATTAGAATAGGCCGGATATTGATTTAGTTTATGTTATGAAGGAGATAAATAGTAGCGATCCAGGAGGGTGAGAGAAGAAGGACGATAAATACATTTGTTAATTAGTAAACCAACATAAGTTATGATGAAGGAGGGGATTGATTTTGGTATGAAGATAGAATGAAAGGTGCTGTGAACGTATGATGTATACAAGGCAGTGTAAGGATAAATTCAGTTTCCAACTTCTGAAATAACGAATGAGAGTTAGAAACCATTTACAGTGTACGTTAAAATCATAAACAATAGACTAGTGAAGAACCTATTAACAATCGTCAGGTTATCTAACTTGAGATTGTGTCTAAGTAAATAGCAGAAGGACAAGCCCAGCGTGAAATAGCATACTATATTAAATAAAAACTTACTATGCGACTGGTTGGGACAATGTCACGATTTTTTTAAAAATCTAGAACATTAAGGGACGACCAGAGCCTGTTCAAGTGCATTGTTCTGACTTAGGCATATTCAAACTATATTTTTTTGAAGAGTTAGACAGTTAAAATGTTCACCATCGAGGACTCGGGTTAAATCCTAATTGAGCGGAGTGGGTGAACGGAGAATAAATAGACGGAATCAATTTAAATTTTGCAACGGAGAGAAATATTATAATTATTATATTGACGTATTGAGATTATTTATAGATTGGTCGATAGAACAGAGCAAGTAGGTGGAGACATGGTCGAGGACTCGGGTTTATTTCCTAATTGAGCGGACGCATGTTGAAGCGAAAGAGAGGAGAAGTTGGAATATATTAAATAAATATTAAAAAAATTTGCAACAGGAGTGTTTGGAATCTTCATCATTATTATTATTATAGGTATCATATTATTGAGGTGAGATATAGAGGAGAAAGTGAGAAATTATATTAAAAGTATTATCATTAAAAGATCTGGGTTAGGAGATTGGTATTATATGGAAACAAGATAGAAATTATAGACTTGAAGAGGGAAGGCAAGCCACAAAACATATCGTAAGGGTACGTGAATTAAAAGTAAAATATTATCATAACATTATAGTACAAAACATATCGTAAGGGTACGTGAATTAAAAGTAAAATATTATCATAACATTATAGTACAAAACATATCGTAAAGGCACGTGAATTAAACGTAAAATATTATAATTAACATATAGCACAAAACATATCGTAAAGGTACGTGAATTAAACATAAACTATTATCATTGACATTATAGTACAAACATATCGTAGGAGTTACATAGTTATTTCTATAAAATTATTAACATTAATATTATATTACAAACATCATGAATAAGCGGTTGGAGATTAAACAGATAACACGAAAGATATGTGATATGATTGCTTGAGGGCAAGCAGAGATTTTGGGAGGGGGTATTGTAATGATCTGAAAATCATCACATGATCGCTTAGCAGCTCTAAGCTAACCGAAAATAGATTAATCAAATTTTAAAATTAAATTGTACTTGAAAAAGATCATAGTGACATCTAGCGATTTAATTAGGAACTAAAAAACTGACAGATGAAAGAAGGGCCGTTGCTAAACTATAGAGTGCAGTGCCAGCGTCACATAAATAAAAGGGTTTTGAGTAGTTTTGAGAGTTAAGGACATTATTAGGGGTTTCAAAATAGACAATCAGGGATATATGGCAAGAAATTAGCATATTTTGAGATTTTTACGAAAAATCGACGTAAATATCAATAACTGACAAATAGACAATAGAAGCATGTTTATGGTCTTAAAAAGTCGACCGATTGGTTTTTCAAAGAAATATAAAAAAGGGGTTCATTAAATAGTAGGAATTATGGGGGAATCAATAGCAATATAGATAAAGTTATTTGAAGAACATTTGATTTATTATTAAGAGAAATTGGAAAACATAATCGACATCGATGGAAGAAAGCCGAATCGATGATGTCAAAAGAATTTTCACCGAATAATTGCCAGCCAAAATAAAAATTAATAGTTAAATTGAGGAAATTTAGAAACACTTAATTAAAATAAAGGAATTACTAGATAAAAATACTAGCAATAAATAAAATTGAAATAAAATAGTTATATTATTTCGCTTTCAAATGTGAAAGCGGAAACGACGCGCAAGAAAGGCGGCAAGGTTAAGTCAAGGTATGATGATTTCCCGCCGAATATGAAACATCAATTTCTCATAATACGTAAAATAAATACTTAAAATCATTTGTAGAATTAGAAGCACGAATTATCGTTAAGAAATTCGTTTGTTACCAATGTGGCAGAGCGTTATTTAACGAAAAAATAGATAAATCAGATCGTTTTATGATTGATTAGTCAATAGTTGTGGGTTAAATTATCAAAAAAAGGTCACATCGATAAGGGTGTTATAAAAGGGATGGACGTGTTGCTTCCGGCATCCATTAAGAAATTTTAGTTGCACGCTCTAAAGCTGCGAAAGTTTGGGAAAGAAAAGTATATTTTGGTGCTCAGATGTAAGAATAAATAGTTTAAAATAAGGGCACTGAGATGCTGTGAAGCATTTTAGTGCCCAGTTCATTTAAATTCGTATAAAGTGTGCAGATCGTACATCACAGAAACGCTTTATCGCAATCGCCATTGATGCGCTTTTTACAAGGACACTAAAAAACGAACAAATAATAGAAATCCAGTGCTAAAAATGTGAATCGAGAGAGCTACGCGGGTTGGCATGTAAAAAAATCCAACATTTCATATAAAATAGAAGTACGAGATTTCGTCGGGGGCAATACGAAAATTATATCCAAGATGGCGAACGAATCAAACTGAAACGTCAGATTGAGATCACAACATTGCGAACGTCCTTCGGAGGTGTATAAATTAGCGTCGAAATAAGGGAAAAACATTGATGAGAATGCAGTAACGGCTTGAAAATTGCAGTACGATAGCGAAGCGGTTGAGGTTTCTAAAGAGACATTCTTCTTGGTGATGGCAGATTTCTAGGAAGGCGACACGCATCGAAGAAATTGACATTAGTTATAAGTGCATAATGTGAATGCAGCTGTAAATACGGGAATTATAGCCGAGAGTCATTGTCGGCAAAGATGTACTAAAAATATGTAAGTTTATTTTGCCGAAGCTGGCGTTATTTAATTATTTGGGCCGAAGCTAGCAACCGATATTGTCATTGTTGTATATTTTTTGGGGTTATAAATATTGAGTTTTGTGGGTTTGTTGAAATTATTAGAATGTTAAGTAGTTGTAACGTAAATGCGTGATTTCTACATATTTGCACGTTAACTAAAAATGAGGCATTTAACATCGATTGGTATGAATAGTCGTTGATAGTTCTACGAGGTAAACCTCTAGTCAGACTATTATTTAATTTGGAAGAGAGTTAGCCTTTGCTAACTCCGTTGATTCAGACACCAGCCATTATATAATGTGC
Organism: Micropterix aruncella; assembly: GCA_944548615.1. Classification (NCBI taxonomy): domain Eukaryota; kingdom Metazoa; phylum Arthropoda; class Insecta; order Lepidoptera; family Micropterigidae; genus Micropterix; species Micropterix aruncella. Next base: position 70,986,268 of record OX155980.1, read on the forward strand.
TTTGAATTTGGAAACTAGTTAAGGAAACATTCGAATTATACTGAATGTTAGAATAAGATTAAAGATAAGGAAAATTGTAGATTATATTAAGGTTTTTTTGTTTTGACTGATCGATGGGGTTTCAAAGATAACGGGGAGGGAATAGTATTAATAGAAATAATAGAACGAAAACCATATGGACATTCAGTGGACTGAATGGTAACCAGGTCGTAGTTTATATCGGGCATTAGCGACTGCGGTCATTTAAATTCATTATATCACTGGAACGCCATCGACTAGTTACCAGGGTGTTAGTTTATAAGTAATTTTGTTGTTGTATGTAAACATTACGATTCATGTTTCAATATAAATTGACATTGAACACATTTAAATAAATAAAGGATTAGAATCTAATTGTCGAATTTCACGACGGAGATTTAAGCTCATGCATTATCAATATTAATATTATTTTATTAACAATCGACTGAACGCAGCCATTGTTGTCATCGACAAATAATCGATCGAAAATAACTCAAAGAATAAATTGTAAATATTTTGTGGTGAATTAGGCGCTCATTATTATAAATATAATTCACAATAATAGTACTTAAACTAAAATAGAAAAAGTTATAATTTTAATTGTTTAAATATGCATTTTGGTTTAATATATGGATTATTAATTGGAGAAGATTTGTTTCATTGAGGAAGTAAATACAAGGAGGGAAATTATTAGGCAAGGTATTGGAAGCCTATCCTCTTGAAGGTAATATTATCACTGTCGTTGTATGGTGGTAACATATTGAAATAGATATAGTAAAATCTTCTCTGACATATGCCGTCCCAATGTGGTGGGCCAATAGACATTGAAAGCATCGTAACATAACATATCGAGAAATAGATTATAAAATCATATCTCGCAGATAAAGAAAAAGTAGTAGTAAAAATTTTCTTTACAAATTTTTATTTGAATAGACATCGTTTTTTGGGTGGCTCTCCGACAATCCTTTTCTATTATTCAATGTGTGTGAAAATGTTTAATAAAAACATCTATTTTCTTAAAAAGTTACGAAAACCTCGACAGATGAATCAAACTCAAACGTAATATATGATTCACCAGTTACCGTAACATTACCATTATATTTTATAACGTAAAATACAAATGATACTCCTTAGACACGACGAACTTCAATATGTACGCAGAACAGCGTGTAAGTAAGAATCAAAGCTATATATGCTCTTTCTCTCTAATTTGTCGACTGATATACGACAAATTAGAAGCATACTTCATACTAATTGTAAGTAATACTTGAGATACACTCACCTCCCTCTACTTCGCAAATCAGAAGCACGTCTGAGCCTTCATTATATGGTTCAATCAGCTTAGTTCGGTCTCTCCGCTTTCCATCATAAATAGTCGGCCTTTCAGGTGGAACTGCAAAGAGGAAATAAAACCATGATTATCTTTTGGGTTTACATTAAAATCTGGGTTGACTGTGACGGAATGCGCAGTCGAGAGATCGATCGAGATCGAGAGTCAAGAGAATACGTCTAATGCGTCATGAATAATTTAATTCATTAAAAAATCGGTTTTTGCTCCGAGCGAGGCTTTACGGGCACCATATCTGCGGCCGATGTGGCCTAGTGCAGACTTTCGCATATTGGCATGCCCTGTACCTCATCACCCTCTGGGTTACTGATAATAGTATGCTAATGGACATCAGCTGAGCCGCTTTTTCCAATGCTCCTTCATCTAATATTGCACATTAGCTTTTGCACGTGTTTTCGCGGACACCTAAATTTTATTTTAATTTGTTTCACTGTACGTAGATGTAACTCTATAATATGGATGAAATGCTTTAAATTAACATAAATAAACTCGAGACGAAAACCAGCATGGTATATTCTTTGAAAGTCCAGCTGTACTGGTTTATAAATTCTTGGTGACGAGAAAATTGTCGCACTCGCGGGTGCGGCTATATATTTAAATGAAGCAAAACTTTTCGCCAATTAGAATGATACTAAAATTATCCCTAACGAATTTTTATTTTCTGAGTTATTCGTTGGTTTTATATTTCACAAAAATGTTACATAAAGATGTGTGAAGTGTCACCTATATCTGTGAAAAAATACAGGCGTCAACTTCCAGGCACACTCACGTCAATTCAACCAATAAAGATTGCTTGTAATATTCGAAGTTCTTCACTTTCGGTGTAAAAAATACCTCATGACAACTTCTTGTTCCAAAAATTAAGAACCAACTTATTATTACGCGGTCAACGGTTTTCATCGCCACAAGAAGCTGTCTAGGAATATGAAAAACATGTTCCTGAAATCACTACGGAGAGTGGGATAAATTTTATGGAAATTGATTTATACGTTGAATAAATGTACTAACGGTCACAGAAAATATTTTGAGAAACAATAAATTGATGTTTGGCTATTCATTGTTATTTTTACTTATTAATTATGGAAACTTACAGTACGGCCCTCATATATATAATATCTAAAAAATAGAATAATTTAATAGAGAATACCAAAGAAATATTTTAAATAGGAATAATTTCGAAGCCGAAGATTTAGATAATTATATTCAAAATTCGTCTAAATGGTCTTTTGGCTACTCCAACCCTCAGTTTACACTGCCTAATTTAATTTAAATTACTTTAAATTGTAAGTGCAGAAGTAACCCGAAACTAAAAAAATGGTAACACAAGAAAAATCTGTTCCTCTGATATAAATAAACAAAACACAATATTCTCAAATGTTTTTTTAAATTACTATAAGTACTGAAACACAAAAAAACACGATACTTATCTTTGTTGATTTGTTTAATGGAATACGATTTTCTTACGTCGAAATTTAGGTTATTTTTTTGCATTGTCCACTTCAATACATATACGATATATTGTTGGCTTACTTGTTTTCCTGTCTGCCTTTTACTTTTGAATTATTTGACAATAGTACCAAAGAAAGTAGCAACTAGTTTTGTTTTAAGGTTCATTCCAGTAGAATCTTACGTGTAGAATAATTAAAAAAAAATTTTTAGAAAATATAATGTATCTACTTTATTATGATGTGAAATATATATATACATAATACTGAAACTAAAGTGAGTTAAACTACATAGATGAAATTAATAAATCTATATAATACATGTAGGTATGTAATCGGTGTTTTTTTGATATTTTTATATATAAAATTTAAAAAAACCTTTCCTATAAAAACACGAAATTTCCTATACAAAACCGAAAACTAACTGGACAGACCCAAAACGATCTGAACCAAATACATTTTAATAACCTGTATATTCGTGCGAATTACAAATCAATAAATTCAACACAATATTAGTAGATAAATTTTCTATTGCATAAAGGGCGTCATTACACTTGCAATATTTTCCAAGAAACACAAAAAACTGTTTATTTTTTAAGGGGTATCTATAATATAAAAAAATGAAAAAACATATTTCAGATTAAAATTTATTAACATCCTCAATGATATTAGATAGGGGAATAGGGGAAAATTCATATCACAAAATATAAGCCCTTTTTATATGCCCTTTTTACTGTGAAACTCCCTACCTCCTAGTTAAGCTATTGCATAGCTTTTATCGCGGGCCTACTAGGCCAGCGCGGCGACCGAATGAAGAAATTTCTTAACGAAAATTAATGATTTTTAACTGATAATTACGTCTAAACGAGTAATGCTTACGATTCGACAAAAATATATGTTAAACAAGAACATTTTCCTAATAGTCTTAGCTTTGAATATTTTAGATTTTGTTTATATTACATAGTGTAATTAATTTGTGAAATTAGGTCTAACCGAACACAAAAACGACTACTACGCAAATACTATCTGGCGTATTATTATGAAACCTGCACCATTTTAAAGATAATTTAATTATCTATCTTTTTATCTACGATTTTTTTCGAATAATCCGTTTTTTTGCTTTATCGAATAAAAAAATCGTGCGCGGCGCTCTATCGGAAGACGTTTAAATTATTACGAATCATTTGCTACCGCAGCCGCAAATGATTCGGAATAATTTCAACGTTTTCCGATAGAGCGCAGTTATCTGATATCAGAAAAAAATAAAAAAAATAAAAAAATAAATAATTATAATTGCATAAGTTGTTAAAAATGCTATGCAATAGCTTTACCGCGGCAGTCCGGGAGTGCCACACGTATTTTTTTTTTAAAAATCTATGTGACGAGTCTTTCCATCCGACCGCTCGTCCGTTTGTCTATCGAGAATCTATAAGTCTTAGAGAAAAATGGTTAACGGGAAACGACTCGGTATATTCTGAAATGGATTCCTCGCTTCTAAGTGTTTTATATATTTGCTTTTTAATGTATTTTTTTTATTTTGGTAATTTTCCCGATGCGAAATATTAGATGCTAAATATTACGGCCAACCTCACTAAACCCTCTGACAATTCTTAATGTATATTTTACTAATGAAGGCTTTGATCTAAATGCGGTTTGTTCTGGCAACGTTTAGCGCGTAACATCGCGTAGGGAGTGCTATGCGTACGGTAGGTATCGTCAATCTTTTAGAGCAAAATAAGATGTATCTTTTTGATATTAACCGATTCCCATTATTGATTTCAATTTAGAGATTAATAAAAAAGTACGTCGCCGCTTTAATATTCGTGCAAAGTATTCGCGTAAATCGGTGCAAACACCTCATGGATAATTCCGCCGTGTCTGAACAGACTCGTGCCATTAAAAATACCAGGCTTAAGAGCCGTATCACATATTTTTTCCAGAAAGGCAAGAAAAGTGGATTTTTGGCGTTCTAATTCCAAGAAATAAAGAGATTTATACAAACTTTAATTACTGAATTACCTGGACCATTTCTTGATGTTGACCATAGCGGCCTTTAATTTTAGATGTAACGAATATTATTTACTTATTCAGCCCATTTTCCGAAAGTCGTTATTCGTAAAACGCTCGGAAGGCAAACTTTGAGCTCCTTAATACAGTAATATCACTACAACGAAAACCTTATACTATTTTTTTTTATATCCGTCATGTATTCTTGATGTACACTACGGCTTTATTTTTTCGTTTTTTGACCACATATCCAAGGTATACATTACTTACAATTACACAAAATTAAAAAAAAATCTTCCTGTATCATTCTAATTTTCTCAGAAATAAAATAAGATTCTTATATAATACTTATACTATATTAAAGTTCACTCTTTTAGCAATACGACATAATATAAATTATTGTCATTAGAAAGGAGAAAACACTGCAAAAAACAATTAGAAATTGTGTATATATTTGCTAGCGCAAGAGAAGAGCGCTCAGTGCCGCGGTTTTTCTCCCAGGGTTGAATAGTTATTTATTTATTTATTTATCCTATCTTTTATAGTTACATCCAAAACAAAATGCGTTCATTTTTTCAACTCATTTTAAAAGAATACCTACGCTATTTTGTAATACGGCTCTTAAGGCGATGCCAGAGGGTAAATGTACGTGTAGGCGTAATTATTTCGTAATGCATAGGAGAATTGAGAAATCTATAGGATTTTTGCCAAAAAGGGAGTTTTAAATGTTTATCTTGGATATTCGAAGTGTTTTTGCTTAAAAAATATATCTTTTATTTATTTATTTATTTAGTATAATAGGTACGCAAACAATACTCTAATAATACATGGTTATCGCTAATATTGTTACATTGTTACTAAATAGAGTATGATATGTTATGCGTACTCCGCATACTTAATTAATAATTGCGTATGCACCGTTTATCTCATGATTTACAAAAGTATCAGTAAAAAAAAATATCTTTAAAAAATATGTTCACTGTAAAAGTATACGATTAACTAAAAAAAAACATGGACACGATTTAGTAATAACTAAAATATGAAGGAATTTACGTGAAATTCCATAACATATTTAATTCTTATGACAGAAAAAGTAAAATCTCACAATTCCGCTTCGTTTATCAACTTTACATCCATGGTATGAATATATTCGTGTTTTTTTATTTTACCTAATAAACCTATTAGCGGCTTTCGATATGGAGAAATGCATTTAAAACAGAAGTTGCTCGTACAGTATTAGAAAGGTTTTTTTTAATTCTAGTATTAGTAGTATTATTACTAGTACCTAGTATTACTAGTGTTAGAAAAAAAAAATTTTTCATACTCCAAAAAATATCTCGAACATTTCCTAAGACTAAGAGAGTATTTCAGGTTTTTCTTTATATTCTTTCTGAAGTTCTATTTGGACAATGAAAGATAGTTAAAATTCAAATTCTTTAATTTTGTATTCGCATATAAAAGATATTGACGTGATAGTTATATAACCAATTAGTGGGGATAGATGTCAAAGACTTGCGCATCATTACTAATCTATACTGGGTAGAGTTTCCCAGAATATTTCTTAAAAGATGGAGATACAGCGCGAATTCAGACAGGGTTGCATAATATCACCCCTGCTTTTTTTATCTTTAGACTGAGTTCAAGGAAGTTTAAAGCGCCCATAAATACACTTACAGTTTATAGCGTACGGAATTTGACCGGAGAAGAAGGATAATTTTATTTACTTTAGTTGCAATTTAAACAACAACTGGGATATGAATAACGAGTTAAAAAACCGCATTGAAAAATTTAAAACTGTATTCTTTAAGATGAGGTGGGTATTTTGCGAAAGAAACATCATCTTTATATAGTCATAGTTGTCAAAAAAATTGGTTCTAAAGTTAAAAAAAATGCTTATTTCAAAAACACAGGAACACAACAGTTCAAAACACTTTCAAAATATTAGAATCCAGAGAAATGGTAGTATAACATTGGATTTAGGCAATAATTATTGTAATGAGTATGGTTATTTGTATGTATACAAATATATTACATACTTAATAATGTATGTATGTAACATATTTTTTTTAATCTTACTTCTTCATCAGACTTCTAAAATGCTACGTATTCTGAATATCGTTATATGGGATATATAAAAGCTTAAATATAAAAGCATAAAGCCTTCGACATGGGAGTATAATGTTTAGGAAAAGAGAGTCAGGAATAAAGACGTATTAAAGCTTTTAAGCAAAAACATAGACATAACAAAGACAATAAAGAACCGCAAGCTTAAATATTTGTCTTAGATCGGGCGTTATCCCGAAGGATACATTAAATAATTTAAGAATAACATTATAGTAAAAAACGCATTTTAAAAAACAAGCTTTTGTTAAAATCCTGTGGCTCAAGCCAACTCTGTGTGCAGCAGCTAAGTCATGCTAAATTTAGAACGTGCTATCATAATTGACTGCGTATACAAAATTTCGTTTCTGTACTGTTGACCGTTAAGGAGTCCCCTCGTTGAAATTCAACCATGGGTGCAGCAGCCCTGTTGCGGTAAAACTTAGAACGGGCTATCATAATTGAATGCGTATACAATATTGTGTTTTCGAGCTGTTAACCGTTGATGAGTTCCCTCGTCGGACGCCAACCCAGGGTGCAGCAGCCATGTCATGGTGAAATTTAGAACGGGCTGTCATAATTGAATGCGTATACAAAATTTAGCTTCTGCACTATAAACCGTTGAGGAGTCCCCTCGTCGAGTACCAACCCTGGGTGCAGCAGCTATGTCATGGCGAAATTTAGAATGGGCTATTATAATTGAATGCGTATAAAAAAAATTGTGTCCGTGCTGCTGACCGTGGAAAAGTAGCCTCATCGGGAGCCGATCCTGGTTGTAGAATCAGATCATGCTCACCATAAAAACGCATTGTCTTCGGAACTGAAACGACGTGTAGAATTTCAACATCATGGGATATGAGGAAGTGGTTCTAATTCAGCTTGCAAGATTTGACCTAAACAAACATACATACTAATATACATTGCAAGGTAAATAAAAACTTGTAAAAATAGCCGGAAGAAGAGGTTCGAGTCAATAGCCTTATGATAATAGTGTAATAGCCTTATGATAGCCAACGTTTGGTTACTTTCGGTATGAGTTGCCGTTATATTAGTTAATATATAGTCGTATTAAAAGGATATTGGTGTGATATTTATGTTACCGTACAATTTTGTAACAATATATCGTTTGAATATTAAATCAAATCAAATAGTTATAAATAATTTCGCTTTGTCATATCGCTCAGGTTGTTTTGGTTTATTCTTCTTTACACAGCTTGCGAGACGTTAGTTGACGAGCCCTGGGGTAGGAGGTTAGGTGATAAGGGGCAGTGGCGGAGTGCGATTAAAATTACACGGCTTTACTTGACCGCGCGACTGCTTAATTGGGGATTTGGCTTCAAAGGAGCCAGGGGTCATGCTTCCTTTTTGGCGACGCCATTCCGACAATTACATTATCAAGTTCGAACCGCTCAGCCTCTTTGTATACTGCGGCCGATTGACCAAGGAGAACGCCCGCCGTACCAGTTCTACTTCTAATTGTAGTGGGCGGATCGAACGAGTCGAAGCTAAATAATCACTGACATACGACATTGCTGCATGCACCAAGCCATGCATTAAATAACGACAACGATGCAAATCGTAATTCAAGTAGTCCTGCTATCTCATCAGATAAACCAGGTAACTCGCAAGTGAATAACTATCGTGGACATATTATATTTAATGAAAATAACACTGGTCAACACATGTTTTGTCCCTTTAACAAAAGTAATTAAATCTTATAGGAAATTTCACGCTGATTTCAGATATGTAATTAGTTTTTTTCTATTACGTCAGGTTTTTATGGAATTTATGGAGTTTTACTAAAATATGTATAAATTCATATTTTTTCGTGTGTTATCATTGATACTGAAAAGTCGGATTCTGAGTTCTCTGTGGAGGTGTCTACTTCTGCGAAGCCTCACTTGTTGAACCAAAATGACCTAAGTGACCTGAATTTATCAAAACTGCAATCAGAAATGTTGGGTTCGCGCTTGCAGCAGTGGAATCTTCTCGAAAAAGGTACAAAAATCACTCACTTTAGAAACCGGCATCGTCTCTTGGTTCCATATTATGTCATGGAAGACACTTTATGTTACTGTCAAGACATTGAAGGTCTGTTCGCAGCTCTTGGCTTGCAACATAACGCAGCAGATTGCAGACTTTTCATAGACTCATCAAAAGTAAGTTTGAAAGCTGTTTTAATTCACAACGGAAATACTCAACCATCCATTCCCCTTGGTCATGCTGCAAACATGAAAGAGAACTATGACAACATGAAGCTGCTGTTAACAAAAATAAAATACGTAAAATTCGAATAGAAAGTATGTGGTGATCTAATAAAAGTAATAGGGCTCCTACTAGGAATGCAAACGGGATACACAAGTATTGTTGTTTTCTGTGCGAGTGGGACAGCAGAGACAGGAAAAACCATTATACCAAGAAGGACTGGTCTACTAGAGAGCACCTTATACCTGGCACGAAGAATGTTCACCATGTTCCCTTAGTAAAATCTGAAGATATCTTACTTCCACCCTTACACATTAAATTGGGTTTGATGAAAATTTTTGTAAAAGGCTTGTCTAAGGATGGAAATGGCATGACTTACTTAAAGCAAATGTTTCCTAAGATCAGCGACGCAAAAATTAAAGAAGGAATATTTATGGGACCACAAATAAGGGAGATCTTGACTGATCTGAATTTTAAAACAGTGTTGGACCAGATGAGCTAGCCGCTTGGTCGGCCTTCAAGAATGTTGTCGAGAACTTTCTTGGAAATCATAAAAGTGAAGACTATATCAGCATTGTATCTGAAATGCTCATGGCCTATAAAAATATGGGATGTAACATATCACTAAAAATACACTTTCTTTACTCTCACTTAAATTTTTTTCCCGAAAATATGGGAGATGACAGTGACGAGCACGGCGAACGATTTCACCAGGACATTGCGGCTATGGAGAAGCGATACCAAGGAAAGTGGAGCCCATCTATGCTGGCTGACTATTGCTGGACCCTGCAGAGAGACTCTCAAGATACTCACAAGCGCAAATCAGGAGCAAAACAAGTTAAATTGAATTAAATTTGAAATTTTGTTAAGTAAGTACCCGTCATATTATGACAGAAATATGTAAAACACTTTGTTAAATAATAAAAAAACCTGACCTGTAAAAATGTTTTTTTGTTTCATGTTGTGTTTAAGGATAGTAACTACATATAAAAAAATTAGCTATGCTTTAGGGACTGCACTTGTCGACCAGTGTAATTATATTTTAAGCTTTAGAAATAATCAGATTCTCCATACCACGGCGGAAATTATTCATATTCGGCGGAAATCACTCATGTCAAGTTAGGGAGAAGAAAGGCTTTTTTTTTAAATACGTTTCATTGTTAGCATCGGGATATTTATAAAACACGTATACTATCGACATCAAGATGCGCATGTACTTGCGCAATCCGCTATTTTAAATGAAATATGCTAATATTATTTTTTTAAAGAATTTCTCAAAGCAACGATTGACCTCAGGAAACTCCAATGAAATTGTAGCATAACCTGAAATGTTCACCCAGTCTCAGATTTGTATCATCACACTGTGCGGATGACCAGCACTCCTATATAAAACTATATCTCGGGTGAATAATAGTTTCCTAGACTGCCACGCCGGTACTAATGCTAGAGGCTAGAGGTCTAATGTAACATAGGACAATATCAATTATTATTTTAGATGGCAGAGGATAGGGTTGTGCCTATCTCCAATATGCACGAATTCCAAGTGCTATAAAATAATAAATTGGAAGTTCTGGGTATGCAGATCCCCATATTCACTAAGTTGCACCGTTTGAGATTAAGCCTATTGGATGCACTGCAAAAAGTAAACGTAATATTTTAGTACAAAACCTCAAAAATCATCGAATAATATAAATTGTAACTACAATGCTGATGTATGGATGCCATCTTAAACCGCCTCAAATCTGAAAAATGGATGACTCTGCATTGTTGCGCTCACAACTAGGTGTGTGTATTCGTATTGGCGGTTATGTATAACTTATTCGTTTAAGCGGAATGCATTCTAAGAAATTTGTAGAGCGTCTAAGTTAGAGGTTCGGCATATTGGAGAATTGGATTCTCTTTTTGCAGATACTCAAATTTATTATTTTGAGTGATTGGGGAGTATGCATATTGGAGGATTGGATGACGGACCCATGATGGTAGACACACTTGTTCCCTTTACATAACATAATAATTAATCTTTTCAAGTTATGGTAGAACTGTATTATTTCTATGAGGTTATTAAATCTTAAAATACTTTCATGGATTTACAATAATAGTTGTTAGTCAGCCAGCACTATGGGGGGATGATCTACGCCGAATGACATTATTTACGTCTATACTTAGTTTCAACAACCACATTTTTGCTTTGCAACTTCCCGTGTGAGTCAGCCACAGCTTCAATTGGTCAAGAACATTTAGCAACCCTTAAAAAATATACTTGTGGCCGCTGCGGCGCACACGCAGCTACGTATTTAAATGACACTATCTTTAACAGTCCTATAATTATCTGGAGATATTACTATACCTTATATTGTTTTGATAGCGATATTGAAGAAACTAAAGAGCACACAAACTGAAGAAATTCGCATGGATCTATAGGGACAGAAATCAAAATTGCGTCTCTCGACAATCTCCAACTGCATTCTGTATGTTCAACAAATATTTGTAACCCACTGCTAGCATTGCTGCAAAATCCTCTCAATACAGCTTCTATTTTTTTCCGGAAAGATTTGATATGCTATCCCCTTATAGAAAATCCGGGATAACTATAGAATCTTACATAAGTTGTAATACATGCAGAATCTTATTTATACACTCAATTTAATAAAATGGAATTGTAGTAGTTATATGTAGTTATAGAAGTAGACCATTTTTGATATTGCAGATGTCTCTCTATTTTTGTCACATACTATACTCTGAAATGATTTTTTTATTACAGATTTTATTTATAAGCTCACGATACTCAAGTAATTTCAGGTGGAAATTTATATATTTAGGTATGCCAGCACTTTTGGAGAGCGACATATAGTGAAAAGGTTCTTTATATTAATGGTTTCACAAAAAACTTAAATAAACAATTATTACTTCCATATGCATATTTTGCTAAGAGATTTATCGAAAGTATAGAAAAATTAACTTGTAAGGTAATTTTTATTAGCTTCGACTCCTACCCCAGTATAATTTTGAAGTAGAACTGGTTCAGCAGACGTTCTCCTTGGTCAATCGGCCGCAGTAGACAAAAACCTACCCTGCACGAATTCCCGTGAAGTGATTTCATGACAGCTAAGACTTAATAAAAATAGACACAAGCAATATATTTCATTACGGATCGTTAACGAGGAACCATGAAAGGGGTTTGGAATTTAAGGTAAATTAATTTCAACCTTTCTCTGAATAATTTACTTATTTAGGAAGAGTGCCACAAAAGGGAATTTTATACATAAGTGTGAATAAGTTAATGTTATGCTGGTTTTTGAGACGATCTCATGCAAATTTAGAATTAAAGAAATTTTTTAAATTGTTACTGGCCCAGCATAGCTTGCAAAATGGCACAATAAAATTAAACGATGTGGTTTGAATATCACTTTCAATTTTCGATTCATCTTTGATGTATGTAGGAAGCTAGGCGACATGTGCTTGTCACTAAAGAGTAAACCACAGGCTTAGGTTGATTTTAATTGAAATAACACTCTGTATATTTGATCATTAATTTAAATTAATAAATAAATAAATTGAGAAGGACTTGCGATGGGGCGCGGCGCGTGCTAAAATACGTTTATTGCAGAGACAAGCCATGAGAAGGGGTCCGCGGCGATTTGTTACATAAGCATTCAAGTGCAATCTAATCCTCCTCTCATTGTGAAAATGTAAAAAAACCGTTTTAATAGTTATTTAAGTCATCATCCCTTTCATTTATTAAATATTTGTAATTTTCAGGGTAGCATAAATATATCGATCTGCGATATACGAATGCTAATCCAATAGGGCACTTAAGGGGAAACTGCCACACCGTTTTCTGTTAGTGAGCCTTTACTCACTTGTTTTTGCGATCCACGCAAACCTAATAATTTTATTATAATTTATTTTGTAAAGATATTCCATAAAATCGTGGAAATATTTTTATTAGGTTTAAGTTTAAACATTTATACCAAAACTAATGTTTAAGTACTTTCTATCGTTAAAATGTGAATATTAGGCTTTTTTCGATATATAGCTTGATGGAATGGAATGGAAATGGAAAATCATCCTAGATTTTTCGATATAAACGTCAAACCAATATCAGGAGACGGCACTTAATGATGTAATAACGTATATTAATTAATTTCACCACGAATCGATTGGTTTTATTTTCTAGGAGTATAAGCGTTGTTTTTTATGATGAAAGGATGAATGACTCTAAACCTACAATGTTCACGTCGAAAGGGAAGGTCAACTTTTCATCAAATGATAGAACAAGCATACCAAAACCTGATACTTAGACTCTTTCGCTATTGTGTGACTGGCTTATAAAGGCCAAAATAATAATAATATATTTTTGCAATTTGCTTCATCAACTGAACAAAAATGTTTACATGTATACACTCTTTCCTTTATTAACTATTAATTAATCGTATCTGTGCTTGATTGTAGACTCGATTGATAAACTACGAATTGAAATATCGCAAAACGCTCGCTTCTCGCACGATTACCAACGCAACGGGAATACCCCATTCTTAATGCTAGCCCAAAACGAAGACCTTTCCGTTAGGCGACATTTCAGCCATTTTACTTTTAAAATTGTAATTGTTGTTGGAATCTCATTATAATAATATAAAGCAGTCAATTGGTATATATGTATACTTTATCTAATAAGTAAATAATATATAAATATCATGATCATCCCTCTATTAGGTACATACCTGTCTCAGGCTTCTCGGGAAAAGAAATCAGACAAAAGCATGATTTTATTTTTATGTAAGGACTAATGCCCGGGCCACACTGACGGGAAATGCTGTTAATAACGGCGATGATGGGTGTTTTTGCTGCCGCTACACCTAAATTATCGCGATAATTAATGGCATTTCCCGTTAGTGTGGCCAGGGCATAAGAAAGACCTGCATTGTTTCGACGGCGCCCGACCGTTTGAAGATTAAATTGCGATTTGCAACGCGTTGTCGCTTCGGTTTACACGGAGCACGGCTTGTTACAATAGTCGGCCGGCTATGCTGGTCCTCGTAGGGTCGCGGAGGGGCTCGGGGCTGTCAAGCCGAAGCACAGGGTAAATTTCAAATTTCACGCAGTACGCATTTTACGCGATTATCCATGAAGATTAAGCGCGATAAGAAGGTTACAGGTTTGTACGCGGAAATATCGTTTTAAATTTAAATGATTTTACGGGTGATTCCGCTGAGAGAACGGAACGATTCGCTATTAACACTAGAGGACTCGCTTATGAGTAAAAAAAACGCAGTAGTAATTAACATATTTTGACAGAAAACGCATGCATTTTATTCGAGATAAAAATGGAGATCAAAAGAAATAAAAATTTAATAATAAAACGAAATAAAAAAATAATAACCAAAAGAAATAAAAATATAAACTGATAACAATAGATAGAAAAAAAAACGGCTGAAGTAATAAACCATACTTATGTAGTTTACATGCAAAACTGCAATATTGTATTTTATAATACAGAAGCAGATTATTTTTTCTCAATTTACATTTTTTACCATAGAAAAAAGACTTACTAAATATAACCCAGTCAAACAGGGACAAAATTTGACGTTTGACGAAAATAACTGATAATGTTTCGATAGTTGACACGCTAATACGTCGAAGTTAAACCTGCTAAAATTCTCCTTCTCAATCTGTTGCGCTCGAGCCGCCATCGTAGAAAAATGGCGCTCCGATTAAGTTGATTTATTATTCTAATATTATATTATCTTTTTTTTATTAAAAAAAATAGGTTCATATTTGATTTTATGATTTTAGTTTGAAATTTCGAGTTTCTCTATTCAGCCTGATATGCTGCACGTAATCTAATTTACCCGTTGTGTTATGATGGTCGTAGATAGAGGTAATTTGAATGGTATATTTACACCTGCGGAATCGTAACGATTCTAATACGAATAGATAATATATTGTAAGAAATTCAAGATTTTTTAAATTTTCCCGATATGACTCCAGTTGATTAATGTTCGCAATGACTCTAGTACCTAACCTTCTTTTGGAGGTAATACTAACGCTAAATAAAAATTACGTAAACTAAAATATCGTAGAAAATGTGATCCCAAAAATGAATAATATGCCACTATGGTAATTGTTTGTCAGCCAGTGCACCTCTCTGTGCACCTCAGTAGCTACTCAAAATAAATTTATATAAAGATCAATACCGATATGTTAGACATATGCTACATTTGATGCAAAACTGGCTGTAAGTTACTGACGGATGAGCTACATGTGTGTCCAATGATCCTAGCCATGTCATGAGCTTGCTATGCATTAGCAAATTACTTATTAAATAAGAACCTAATCCGCCTCTTTCGCTAATGTCCTCTCAATGTCTCACTCTCTGTCAATTTAACCTTCAAATAACGCAAAATATTTTTGTATAAAATTAATATACGGTCAAAGGGTTAACATTCTCTTCATGTCCACAAAAAACTGCAAACCGCATATGAAATTCAGACGACTCATTCTCTCGGCTTCGCGGCAATGTTTGCTAAACTCTTGACGCGCACTCTGGCAGAGATGTCGCTAATTGAATAAGATACTCGAAAAACTTTGTAAGCATTAAAAATCATATTTTTATGAATCTACTATCGTTTTACCTCTGGTTTGCGGAGGACATCTTCTTGGCAAGGAAGTATGCTGAGTAAGAAGTAGAATCTTCGAGTATAGATTGAATTTGCAGTTGCGGCGTTCAAACATAGGAGAGGAAGGCAATGAGAATACCCTAGACTATTATCGCCACAACATGGCTACGAATTCAAAATGCATAGGTACGACTTTAAAGGCCAGGTCAGACGCGTCAGACTTGTAGTCATGGGTATCTACATCTGATTATAGAAGAAGGATAATGCGAGGGAGCGTCGAGAGTCGCCAATGACTAGTTGGAGGGAAGAAGCAGACGAATTCCTGCTCCACACAGCTAAGGCAAGGATAACATTGTTGTTGTGGTTAATTATTTATTTAATTAAATTTCCTTTTATAAAAACAGTTTTGTTGATATACTATTTTATTACAACGAGAAACGTGAGAGAGCTCATAGAAGATGTAACAACACGTTTGCTATCTTATCCGCCAGACTTAGCACAGTGCCACTTCGATTTGTCCCCAAAATGGTTTGTAGAAAGAAATTATAGAACAATAAGATCACTTATGAATAATTGATGCTGTAAAGAGCTTATTAATTCGTTTGACAAAACCCTAGTGTAGGAGACTACTTAAAAAAAGTAATATGTTTATGTCCAGAAATTGTCCTTCCTATCCCGTTTCAGAAATTCAATAATCAGCCTACGTCTATATGCAGCAATACTTTCTAAATTGTTTTCCAAATTAAACATGATATATGTATACAATTAAATATTAAACTGCAGGAACGCAGTAATTCTAGATATTCACAGTTTTACATATGTTATGTGTGCCAACAAATATTATGTATTTAAATTTGACGTAGATAAATTTACAGAAAATCCTAAAATTAAATAGATATACTTTGTACCTACTATTAGCTGCAATTATATTATAAATAAAAAACAAATATCTGTTTCGTATTTCGTATTGCAGCTTCGATATTGAAGAAGCAGAATATTGCTAAACTTTCATTTTAGTCGACATCCTCGGACACCTAAGAAAAAAGCTGCTGTTAAAAAATTGGTTTTTAACATTTTAGCATTCTCTACCAACGTCTACAATACAATTGTATTACCAACATCCACAATACAACGTAATTAGGTAGAGTACGATTATCAATATCAATATCAATATCAATGAAAATTGATCATATCGAGAACTAGTAAACACCGTGCGCGAATGAAACTTTAAGGTATTTTTTTTTATTTGTTAGTTATAACGTTTTCCTGTTGACTCCATTCATTCTCGGTGCGCCATTTCATTAGCAGCATGCACACGACTGTCGCTCGTTTCCCGGTTTAATTTTAGCGGACAGTGGTCAGTTACGGGTTTAAAATGGGAAATACGTATATTTTAGCTGAAGGCTGAACTGACATAAAATACTGATATTTAAAGCTCAGACTGAATATATGATGAAAATCATTTCAGGATAAAGAAACTAAGGGTAAGGGAGAAAAATAAAACTAAAAGTTGAATTCCTGAATTGTCACCTTAAGGACTCTTGTCCACACACTTTTTTTGTCGTGAGAATCTACGGTTAATTTACGGTGTCTAGGCAAGGGCATTAGTGTTGTATGGATCATTATGGAAGGATTTTCTTGTTTACTAAATAACGAAGTCTAAATAAATAATCTAGTCCCTCGAGTCGCTAAATATTTATTATTTCTTCATGCTATCTGAATGTAGATTTAATTTGGAAAAGTAAAATTTTCAGCTTCCTACTTCCTTTTCTAGTCCCTTTATAAAAAAATTCGTTGGATGAACTGCTAAAACCTGCTATTAAAACTAAACTCTTTTCTTAAAAATATTCTATATACATCGGTGAATAAAATTACTTTACGGTATGTAATGGATCTTACAATATTATAGTATATTGGCAAATAATTTGAGCCATCTAATATAAATTTATGATTGCTCCGAAAACAATAATAAATAGTATCTCAATATAATAAATAGCATTATTAAAAGACGTCTGCTCAGTGAATCGCTACTGCCACAATGAAAACAAAAATCGCCGCGTTGCTGATGTGCAACCTGCATCATTCCGACAAATCTGAGACCTCTAGATCTTTTATTTACAGCTTAGAATGTTATCGATTTCGCGGATAGAAAATAAACCTAAAATGGCTTTCAAATTAAAGAAGTCTCTTGGAGTGGCGGATTTGGCGGTTCGCCCGTTTAAATTTCTTTTTTTGTTAAACTTACGGTGACCTTATGCGGGGATTTAGTGAAAATAATTTAACAAAACAGAGAATGTGTATAAATATCTGGATGTATGTATGTTTTTGAAGCTATATTCATGATCACAAGTTTTAATCATAATATATTCAATTGCCGCTTAGGTGATCCAGTAGCTTAGCATTATATCTCAGGTTAGATTGATTGGTCTAATACTCGTCGAATATCCTATAAATATTAGTTGAGTAGAGAAATTTAGTAGATTAGTCAGAAGATGAGCAGCATTGGGGGTTATTATTAATCAGATCTGTGGCCACCTACATTTGACCGTGTGATGTTACAGTGTGGACCCCTGACAGAGGTTGCCGGCGACAAAGTTATAAAAATTGTGAATATCGTTTTTTATCTGATCTTCAAGACACTCGCCGGTGGGGCACCCTGTTCGATATCAACTATTAACGACAGCCATTTTCGTTATTAAAACTTTATATCGACCCACATCAAAACGTTTATTACGATCCCGAGTTCTAGAATCATAAAAGCAGCACCAAAATGTTTGATGGCATTGACATTAGCGCTTATCAATTTTCATGAAAATATTGGAAAAAGTTCAGCGTATCTTATAGTAAATCAAGAAATAAAAAAAATATTATTACACCGCGAGGTTTGACTCCCCTTGGCCTTTAATGCTTTAAAAAGTTCATTGTCAAACTCCAAATTTGACTTTATTCCTAATCAAAATTGTCAAAATCATCTTCACCGAATCCGAACCTCGCTATTGTGCGCATGGCTAGCAAAACAAAAGACGATCGCTGGAGGCCATTCCCAATCCACGAGAGTTCGATCCCTTCCTCATGGGCTATGTAAGCATAGCGCACCGTTTCGCTGCAGCCGCTATACCATCCCGCATAGAAACTCGTTAGCGACGACCACGCGATATTGGGTGAACGGCCGTTTGGTGAAGGCTGCAAAACGCGATATCGCGTAAAAGGCAATGAATGTGTTAAATACCACTTATACATATCGTACGAATTGGAATTTGAAAACTAAATTGTATAAAATCACTATATCGACTTTTTGATGTTTTTTTCGAATATATGTTATTTTTGTAACAAATACAAATAGGCATATTGACAAAATTAAATCATGTAGTCACAATATACAAAACAAAACAATTTAATTTGAAGGACTGGAAGGTTCGTTTGGTTTTCAATATATTTTTATCTTTTCAAATATAGCGGGGCATTGTTATATACTGTCGTCAAAATTTGTCCATGTTTGTCCATTTTCAATATTTGTTAAAATGCCTACAGAATAAGTAATGACCAAAATACACAAATACACCGTCGTTTTAAATTTGAAATCATAACGGAACGGAGAAACGACCAAAAATTGAAAAGCATTTTGAAAATGAAATAGTAGTGCTGTCTACCGTTTTGCGGCAGTGACACAGCGAAGACACCCCTTTCCCTCGCTAACGCTGTATAAGCATTGTCCTTTGATCAACGTGTACCGTGAGTGCGACACGGGGAATACTAAAATACTATTTTATGGTAATACAATTTTTTTATAATGAAATTCATGCATTTATATAAGAAGGAACGACATAAACAATTAAGTGACCAGATAAATGTATTCGTGACATGGGTAGGAGTCCCTAGAGCGTCCAGTGCAGCGAGCGCTGCGAGCGTGGCGAACGTGGCCGGCCTTCTTCTTCTTCTAAATATAGTATTATTCATATATCTAAATATAGTATTATGATCCTCACATGAAAAGCCTTTTTCAGCATTTTTACCGATTTTTATCCATGAATTCTTTTTACATACATTATATTGCGTTATAATATGTGTATGAATTATTTGTAACAATACTAATATCACCCTAGCGGTAAGTGCATTTTGCCTATCACTGGGCACTAATAAACAATAATAACCCTATCACATAATCTACATTTAAAGAGGTGTTAAGTTTTCACTGTAATGTCTAGCGATTCTGGTAACAGATTTTATATTTCTGGTTTGTTTTATTTATTTTTCGGTACAGTACTCGGTACAGTAACTAACTTTTTACAATTTGTCAACTACTGTGCCCATCATATATGCAATCCCAGAAGGCAGCCATCAAGATCTATCAATGTCGTAAGCCGAATTGATGGGTACAATGGATGCGGCGAGCTGGTGACAAAACAGTCAGTCTGACCCAGAAGTGGGCGCCTGTAATTTTGAATAATTTGTAAAATGTCTAAGCAGTACCTAAAGAACCGAAACAATATAGAAAGTTTTATTCAGCTAATAAGGAGAGGATCAAATTGAATAAAACTGTAGAAACTAATGATACTGAAAACCTAAGGTATCTGACTTCTGTCTTCATTTGCCCTAAGGCATTTTTACTTCCTTGCGCCGAGTTGCATTTTTACTTCCTTGCAATGAGGTATAAGAATGCAAACAACTTAAATTCATTCAAAATACTTGATTAAAAGCTTAGCCTGCATAGAAGTACCTGCTTAAAAGATGTCCATTGTATCCTGAGTCTCAATTGATCTCGCTAATAATTTAAGTTGTTTTATTAAATTATGTATTACTAACTAATATCAAATCTCGTGTATTATTTGCTTATGTATATGTATATGTGTAGGTATGTATATATATATATATATATATATATATATATATATATATATATATATATATATATATATATATATATATATATATATATATATATATATATATATATAGTTATATATATATATATATATATATATATATATATATATATATATATATATATATATATATATATATATATATATATATATATATATATATATATATATATATATATATATATATATATATATATATATATATATATATATATATATATATATATATATATATATATATATATATATATATATATATATATATATATATATATATATATATATATATATATATATATATATATATATATATATATATATATATATATATATATATATATATATATATATATATATATATATGATAGTTTTGTGTATATATTATTTTTAGAATTGATCAATAAGATGATTATAAAGTAAATAATTATAAAAGCCACTTACATCGTGACGAAGGATTCCCTTGATCGGATTCGGGAATGCTTTAGGTGTTAACGAGAATGATGAATGCCTCTCACTTGCGGAAAGAGGAGTAGGTTTAAGTTGGGCCCATTTTTCAACTAGTAAACGCTCACCCTTCATCCAATTATCTCAAAAATTAAGCTACAATCCTTCTTTATACGTAAACTCACTCAATTTCCTATTATTTCAGGGGAAATAACAAGACAAGACGAGCTACTTGACAGATGGAAGAATTTAAAATTTCGAATTTCGTTTTTTTATTTTCTAAAGGTGCGATATAAAGAAGCTGCGATCAATATTCAGCTGAAAACTTAAAACTAAAAGCGTGACATGCCCTCATATCAATGAAAGGAAGCAGTCAGCTCTTTCCTATTAGTTGGAAAGATTACCTTTAACCTAAATGGATTATTTACAATGAACGAAACATAAAATATGTAAAAATTCAATATTTTGAAATATTTGATAGTTTTGTGTATATATTATTTTTAGAATTGATCAATAAGATGATTATAAAGTAAATAATTATAAAAGCCACTTACATCGTGACGAAGGATTCCCTTGATCGGATTCGGGAATGCTTTAGGTGTTAACGAGAATGATGAATGCCTCTCACTTGCGGAAAGAGGAGTAGGTTTAAGTTGGGCCCATTTTTCAACTAGTAAACGCTCACCCTTCATCCAATTATCTCAAAAATTAAGCTACAATCCTTCTTTATACGTAAACTCACTCAATTTCCTATTATTTCAGGGGAAATAACAAGACAAGACGAGCTACTTGACAGATGGAAGAATTTAAAATTTCGAATTTCGTTTTTTTATTTTCTAAAGGTGCGATATAAAGAAGCTGCGATCAATATTCAGCTGAAAACTTAAAACTAAAAGCGTGACATGCCCTCATATCAATGAAAGGAAGCAGTCAGCTCTTTCCTATTAGTTGGAAAGATTACCTTTAACCTAAATGGATTATTTACAATGAACGAAACATAAAATATGTAAAAATTCAATATTTTGAAATATTTGATAGTTTTGTGTATATATTATTTTTAGAATTGATCAATAAGATGATTATAAAGTAAATAATTATAAAAGCCACTTACATCGTGACGAAGGATTCCCTTGATCGGATTCGGGAATGCTTTAGGTGTTAACGAGAATGATGAATGCCTCTCAATGCAACCCGAATCCGATCAAGGGAATCCTTCGTCACGATGTAAGTGGCTTTTATAATTATTTACTTTATAATCATCTTATTGATCAATTCTAAAAAGAATATATACACAAAACTATCAAATATTTCAATATATATATATATATATATATATATAGTTATATATAACGACTAACTAACGTTAGTCGACTGCAAAAGGACCTTTAAACTTACATTGCACCGTCGAAAGTCGTGCACATCCGTAAGTATATCTCATTCAAATATTAGCATTTCCCGATCCAAGCTGGGATTTCCTTCGCTGCTTTTTAAGTAGCTTTTACTAATTTTATTTTGAATAAAAATGTCATCCTATAAACGGATTTCTTTACAAAACTTATCAATATAAATATATATATATATATATATATATATATATATATATATATATATATATATATATATATATATATATATATATATATATATATATATATATATATATATATATATATATATATATATATATATATATATATATATATATATATATATATATATATATATATATATATATATATATATATATATATATATATATATATATATATATATATATATAGGTATATATATATATATATATATATATATATATATATATATATATTTTTTTTCAAATTGAAATTATGTTTATTACTAAATAAATGAAATGATAAAATAATGAAAGGGCACTTATCTGGTCTGTGGTGACCAGGAGTGACTCCACGCCTTATTCTTCTCTTCCTTCAGCGCTTGCTAGGTGTTTCCTGCTGTGTATTGGAACTTGATTAAAATGGTAGCGGCAACACAACAATGCGAGACGAGAATGAATGCTGGAAAATAATAGGCGATTAGTGTTTCTTAAATATTAATGATTGTTATAAAATGTATATCAATATTTCGGCTCAGCCGTCGTCAAGATATGTGACATTTCTGAAATCGAACAATTCGTTGAAAATTTAAATTCAAGGAATCGAACAAAAAGAAATGGATTAATAATATTTTACACGATTTAGTTAAGGTACCATAACCAACCGTGCAAAACGTTATTTTAAATGAATGATTATAAATTAAAATAAAAAGCATTTGATGATTATGATAATATGATAAACCTTATTAATTTTGCCTATTGAGACCGGAACCTTTGCAAGCGCCTAAAATATAAATATAAGCTAATTCCCAAGATTTGACGTCCCTTTCCTTTGCATTATCACCCAGGCATTTTATTATTTTAACTTTAAAACATTGATCAAAAGATAAATTATGCGCCCTGGCATGTAAAGATATTGGGAGTTGGCTTTCATTTCCTACACTAGCCCTATGATTATTTAGTCTAATATTAAGTGGTGTTGTTGTTTCACCGATATAAAAGGCATCACAAGTCCTGCACAGAAGTTGATATACTATATTTTTTGAAATACAACTGCAATGAAAGGGAACCCTGTAACTATTAGTAGTATTTGGACTGGTAAAAAAAGGACTTAGATCTAACAAAGGACAAGTTTTACAACGTGGACGACCGCAAGGTTGAAGGCCAAAAGTATTATTACCAATAGAGAAATTTTGATTATTTTTTGTTTTGTTTAATATTGATCTAATATTAGGTGGTCTGCGGAAAGATAAAATTGGCGGTGAATCTAAGAGATCCTTAGTGGATGCATCATTAGAAATGATGGGGAATAAATCTGATAATATATCTCGCAGTTTCTCAGCACCAGGAAAATAAGTGGTGCTAAGGAAGATTTTATTATTATTATTATTTTTATTTTTATTTGAAGTAATTTTAGGTTTTGGTATATATTTTACTTCAGAGTTTAGAATATGTTTATCCAATAGAGGAGCAGGGTATTTTCTTTCAAGAAGAGATTGCTTTAGATTATTGAGATATTTATCTAAATTTTCTTTGTTGTTAACTAAACGGTGTCCGCGAATGGACATTGAATAGGGAATGGATCTCTTGGTGTGAAATGGATGACAGCTATCAAAGTGTA
>OX155980.1:71010722-71032469 GCA_944548615.1 Micropterix aruncella
TTACTTCAGAGTTTAGAATATGTTTATCCAATAGAGGAGCAGGGTATTTTCTTTCAAGAAGAGATTGCTTTAGATTATTGAGATATTTATCTAAATTTTCTTTGTTGTTAACTAAACGGTGTCCGCGAATGGACATTGAATAGGGAATGGATCTCTTGGTGTGAAATGGATGACAGCTATCAAAGTGTAAATACTGTTCTTTATTTGTAGGTTTTATATGAATCGCGGTTTTAATTTTACCTTCGGAAATTGTTAAATCAACATCTAAGAAAGTAATTTGTGATTTAGAAATGGTATGAGTGAAATTCAAAGGGCCAAAATTATTTAAGTCGTCAAGAAAGGTTGTTAGAGTAGTTTGTCCGTGTGGCCAAATCATTACTATGTCGTCAATAAATCTATACCATAATATGGGTTTTAAATTTTGCGTTTGAAGAAAATTTTGCTCGAATAATCCCATGAAAAGGTTGGCATACGAAGGAGCCATTCGAGTTCCCATAGCATAGCATTAGCTCATATTTATATTTTAGGCGCTTGCAAAGGTTCCGGTCTCAATAGGCAAAATTAATAAGGTTTATCATATTATCATAATCATCAAATGCTTTTTATTTTAATTTATAATCATTCATTTAAAATAACGTTTTGCACGGTTGGTTATGGTACCTTAACTAAATCGTGTAAAATATTATTAATCCATTTCTTTTTGTTCGATTCCTTGAATTTAAATTTTCAACGAATTGTTCGATTTCAGAAATGTCACATATCTTGACGACGGCTGAGCCGAAATATTGATATACATTTTATAACAATCATTAATATTTAAGAAACACTAATCGCCTATTATTTTCCAGCATTCATTCTCGTCTCGCATTGTTGTGTTGCCGCTACCATTTTAATCAAGTTCCAATACACAGCAGGAAACACCTAGCAAGCGCTGAAGGAAGAGAAGAATAAGGCGTGGAGTCACTCCTGGTCACCACAGACCAGATAAGTGCCCTTTCATTATTTTATCATTTCATTTATTTAGTAATAAACATAATTTCAATTTGAAAAAATAATAATTTACACATTTACAATCAAATATTAAAATATTACCTAATTTTAATTATGTTGCAATCACATCCATTATGTACACTCAGTGGTTAAACCAAATAAATTACCATTCACTTAAGACAGCTAAATTCACGGGACACGTTGAATTTCTTTCTAAATGTTTAGAAAACAACATTTGCCCTAAAGGGTTATTACCAAAATTTCCTTCCGCAGCAATTAGTACAGAAATTCAATATGATTTCACCGCAATCCGTTTAAGGTATTCAATGGAAATTACGTCTGTTTTGCGAAATGAATATCAAATTTTAGTTGATAAACATTTAAACTCACTGTGTTTTTATGTTAACATGATAACAACACATTCTCCTTTTTTATTTCAAGAAGCTCATAATATAGTTAACAATTCTGTAACAGATTTACGAAATATTAGATTAAAACACGATAAAAAGTTCCTTAATTTACTAAAGAACTTTCAGAAAATTTGCATTATCCCAAGTAACAATACACGAAACATTTTGAATCCAGTTTCCATTTCAAATTACAGTCATTCCAATGTTAACAAAACAAGGAATTCAAATTCACTTCGAAATGTTATCCCAGCAGTTCACCAAGGTACTCTTTCCTCTCCGATGCACACCCTATCAGTAAACCAAATTACTAACAATATATTTCCATTAGTATCAGATTCTGTACCAATACGTGCCACATTAGTAAACCAAATTAATAACAGTATAACACCATCAGTATCATATTCTAATAATATACAAGGTCCATCTCCTAGAGAAAAAAATGCTGTTAAAAACTTGTCATCCAAAATAATTAACCACAATGAATATTTAGTATTAGCTAAAGGTCTAAATTTCACACCGACTCAAAATGTGAACCATTTTAGTTTTGGTAATGATGTTGTTAAATTTTGTCGTAATTTAAGATGGCGCGAATTTTGGCATTCAAATCAAAAGGATAACAATAATAATATTAAATTACACAATGCACTATCTCAATTTCGTCCACACTCTAATAAAGAACCCCCTCCATTACCAAAAAATCATCCGGTAGAAAATTTTATTACTATTTTATTAAACAAAGTAACACAGCCATCTTTTCTAAATAGCCTCAAGCCAACATCAAACTTGTCAGTAGATGAACGTGCAGCTCTTGAGAGTCTTAGCAAGGATACCAGCATCGTCATTTTGCCGGCTGATAAAGGTTCCACTACTGTCATACTAAACAAAACTGACTATGTTACTGAAGGCTTGAGACAACTTAGAGATGAAACTTTCTATAAAAAACTATCCAGAGATCCAAACAAAAATTTTGCAGTGAAAATAAAAAAATATATTGAACAAAATAAATCAAATGAAAAATTATCAGACGAAGATGTTAAAACTTTAATTCCTGATCCTATCCGAACTCCAAATTTTTACCTATTACCTAAAATTCACAAGCCTAATAATCCTGGACGACCGATAGTCGCAAGCTTTAACTCTCCGACAGAAAGAATTTCAGCTTTTGTAGATTATTTTTTACAACCTTTTGTTAAAAATCTAAATTCTCATATCAAAGACAGCTATCATTTTATTGATATTTTAAATAATACTGTAATTCCAAAGTCAGACGACCTATTATTTGTTACTATTGACGCCATATCCCTGTATACCAATATTCCTCATAATTTAGGATTGGAAGCCATTTCTTATTTTCTTGATGAGAGACCTCATCCTCAAATACCTTCTACAGATTTTCTTTGCAAATTAGCCGAGTTTGTCTTAACGTGTAATGCTTTTTCCTTTGAAGATGAATTTTATCTTCAAATTAAAGGGACTGCTATGGGAACTCGAATGGCTCCTTCGTATGCCAACCTTTTCATGGGATTATTCGAGCAAAATTTTCTTCAAACGCAAAATTTAAAACCCATATTATGGTATAGATTTATTGACGACATAGTAATGATTTGGCCACACGGACAAACTACTCTAACAACCTTTCTTGACGACTTAAATAATTTTGGCCCTTTGAATTTCACTCATACCATTTCTAAATCACAAATTACTTTCTTAGATGTTGATTTAACAATTTCCGAAGGTAAAATTAAAACCGCGATTCATATAAAACCTACAAATAAAGAACAGTATTTACACTTTGATAGCTGTCATCCATTTCACACCAAGAGATCCATTCCCTATTCAATGTCCATTCGCGGACACCGTTTAGTTAACAACAAAGAAAATTTAGATAAATATCTCAATAATCTAAAGCAATCTCTTCTTGAAAGAAAATACCCTGCTCCTCTATTGGATAAACATATTCTAAACTCTGAAGTAAAATATATACCAAAACCTAAAATTACTTCAAATAAAAATAAAAATAATAATAATAATAAAATCTTCCTTAGCACCACTTATTTTCCTGGTGCTGAGAAACTGCGAGATATATTATCAGATTTATTCCCCATCATTTCTAATGATGCATCCACTAAGGATCTCTTAGATTCACCGCCAATTTTATCTTTCCGCAGACCACCTAATATTAGATCAATATTAAACAAAACAAAAAATAATCAAAATTTCTCTATTGGTAATAATACTTTTGGCCTTCAACCTTGCGGTCGTCCACGTTGTAAAACTTGTCCTTTGTTAGATCTAAGTCCTTTTTTTACCAGTCCAAATACTACTAATAGTTATAGGGTTCCCTTTCATTGCAGTTGTATTTCAAAAAATATAGTATATCAACTTCTGTGCAGGACTTGTGATGCCTTTTATATCGGTGAAACAACAACACCACTTAATATTAGACTAAATAATCATAGGGCTAGTGTAGGAAATGAAAGCCAACTCCCAATATCTTTACATGCCAGGGCGCATAATTTATCTTTTGATCAATGTTTTAAAGTTAAAATAATAAAATGCCTGGGTGATAATGCAAAGGAAAGGGACGTCAAATCTTGGGAATTAGCTTATATTTATATTTTAGGCGCTTGCAAAGGTTCCGGTCTCAATAGGCAAAATTAATAAGGTTTATCATATTATCATAATCATCAAATGCTTTTTATTTTAATTTATAATCATTCATTTAAAATAACGTTTTGCACGGTTGGTTATGGTACCTTAACTAAATCGTGTAAAATATTATTAATCCATTTCTTTTTGTTCGATTCCTTGAATTTAAATTTTCAACGAATTGTTCGATTTCAGAAATGTCACATATCTTGACGACGGCTGAGCCGAAATATTGATATACATTTTATAACAATCATTAATATTTAAGAAACACTAATCGCCTATTATTTTCCAGCATTCATTCTCGTCTCGCATTGTTGTGTTGCCGCTACCATTTTAATCAAGTTCCAATACACAGCAGGAAACACCTAGCAAGCGCTGAAGGAAGAGAAGAATAAGGCGTGGAGTCACTCCTGGTCACCACAGACCAGATAAGTGCCCTTTCATTATTTTATCATTTCATTTATTTAGTAATAAACATAATTTCAATTTGAAAAAATAATAATTTACACATTTACAATCAAATATTAATATATATATATATATATATATATATATATATATATATATATATATATATATATATATATATATATATATATATATATATATATATATATATATATATATATATATATATATATATATATATATGTATATATATATATATATATATATATATATATATATATATATATATATATATATATATATATATATATATATATATATATATATATATATATATATATATATATATATATATATATATATATATATATATATATATATATATATATATATATATATATATATATATATATATATATATATATATATATATATATATATACATATATTTATGTATGTGTATGTATATATGTATATATTCTTATGTATTATGCAATGCAACGTAAGTTCATAATATCAAAAGAGTCAGCTCGTCGATACCAAAAACAAAAATCAGCATCCCTAGATACGGGTCTCTGACCTAGTTAGGAATGCGGATAAATATTTTCACCATAGGATGTGCTCAATCTCCCCCAACTCAACCATATTATGTTAATGGTGTGCATATGACATATATAAAGTTATTGTAAATTAAAAAATAAATAAAAAATATTTATACCCTGATAAAGAAGAAAAAGAAGACAATGGCTAAATATGATATTCCGATATTACCATTTGATTCTTTTGCATCATAAAAAATGAATATTGGAAACCATACCCTTCACGCTTTTGGCATTGTCAATGCCGATAAGTATAAGCTATAAAAAAAACTGAAATATTTACTGCCGAACGAAAAAAGGCCATTTTTACGTCGTCCCGCTGCTTCATAGTCACAGGTGCGTCAACCACCCTAGTCATCTGACTCGTAAATCAAAATATTCCTGTAAACATGTCACCGTTAGAAAATATGTTGATAATGGATATCTATACGATATTATTTTCTTTTACACTGTGCACATATCCTATTTTTTTCGAATTGTATGTGACTGCACATCTTTAAATTATACATAATGTGTTGAGATGCGGTCTCCTAGGACAATTTCTAACTGTCGCTGGTGAGGATTGCAGGATTCGGGATGAAAAACGCCCGTTTTAATGGTTTTCATAATTAATTATTCATATTTTCGATACAATATAATGCGCACGCGAGTGAAATAGAAATACAAAAAACAGAAATGTCCCGGCAGCGGAATCGACCGTCTGCTCCGATCAAATGTCAGGTTGACGTGTGTGGCGGCGTTGTCTTCTAGGCCCAGTCTTCTTTTTACTCGTTGGTTGCGTTCGGCTTTGTCGCTTGCCATGAGTTGCCACGCTAGAAAGTTTAGACTAAGTACGAAACACATAATGTTCTGAAATGCTTTGGAAATTGGTTGAAATACTTTGGTTTTCTAATTGGCTTCTGTCCGCATCCACGTCGTGAATGTATGGAAGTTGACTGCTGGAGAGAGTATCTGCGGTCATTGCTCTAGTTAAGGATGGCCCTCGAAGTGAAAGAAAAACGCACTGATATTACATAGAATTAGATTTGTAGAAAGGCGGTGAGAAACAGGATGGGGAAAAAAGATGCGCTGAATTATCTACGGCGAAGCGCGAGCATTAGGTATAAAAACGCCTGAAAAGGGGTGAAAGTGGTAGGGGGTGGTAGTGGGCGGTATGAGGTGGGGTGTTTGCCGCTGAAAGAGCCCGGGGATTCCGCCTTTGCCTTATTCCTCCGACAGTTTTCCTTTCATACAGGCATAAAGCAGCGGGCGTAAGTTAATGGCTGAATTCAGAGTCAGGACAACAAGACGTTTCTCTTTTCTTCCTGACCGGTCACCCGCCCCTCGTCGGGGTCATTAGTCACTCGCCGGCCGCGGCTTAAATTCAACCGAACCTTACGTCACAGATTAATATCACAGTCGTCTATGTTGATAACAGATACGACACAATGACCGCATCTTTGCGAAAATACTAGTATTAAGAACCGGAAACTCTCGACACCGGGATCAAGCGAGAAAGTATTTTTTCTCTGGATAGCACAATGTGATTTGAACTTGAGACAAGGTGAACTTGATATTGCTAAATATTAATCTCGAATGTATAAATCTGATCATTTATGTCGTAATAACTATAAACTTTAAATTGCAATGTGGCGTCATGTGTCTAGACTCGCCACCTCTATAATAGCCTTTGCTGTAAGTAAAATCAGGATACTGACTGCCGTAGCATCGAACCGATTAGTTTACTTAATCTACTTTTAAAGCATTATTTTACGGCATTCTTTTATGGGGTAGGATTGATGGTCTTTATGTTGCAAAAGAAATTTTTAAGAAATCGAAAGGAATTTTTCATTTGATATGTGGAATAAGTAATAGAGAGACACTGTGAGAACTTTTCAAGAAAATCCTTACTATTGCTTGTCAAATATTTTTTGCAAATATGTATGTCCCTAAATATTTAAGGCTGTTCAGTAAAGTCAGTGACCTTCACAATATATACATTAGAACTAGAAATAAGCTGTTAGTTCCCAAGTTCCGATTTTAAAAACCTGGAATCTCTGTTATGAAACAATGTATAAATTTATACAGCAGAATTCCTCAGGATATATTAGTTGCCATTAAAACCCAGTAAGCATCGTATTAAAGAGCTAATTAAAAAAAAGCGTACTACAAGATTAACCGCTAGACAAACGATAGGGATAACCTTACCTATTTTTCAGATTCACTTGCTACTTAAGTAATTCTACAAAAGTAAAGTTTTTTTGTTACTACCTTGCCAATTTTCTCATTTTCAATCGGGACTTTTCTTAATCTGATCTTTCGGTTTCATATGTCATAACTATTCAACAAACTATAAAATAATAAGTTATACCTATCTTAAAATATCTTTATAATAATAGTACCAAAAAGTGGGGGCCCTTTCTATTAACCCGTCAAATGTGAGGCGTCCCATTAGGGATATAAACTTTAATACGTTGAAATGTGAGGCGTCCCAATAGGGTCATCATGATGGAGGCCACAGTCGCCGTTTGGTAAAAAATCCATTAAAAAATAGAACGCGCTTCTATATTTTATCGTTTGATGCCAGAAAATAGCCAATGATTCGTTACCATTACTGTATACGATAGTATCATGCGATAAAATCTGTACGATACATGGCAACTCTGCCAACTCGTGGAAAATTCCGCTTCACCAGTGCGACATTTCGTTCGACTGAGCGCCGCGCGACTCGTTACCGAAATTACAATTGTAAGTGTTTTTAGTTGGATTTTACCCGTAAAAGTGAGTTATATGCATTCTAAAATTGTCTAGGAATGATAATTACCGACTGGAGAAGGCCATTTCCTTTTTTTCACGTAGTTTTTAGTAAATTTGTGAAATGTCGTAACACGTCAATGGCGGTCGAGATCAACATTTTTTTCGAAACGAACGAAATCTCGGGAGTGTAGTGTTTATTTCGGTTTATTTCGCTTATAAAATCGTTATTATTCAATGTAGGAGGTATATACTCAAGGAATTAGATGTATTTTGATATTTACACGTCGTTTACAAACTGACCACGTTTTCAGAGTTCATAGTTTGGCGGCAAAAGCCGAAATTTCTCAATGTGTATAGAGAAGGCTTGCATTTCTATCGATACAAAACAACAACAAAAATACGGAAAAAAAATTTTATTTTCGATATTTTTATTTTTGAGAAATTTGGTTATTTGAATATCGGATTTTATAGAGAAACTAAAATGCAGCTTAAAATAACATACAACTTTTTTTCAATTTGGGCTTATTTACTGAGAAAATCTAGACTGTGTCTCACCATGCGGTGTAAGATCGTTATACCAGCCTGGGGTGACGGGTTCGCCCGTTGTAGTCGACAACCCAAGTTGTTAGTCAGAGTGCACAGTCGATTGGCTTATGCCGCACGGTGCGCAGACCGTCCAGAAACGCCAGAAGTTTGATTCCTAGGGGAAACTGCCCATAAGGTGGGGGAATTCAAGCTGATTAGGGAAGATTTGATAATCCTAGCATAGGAAACTAACCATAGGGCCAGAGTCCTACCCAGGCTCGCACTTCATACGTGGAGGCCGTCGCATAGGTGTTGACCCGTGAGTGTGACCAACCCTGAACAGAATGGGTCTTCGTGGCTACCTCAGCGAGGGCCCATTAACTTTCTCAACGGTCAACAGCACAGACACGATTGGGTTACTAACTATTTTGTTTTTTTTTTGAAAAATGTATTTTTGTTTTTTAGATGTCTTTTAATCGAGATCCGGATCGGACGCCGCCCCAGGCGTTCCTAGATCTCCTGGAGGAGTCGGGGTCCAATTCGGATGAAATAGATGAGGGTGCAGCGCCGGCGTTCTGGGATGATGACGTTGGATATGACGATGACGACGCAGATATCGTGAAAATGTCGATCGATTTTCAAAGCCCCGGCGGAACTCTGGGTAATTAGTAAGTATATAAAGAATTCCATGTTATTTTCAGAATTTATCGTCAATTTATTGTATTTTTGTCTTTCAATAGTGAGTGGCCGCTGTCATCATCCCGGTTGTCGGCTGCGCCGCTGCCTCCACCACGCGGGCCGGTTGCAGCCCTTGGCCAGCGCGGGCACAGCGGCGCCCGAGCCGCGTCCAGCAGCGCGGGCGACTGCCCGTTCCGGCCCAGCATCCGCCACCCGCCACCGCCTAGAACCCAGCGCTCGCCCGCCGGGCCGCCCACCCGACGCCTATTTTTCGCCCAACTACAGAGAGGTATAAAATACAAATATTTATTTATTTTCCAAAACTTTTCGGTACGAGTACTTTACCTTCCTAATAACTCACATGAATACTCAATATCATTAAAACCATAGATTTAAGTAGCAAAATTGCGTTTAAAAGTATCCGAAGACGACTCTATTCGACCATTCGGCTACCCGATACCAGGAGATAGCCGGACAAAGGATGCCATGGTCCGCGATAGATTCGGTACACACCGATCACCGCAAGACAAGGGAGAGGATCACTCGAGCGACTTCGAACCTGTAACCAGTTTCGAATCGCTAATCGCTAGTTTAGGTAGGTTTAGGACAGCTGCCTTGCCGCATGTGAACGTTTACCGTACCGCCCATTCGCTCCCCCTTCGAAGCCGAAGAATGTGAGATGCGGAAATTGCGGTTTTAGATAATTTTTCCAGGAAGGAGTTTGAAATTTTCCCGGAGAGACCGAGATATTTATAGAGTCACCCGTTCTCTCAATCTCGGTCTTCGGCGGGTACAAATACACCAATTCTTCTAAGGACGGTCAGATTATCGACGATCCTACTAAGCAGTATTTTGTTACTTTTCAGACATCGCCGCTGCGTACGCGCTCTGCTTCCCCTGTCTGCCTTTCGCCGCCTAGCACTCTAAGGTCTGTATTTATTCATTTTTCTGGAAGTCTCTAACTATAGAACACCTTTGATAATCCACTATATATAGATAATCCACTATATACATTGATCTGGAAGTCTCTAACTATAGAACACCTTTGATAATCCACTATATAGGAATTGTGTCATAGTACATCAAAAATCAATAATATTCACCGAGACGAGATTTTAAAAGTGTATGTTACCAGCCGATTCTAACTTATAAACCTCAAATTGATTCAAACTAGCTAAAACCAAGTGCATAAGGACCTAACAAATGGGTCTAGACACATAGAATACTCATTATTATTCTTCTTCTTCTTTTGGAGAATACATTTTAGTCAGGATAGGAGAATTTCATATATGAAGGAGCTCTCGTAGAAGTGAAAACAGGGCAATCATCATCCGATATTGGAAAAGTGACTTAAAACTATTAGCATACATTGATCTGGAAGTCTCTAACTATAGAACACCTTTGATAATCCACTATATAGGAATTGTGTCATAGTACATCAAAAATCAATATTATTCACCGAGACGAGATTTTAAAAGTGTATGTTACCAGCCGATTCTAACTTATAAACCTCAAATTGATTCAAACTAGCTAAAACCAAGTGCATAAGGACCTAACAAATGGGTCTAGACACATAGAATACTCATTATTATTCTTCTTCTTCTTTTGGAGAATACATTTTAGTCAGGATAGGAGAATTTCATATATGAAGGAGCTCTCGTACAAGTGAAAACAGGTCAATCATCATCCGATATTGGAAAAGTGACTTAAAACTATTAGCATACATTGATCTGGAAGTCTCTAACTATAGAACACCTTTGATAATCCACTATATAGGAATTGTGTCATAGTACATCAAAAATCAATATTATTCACCGAGACGAGATTTTAAAAGTGTATGTTACCAGCCGATTCTAACTTATAAACCTTAAATTGATTCAAACTAGCTAAAACCAAGTGCATAAGGACCTAACAAATGGGTCTAGATACATAGAATACTCATTATTATTCTTCTTTTTCTTTTGGAGAATACATTTTAGTCAGGATAGGAGAATTTCGTATATGAAGGAGCTCATACAAGAGAAAACAGGGCTATTTCACTTGAAATCTCAATTATCTGCATACTTTGAATATCTTTATACATATATTAGTACATATATATATTATTACATATATATTAGTACATATAGTATACATAGGAAATAATACACGAGATTTGGTTTAGGTAGTAATATATAATTTAATAAAACAACTTAAATTATTAGCGAGAGCAATTGAGACTCCGCATACATTGGACCCCTTTCAAGCAGGTACTTCTTTATAAGTATTTTGAATGAATTTAAGTTGTTTGCATTCTTATAACTCTCATTTAAATTATTATAAAATCTCGGCGCAAGGAAGTAAAAATGCCTTTGGGCAAATGAGGACTTTACAATCGGAATATTATAATTCGACCCAGTAGCTTGCCTTGTGTTTTTAGTTTGTTGGCTTCTTGTCTGCTGATCCTTGATTCTGTGAAACTCAATTCAGTAGCCTCCTCGTGTAAAAGGCTACCCCAGGTAAGGCTCTTGCGTCTCAGGCCTCACGGCTAGTGGATCGGTTTCTCCTGGTGGATTTCCCCGGGCGCTACTGGACGGTTTGCGTACCGTTCGACAATTTGAATATTACGATGAATAATTTTACTACATATCTTTTCTACTACTTATGAATAATTTTACTACGTATCAATTGATTTTATATTCCCTAAGGGGATTCATTTTTCACTGGACTGTTACGGGATGACATAACGATTCTAGTAATACCGCAGACTTCTAAATCGGTCTGAGCGTTTAGAAGTTATGATGGAATAAAGAAACAGAAATTTGCGGTCAGGGGAAATTTTCGATCACTACAACAGAATTAGGTTTTTGAAATTGAATTGAAATTTAGACAGGACGTGAGAACTAATAATATTGTTTTAATTTTCAGACGACCTCTAGCGGCGGCGGGGCGAGTAGCCGGCGCGCGGCGCGCGGCGGAGAGCGACGGGCGGCGTTTTGTTATTACTGTTTCATATAGAATAACGACGTTTCACTCGAAATTTTGTTGAATTACAAGGAATTTTGATGAAACTCCATTACTCGATTATATGTATCATTATATTTCAACGATGTAACGTGATGTGTGTTATGCACTTTTTTTTGTGATACATTATAAATTTTTATCAAATGTGGCAATTTTTAAATGCATGTACTATTTTGTACTGGATATTTAGTACCAATAAAAAAAAATTAAAGCATAAGTCGCATAAAAAATAAATGATAAAATCCAATCTCATATTTTTCTATGTTTCTTTTGTATATAAAGAAACGAATAATTGTATACCTAATATACCAACTGATGAAAGTTTTTATTTTAGTCGGTACAATTGTTTTGTTTATTTTTATGACATGTTTGTTTTATTTTTATCAAATGACTGTTACTGTACAATTTTGTACTGGAAATTTATTCTATTTTTGATATTTCTAAATGATATTTTTAATATTTAGACAATGTAATGGTTGATTTTGTATAGTTTATTGACTTTCAGATTTCTAACTTGATTTAATTTTATTTTTGCCAGATATATGATATGTTTAAAATATGAATATTATAAAAAATGTATTTATTAATTGTAAGTTCTATACCCTTACCGGGTTTTTTGGAATAAATAAACTTTGAACTTTGAACTTTGAAATAAAAAAAAAATGGTTTCTTGAGTTTTCTTCTAGAAAATAATAATTATTATACAAAAGTTGTTAAAAAACGAATATACCGCGTGAAGTTTGTAGCACCCGACGTTTCGGCGATGTTGCAGCGGCCGCTGTCCAGTCTACTCGGGACAACGGCTGCTGCAACGTCGCCGAAACGTGGGGTGCTACAAACTTCACGCGGTAAATTCGTTTTTTAACCACTTTGTATAATGCCTTTGCCATTATTATGAAATCAAAAACTTAACGCGTTTGTTTGACATTATAAATAGCTTTATAAACGAATTTACCGCGTGAACTTTGTGGCACCCGACGTTTCGGCGATGTTGCAGCGGCCGCTGTCCAGTCTACCCTGGACAACGGCGGCTGCAACGTCGCCGAAACGTCGGGTGCCACAAAGTTCACGCGGTAAATTCGTTTATAAAGCTATTTATAATGTCAAACAACCGCGATAATCTTTTTCATAATAATTGCAAAGGCATGATACAAATGTGGTTAAAAAACGAATTTACCACGTAAAGTTTGGACACCAACGTTTCGGCGACGTTGCAGCCGCCGCTGTCCAGTCTACCCTGGGCAACGTCGCCGAAACGTCGGGTGCTACACACTTCACGCGGTAAATTCGTTTATAAAGCTATAATGTGAAGCAACCGCGATAGTCTGATTTCATAATAATTGCAAAGGCATACAAAAGTGGTTAGAAGTTTTTCGAATGTATTGAAAACTTGACGCGTATTAGATGTCCAATAACTAATTATTATACTCCAGTCACATTTCATAGAAGAAACTAGAAAATCACACTCCGAATTTGCCTAAACAAATGAGATCGCACCGCGGCGTATTGCATAGACAGGCGCGCTGCCTAATTTTATCGATATTCGCGAAATCGCGGGGTGCGCATACCTATTTGTTTACGTAATTAGTATAGAAGAATTACCATATTTTGAGTGTGATTTCCTATAGTTTTTCTATGAAATGTGACTCTTTAGAGTATAATAATTAGTTATTAGACATATAATAAGCACATAATAACACAATATATTTGAAAAACTTTATCCACTTTTGTATTATGACCTGTCAAAGTTAATGCCAAATTTTCGTCACCGACTCGCAAAAGTTTGGATTTTTCTGTAATATTAGACAAAGCTGAAAGAACTGGTATGATTTTATAAGAAGTGTAGTGTAGTGGAAAAGTTATTATGAAAGAATTTCATATAAATAAAGTCCCTAAGTAGTCAGAAATACAAAATTAAAAAAAAAATTTTTACGAGGAGACATCAAATTTTTCTTGGTTATTATGACTGAAAAACTAAATATTTTTGTATGCAAAGAAGTAAAACAAAATAATGGTTTTGGTAAAGCATTTAATAAAGAACATAACTGTAAATACAATTTCCGCATAGACTTTCGTATTTTGTGATAAAAACATCGAAATGATAAATAGGCGAGTTTTTTCACTTCGCCAAATTTGTAATTTGTCGCCATTATTATCTTAATTGATTTACGAGATA
The DNA here is from genome assembly GCA_944548615.1 of Micropterix aruncella. Taxonomy (NCBI): domain Eukaryota; kingdom Metazoa; phylum Arthropoda; class Insecta; order Lepidoptera; family Micropterigidae; genus Micropterix; species Micropterix aruncella. The sequence continues at coordinate 71,024,900 of OX155980.1, forward strand.
AGGTTATAATGTTTTATATGTCAAATTTCAATGCGATCATTTTATAGTTCTTCTTTTTATGATCCGTATAGTGGTTTACAAGTTATGGTCGTTTTTATCAAGGTCGTCGATTTTGCGCGCAAAAAGGTCGCGCGCGAATGGGACGGCTGAATTTTATTCCGCGAGGAGAGGGGTTAAAATAGGTTTGCAAAGCAGTCTTCTTCAACTTAATCTCCTCGATAAAACTTCTATGCTTCTCCAAAATTTGGATAGCCCGCTACAATAGCTTTTAAAAGCATGGCGCATCTAACTTAATATTACACACATCTAACTTAATAGTACATTCCTAATCTATGTTCCAACCTTACGTACTAACGGTACTCGGTCAGCCAGACCGCGATCACAGCCCGCGAGACCATTGAGAATCTGTTACGCCTACGGTCGGGTCGCACTCTACTCGTACCTTCGACCTGAATTAAAACAATTTCACTAAAGGTGACCTAAACCAAATTCAATGATGTTAAAATATCAGGTAATTATCCAAGACGATGCCATATTTTTACAAAATTAGAAACGTCTGATTTTAATTGGTCGAAATATTGGCAATATCCACTTATGTATATCGATCCAATTCAGAAGAAATAATAACGCTACATATTTGACTTTATTCACTTTCTCATTTGCTGGCTTCTTTGTTTGCTTGTGTGATTTTCAGTCCTTAATTATGCGCAAATAACGAAATTCGCGCAATTATGCGCAATTAGTAAATGACATATGAATTTACAAATAAATACTTTCAATGTAGAAAGTACGAGTATACATTAAAAACAATTTAAAATACTGCAAAATGCTTGCTTTTCGCACGTTTATCAATGGTAATAACCCCGTTGTATTTAATGTTGCCATAATGATTTCAACGTTTTACCAAACACTAGATTCAAATACAGACAACTTATAAGTTTTCATCTTTATATTCTCTTACAAAATCACTAAAAATGAATTATACTGGATGAATCTAGTCCAGCTAAAGTAATTCCGGACCCCTTTCAGAACTATTATTTCAATATTTTAGCGTCGTTAAAATAACAATTATGAGCATAGCTTATTCGTAAATCGTGTGTTCGACGATCGACATGCATCAAAGCGCTTATTTCCTGAAAAAACGGTGCCGTTATCTAGCGGGCGTGATATGACGGCCGTGATAGGACAACCGTCTCGGTTGACCAAAGCTGTGGTTTCTTAGGAAGTGTTGCGACCGTATTATATCGTCCGTATTATGGTGTGTCGTGCAGCGGTGTAAAATGGACGATTTAGACATAGCACTAATAGTATATTTGGAAGACAAAAGTCGGAAGACGAAAAAAAACGTTTCCAGTCATAGTTTTTAACTGAATGCTCACTGGTACTCGCTAAACGTCAAACAACATAATTACCGCTATGACGGCCGTCATGCAACTGACGGTAGCGCTATTTGACATTACGGTGACACTCGACGTTCTCCAGGAAACCAACTCCGATGGTTTTTATAGACAACGTTTTGGTGACGTCACCCTACATTACGTCCGCTAGATAACGGCACCGCTTTCTTAGGAAACCAAAGCTTAACCGATATATTCGTTGAATCGAACAACGGATCCGAAATCTTTAAGTGGGTGGTGGTGATATTTAATGTTATTGTATCTCAACACATTTTCTCTTCTATATAATTAAATCAAATCATACATAATACGTATTTCTGTCATTTTTCTAAGTATCATATGTTGTATATGTGTAGTGCCCGATTTCTTCATTTATATTCTACTTCCGGTTTCCATGCAATATTTTTTTTATTAAAATTGTTTTCATTTAGTGTTATTTTTTTCCGGTGTAACAGAATATTGAATTTTAATATGTTTGCCTATTTATATTTGTACAGTTTCTTTAAGAACAATTAAATTAAAACAGCATAAATACCACTATAGATTGTCCATTAAAGTAGAGCTAAGTTCTAGCTGTTTAAAATTTCAAAGAAAAACCCAAAATCTATATATTAAAAATGAGTCGGGTTTTATGTATGTTACCTAATAACTCACGATCGGCTAACCCGATTTGGATTATTCTTTTTTTGTTTTGTTCATAATCACTTCGGTCTTACTATAGGCAATAAAAAATCCGGAAAATCTCTCGGAAAAGTGAGAAAAATGTAAAAAACCTAAAATTATTTTAGTACTAAGCTTGATCATAGATGGCGTTGCTTGACAAGAATAAAAATTCGAAAATCAAGATGGCGGTATAATCGGTCATAATCGAGTAAAGATATCGCGGCTGTTTATTGCGTACTACCTTGAGTACAAGGGTCGCAAGATGGAGCTGCCTTCTTTTACTCATATTCAACAACATGGAAGCTTTCGCCAGGAATGGTGACACATGATGACGTGGAGGAATCCTAAAGCAAAATCTTGCGCAGGCATTTTGCAGTCTCTGAAGTCTCCGCTCAGTCTTCCTATATAGACAGGGGCCGTACACACAGTCGCCATAGTCCATTATAGACAATAATAAGGGCATTTACAAGTAGTATTCTGATTCTGACGCTGAGGTACTCCCGAATTCTGTATAAGGCCTTTAGACGTGAGAAACCCCACCCAACGCTTTTGCTGACATGTTCCTCAAACCGTAATTTTCCATCAAATAGAATACCCAGATTTTTAGCCGTAGTGACCAGTGGTATTGGCAAACTGTCCACCATTATAGGAAGAGAGCCATAGTTAGCAATTTTAGTCCTGCCCTGTTTCGACCCAATAATCATAAAACATGACTTCGAAGGGTTGATTTGTAAGCCATGTTTATTGGACCAAGCGGATAACCTTTCAAGATCGGCATTGATTAGGCTGACTGCTGAAAATGGACAATTCGTGTCTATGGAATGCATTAATTGAGTGTCGTCGGCATATAGATGATAGCGACAGTTTTCAAAATTTGCAGCTATGTCAGAAGTATATAGTGGCGAGACGAAGTTCGCCGGGTTCCGCTAGTATATGGATGACAGGTAAAAACCTACTGCTGACGTTGAAGATTATAAAAAAGGCGAAACAAGGGGGAATGAAGCTCATAACGAGGTGGAAGAAAACATCTGATTTGTGTGTAGTAGACAACTCTAAATGACCCAAAAAATCTTTATCTTACGGAAGGGGCGGGGACCCCATGGGGGGGAGGGGGGGGGGGTCGCCATCGGGGGAAAGGTGCAAAAAGGCTTCTGGCACGGATAAAGATTTTGTGTCGAGCCGCCCCTGGATTTTTTTTCGTCCGAAGTTTTATTTCGTCCAAAGCTTTATACATTCTGAATACTTGGGTATCTATTAAAACACTCTAGATATGGTAAGATAGGAACCCACGGAAAAAGAAGAATATTTTCGTCCGAAACTTTATACATCCTAAGTACTTGGTCTATCTTCTTCTTTAATGCACTCGAAATGAGACAGGATAAGAATTCACGAAAGAAGGGAAGTATCAGAAAAAGAAGAATATTGTTGTCCGAAACATGATACATCCTGAGTACGGTCTATTTTCTTCAAAGTTAAAGAAAACTAGTTAAGGCGGGCTAGGAATCCATGTAAGAAGAAGAATATCGGAAGTTAAAAAACATTTTCCTCATTAACTTTATACATCCTGAGTACTTGGGAATCTTTTAAAGTACTCTAGATAAGGCGGGAGAGAAACCCATGGAAGAAAAAGAATATTTTAGTCCGAAACAATGCATCCCGAGTACTTGGTCTATCTTCTTCGAAGTTAAAGCACTGTATATTAGGCGGGATAGGAACAAACGGAAGAAGAAGAGAATCGTATGTAGAAAAACATTTTCGTCCAAAATTTTATTCATCCTGAGAACCTACTTGGGTATCTATTATAGCACTATATATAAGGCGGAGTAGAAGCCCATGGAAGAGGATAAATTTCGGAAGAAAAAGAATAATTTCGTCTGAATCAAAAAGGAATTGCGCAATACCTACGCAAACATACCTAACATTTAAATATACCTACCATTCGAGCGTCGCATGTGTTTGTAGTATTTTCGTAGTATTAAAATGGTATTTTTCCAAAAATAATGTAGTAGTTTCCTAAACATAAAAAAAATTCGTCGCTCGTATAAAATACGTATATTCCAACCAAAACTTCACGACGTGATTTCGGTTCAAGAAGTTTGATTTCGGTCCAAATTTAGATACTTGAAATTCGGATGTACCGAATTTCAAGTATCTAACTGCAATATTTCGAGATTGTAGTATGATTAGCGTTCCCCCTGGTGGCCCAATTTCCACCACAATTCCACTTTCCACTTTTCAACTCTTGCCATGACTAAATGATGCCTGCATGCCAAATTTCAGCTCAATTGGACGAAGAATCGGATGTGAATGTCTGACGTATTCCCTGAAGTGATCACTCAAGAAATACTCTACTATTATCTTATATTAAACATATCGAAAACTGTGAATGCATTACAATATTTGAACAAGGCAGTGAAGTAATTATTATAAATTTTTATATTGTATTTTAATGTTGTCTGGCACAATTAGCATCAACATGTAACGCTGGTGCCCAAAAAATGAGTTAAATCGGTATTATAGTCCTTGTATTACACTATCAGCCGATTTAGGATCAATTATACCACCAGAGCTCTGTAAACCATCAACAGCAAAACAAATGATAAAGCCATAGGCGAAGTTCATCGCAAACTAGATCGATATGTTGTTTCCTATGGAATCATTGATAGACCACCAGCTACAGATACCTAGCAGTGGTCACCAGATCAGTCTCTTAGCAAGGTATATCGCGGGTTCGTCAGGGCGCACTCGAAGTGAAGACTTGCTTATTTCAAGGAACTGAGTAAAAGAAGGGTCTGCTTTGCGGGAATTCCGAAATATAGCAAACAAATTCGAAAGTACTCAGATTCCAAATATCCGGCCAGATTTAAGCCGGATTTAAACGTGATTCTATTTTATATCACGAGCGGCCAAACTCTTCTCACAAATTAAAATATCACTTCACTAATAATAATTGTACTCCGCAAAAGTCAGCTTGGACAGTGAATAACGATATCGTTCTCCCAAAGTGTCGCTATCATGGCTTCAAATCTATCGACTTTGTTGAAAAATCCTCCATTCCCCTTGCAACTTAAAACATTTAAGCTCCAAATAAAGCAGTGGCAAGGCTGTATCGGATTTCCTGAGCCGATTTAGGTAGCGATGCTCGTAGGCTGTGGCTTCACTAAATCGTAATAATTTAATATTTATTGTTATTATTTCTTGTTTATTTATTGAAGGATTTGAATGTAGGTATCATATTTTTAACTGCCCGTATTTCTCCATAAATCAGGCTTCCGGGGCAAAATGATTCGTGGGTTATGCGCACGTGACTATATAAAGTCGATTTAATTATTCAATTATATTGAAATTTTTCATCACTCAATCTATATTATCTGGAACGTAAATAATTATTTTTAATATTTTTATTTTATGTCAGACCTACAAAACATTAATTTTCACGCCTTGTACCTAGAAACTCTATAAAAGCTATTAGTAAAACTGAAACTCATGTAAATTCAGTTATTTATGAGCCACTCTAACATTCTGTAAAATATATATTTTTTAATTTCTGTAACAACTGAAATAACATATACTGGTCAAAATGACCAGTGGGTTGTGCTTTTGTGACGAAAGGTGATGAGAAGTGAAAAAGGGCCCCTCGAAGAAAGACACCGCAAGTATTAATGTATTTTGTTTTTAGTTTCTTTAGTTAATTCACTGAAACGTTTCAATAATTGCCAAAAAAAAATATTTTTATTTACATAGTTGTATACCTATACAATAAATTAACTAGCAGACCCGACAAACGTTGTCCTGTCCAAATGTCAATATATGTATTTATTTGTAGTCGTGAAATATATTTATTTGTGCATTTGTGAAAAGCTATTGGAATATTTAAACAAAGGAAAAAGTTAGTAATGTCACCCTAATACTTTCCCGGCAACCATACAACCCCCCCCCCCCTGCCCCACGCCAAACATCTCAACCCCCTCCCATCTTCAAATACTCCACCATCCCCTTAAATCCCCCCCAACCCCCTTCCGAACTCCTCCTCCCATCCCCCTTCCCTATATTCACCCCCTTAACTACAACCCCCCTCCAACCCCTCCCCAACCCATAAAAGCCCTACAACCCCCCCCCCCCCCCCCCGCTCCACTACAAACTCCATCCCTCAAACCCCCCCATACTTGTGGTTGTTTGGTTGGACTAATAGACGACCTAATACATCGGTGGAAAAAATAAAGGGGTAACGTGGTTGGGTTTCGTTGTTACCGTCGTTTTTTTACGGTTGATTCCAAGTAAGATATCTTGGCATTTCGAAGTATAGTAGCGTCTGGACGAAGTTATCATTTAGGCACATATCAAAATACAGATCAATACCGAAGTAAAAAAAAATGGAATATAAAAAAAATATCTATATTTGTTGGACAGAATGCAAAACAACACAAAAGTAGAAAAATGTAGTTTTATCTTAATTTAGGCTGGAATGCGTTTTTTCGTTTTTTTCTCAAGATCTTCTTGATTTTTTTTCAGTTAAATGCATCTGATTGAAATATTTTCATCCCGAGAGCAAAGCGATCAAAACTAAAAAAGTATGAACCTAATATGTCATTCCTATTCAAAAAAAGAAATACGGATATCCATCGTTCGAATCGTGAGAAAAAAAAGCACTTTCAATTTTTCCCAAATTTTCCAATTTTCCATGCAACTTTTCTAGTTTTCCTTTCCGTTAGGATTTTATTTGAGCTATAACGAACTTTTTAAAAAATGACCATTCGGACCATCCGTTCAACATAATATGCCATTACCAACGAACAGCATTTCAGTTTTTTTATACAGATTCCATGAGGCTTTTTAGTGAAACCCACTTAATATGAGCAATACGAACGCCTGTCTCTATCAGTCTTGTGCACAAAATATTGAAAATGTTTGTAAGTATGTCGCTCAGTGTAGCCGAGTCTGTATTAGCGTGCGCGGTGCGAGGGTGCGGTCCGTATTGGCGAGCGGCCGGGCGCCTCCCGCCGCCCGTGGCTTACCGTGTTGCCCGCGACAAAGACGTTTCATCTGGTCGGCTTTGCTGTTGTTTCTCGGGGCGCGGACTGCGGCGGCCCGTAGCCTCGGTCGTGTCGCCCCACTCGCAGTAGCGAGCTTTGTCCCTTTATTTGTATCGCGGCAGTATTTCTCCCCGCCCGCGCCGCGCCGCGCTCTCTGTATAATATATTTGCGGTTCGATTGAGACCGATCGCCTCGCTCGAGCGCCACCCGGACAAATTTATTAAGCCAAAGGAAAAGTCTCGCCTATAGACTGCAGTTCCTTTTGCCTTTCACACTTATCTTACGATATATTCGTTTTGAATAAAGACCGGGTTTTCGTATAATATAGATGTTTGCATAAAAAATAATATATTTACGAATTAGTGAAGGAGTTTGATCACATTTCAACCTTTCGTAGGCAAATGGAGTGACTCCCCATTAGACGACGTCAGGATTTTCGTATACTTATACCTTCTGTTTCTTGTACTTTCTTCAAA
>OX155980.1:71032669-71066674 GCA_944548615.1 Micropterix aruncella
CATTCGTAGTGTGCAGTGACAAATGGCCCTCCGTAGCTGAAAATGTATGATGCACTATAAATAGGGGGAGATACGGAAAATTTCGGTTAGTTGGCAATGCCAGTAAACAATCAAAATCCGACGACGTATAGAGGAGCAAGTATCCTAGGCCTGTAAGTAATGGCGACGAATTTTGGGGAATCCTAGTAAATATACATATTAAATTTGACTCAGAATCCAAAACTATTAAGATTAGAGTTATGACAACGTCTACGAAAATAGACTAGGTACTTAAATTTCCTATCAATAAAGCTCTATTTATTTTTATTATGGTACAAACAATATAGGAGTAACTTGATATAATTAACGGCGCGTCATGGCGCCTGCGCCCCGCTGTGCTTGGGCAGGATTTTTGTCAATTTGGACCCACTTGCGGCTCCGATTGTATTAATCCTACTGGGAGCTAATCGGCCTTTGCTGAATTGGCCACGAAGACTCATTTTGTTCAGGGTTTGTCACACTCACGGGTCAACACCCATCCGGCGGCCTACACGCATGAAGTGCGAGCCCGGGCAGGACTCTGGCCTTAGGGCTAGTTCCCATAGGAGTCAACCTTCTGGCGCTCCTGGACGGTCTGCGCACCGTGCGTCGTAAGCCAATTGATAGTACACTATGACTAACAGTCGGGGGAGTCTGGAAGCAATACTGTTTCCTATAGAGCGGAGGTGGTTGCGGACCTTACGGCGACTGCTCTCGAAACGACCATCGGGTACCCGATCCTGGGTGAACAGCCGGGCAAAGGATGCCGTGGTTTGCGATAGATTCGGTTTACACCGTTTCACCGCTTCGTAAGGGAGAAGACCGCGCAAGCAACTTCGAACTCGTAACCAGTCGAGAGACCGGAGTAATCTGGTCGCAATTGGAAGTAAGGGCGTGAGTGTAAGCCCGCTGGGTAACATACCTGGTTATCTCGTGGATAAGGCGTTGGCATCTTACGGGCATGTGGCGGAGCTTGACGGTGGACTGTTTTGTCCAAGTCTTCTGCGCTCACTTTACGGGAGATAGAAGGACTAATCGTTAAAACTTCCTGAGGTAACAGTTTCGCCGGTTGTAGCTGATAACTCTATTTGTATTAATCCTATAGTAAAATGTAACGACAATTTTATGTTCCTTTTTTTCGTAGACTTAGCTATAGCTAACTAAACCTACAATAATAAGCAACATCTAATTGTAGTTACATTTTACTGTAGGATTAATCCTAAAGATATTCGACATAAACGCTAATCCTGATGATATTTGACAATTTGCAAAAAACTGAAAAAAGGGATATTTGAACGCCCCCAACCCTTACCCCGGCTTACTTCATTCTCTGAGACTTTCAGTATGTTCATCAAGACTACTTGTTGAATAGCTCATAATAGCTGTACAGTTTTTCTAATATACGTGGATTATTTGGGCCGATTTGTCTAATTTTATGTTGATATAATAAGTAATTATTTTGTTTGAGGGTCTTTTACTATTCATATTTTGTTTCAGGTCTAATTTCTATTCCCTAATTTTCATTTTTAAATATAGAAGTTTTATATAACAACTATATACAGAAATATCACTCCGAATCTTGGTGTCTGTGAGACCCTATTTCCGTAATTGTACCTGATGAGGTCCAACCCTGGCAACTTACCATTTACGTTATTTGTCTTTCTTTTTTTGATTCACCGAGGTATTTGCTAATTTCCTCGATAGCGTTCCTCGATGGCGGACTGGAATGTGTAGAGTGTGGAGTGTAGAGGGGGGTTTGGCCGCAAAGCGTGCTGAAATTCAAGGCACAAAAGCGGCATTTATCTTGGACGGGGACGACCGCAAGAGTCACCGACGCTATTAGTTGCCCGAGGCTATCTGGACTCTAGCGGCTAAGCGGACACCGGACTGCTCTGTCCTCTCGTACGTTTCCTAAATTACCGATGCGTTTCCTATATTGACTTGAGGTGAACAGTGAAAACATCTAACTTGCGACGCGGAAACGTCTGGTAGTTAGGTTTGGAAACAAATCGTCTCGGTAGTCATAACACTATTTCTTGCCAGAGTATACCTTAATCGATCAAAATGTAACGAAACTTTCATAGCATAATGCCAAAATTGTAGTCTGGCAACGTTTGGTCAGCTTTAGGTGGTGCTTTGCTACTAGCGCCCAGCCAACAGCCTCACTTACTGCCTGGCGAAACTCTAGATGCGTCGATTCGGAGGTGCCAGTGATATCTGCCAGTGACATACGATGATTATTTATTATCGATATTGTCTTCAACGATTCTAGCGAGATATCGATATTATCACTTAAAGAAGGGTTGTTTTTGAAATTGCTAATAAACTTAAATAAAAAACCGGCTTTCATGCATAGTAAATAGCTCGTTGTTAACGGTACTATATTCTTGTGCATATATAATTTATACCAAAATAATTTGTAAGAATGCTAATATCATCCTCGCCGCAAGTGACTTTTGCCTCTCACTGGGCCTTAAGAGAAATTATTGTTTCTAGTGTGAGCGAGTACCTTAGAGTATATGGGAGTATGTAAGCAATCGGTGGATAGACGCGTTCCCAGCGAGGAATGAAATCCCACATAAACCGAGGGGGCTCATTAGGGTTGGCGCGAGCATCGGCTCGCTTGATTAGGGTCTCTTGCCCAGTGGACCGCTTGACCCAAACAGTTTTAAGTCTCCCCAAATTTATGCTGGCGAAAACGTTCATTCTCGGACTTGCCGAGCCCCTTTACTACTCCGCCCATTACGGTCATATAACGTGGCCACTACTAACACTAAGCTCGTACTCGGCGTTCGCTAGCAAACGCTTTTATTCTCAGTCATATACGGCGGTTATACCAGGGAGACCAACGAACATTTAAAATAATATAAAAATACGGGGAATTTATCAAGGGAAAAAGGATTTACTTAAAGTAGGAAGCAACATTACTACAACTAAAGTTGTCAACTACAAAGGACGAACCGCAGAAAAAGAAGACTTAGGACAAAACAGTCCACCGTCAAGCTCCGCCACATGCCCGTAAGAGGCCAACGCCTTATCAGCGAGATAACCAGGTATGTTACCCAGCAGGCTTACGCTCACGCCCTTACTTCCACTTGCGACCAGATTACTCCGGTCACTCGACTGGTTACGAGTTCGAGGTCGCTTGCGCGGTCCTCTCCCTTACGAAGCGGTGAAACGGTGTAAACCGAATCTATTGAGGACCGCGGCATCGTTTGCCCGGCTGTTCACCCGGAATCGGGTAGCCGATGGTCGTTTCAAGAGCAGTCCCCGTAAGGTCAGCAACCCCCCTCCCCCGCTCTATAGGAAACAGTACTGCTTTCAGACACCCTCGACTGTTAGAATGCACAATCGATTTGCTTACGCCGCACGGTGCGTAGACCGTCCAGGAGTGCCAGAAGGATGACTCCAAGGGGAAACTAGCCCTGAGGCCAGAGTCCTACCCGGACTCGGGTAGGACTCTGGCCATTCGACTTTCAGTATATTTTCTTTCCTTATCTTTTACACGATCCGACGTTGCCCCGCTGGTGGCGGATGCAAAGGCTTTGTGTGCGCGCCGGCGTAGAATTTTCCTCTGTCGCTAATCTTTTTCGGCGCTCTGTTTATCCTTTTGATAGCTCGGTGCTATACTTTTGGTCCTGCCCCACACGCTCTTATTTCTGATTACTCTTTCTTCTGATACAACAGTTATGATTCATTGATCCTAATTTCCTTTCATATACTATCATATGCTTTTCAAATATATTCGAACGACATACTACCTTCATGTGTTCACGGGATATACTTCCTACAAGGTATGCATACCCCTATATTGTAATCTCTCTTTTTCTGCAAGCCAAACTCGGTAATTGTGTTTGAAAAAGCAGTCTGAATGTACCAAACAAGTACAAAAGCCATATAAGAAGTGCTGAATATAGCTTTAAGCTGATTTAAAGTCATGTTAAGGCGTTCAGATTAACTCTCAGCTATGTAACTTGTCACTTAAAGCAATTTGGCTTATATTACCTTTTAGTAATATAATTTTGTTGTATAAAGCCTTTTAGTCGAATAAGGGTGGTATAATAGCTATAAATCATACTAATTTATTACCATTACATAACTAACATAGTATACTGGTCGAATTATTAATCTTTATAGAACAAACAAAACAAAAGCTACATACATTACCATTACTCCACCAAAGGCTGTATAATGGTTACAAACCCCACCCTTATACAGCTTATAGCCATATTGTTGTCACTAGGACCTCACTTGCAGAGCTTAAATTTTTATAAAGTATAATAAAGTTGCAGATGTCATATAAGCAATGCAGTAATTTCTTCTCGAATCTTTATAACCTAAAAAAAATGTATTATATTTTTTTAGACATTTTAAGTTATAAAATACACGTATTACAAATCCTATTTCAAAGTGTATGAACAATATCCAGCAAGTGTTATTTTTTACTACGAAAAAAATAATTAACTTACAAAAAAAAACTTTAAACCATAACTATAAATTAAAATTGAGTTAAAATATTAATATTTTGAAGGCGCGTTAAATTTTCTTTAGACATGTTACTTAATATTGTCGATGAAATGATGTCCGCAAGAGAATTTGGTGTATTAAACTACAATAGAGTCATTTTAAAGTCAATAAAATATAATATATTAGTAGCCATTCTATGTTTGCGACGGCAAATGATCATGCAGCTTTTTTTCGTTACCATTCTATACCATTTCAAGGCATTACTCGACTACACGTTGTATTAAAGTATCAATTGGAGACACATTTATAGCCACTGGCTATGTAAGGGTGGCTTATACCACCAAAGGTAGCCGTTATGACCGCTTTTCAGCCACTATTCAGCTAAAAGCCGTATAAAATGCCCCTAATCCGGTGGTATAGACGTTATTTAAACGTTAATATGACTGCTATATGACCAGTTCTTGTGACTGAAAGCTGTAGCGATAACGTTGCCGTGACCATTTTTAATTTTTTTATTTTTAATACTTTATTCATTTTATTTTTGTACATTTAGCCCCATTGTTATCAATGTTATAAATAACTCGGAAAAATTGAACACCGAAATGCAGCTAATGCTCATTGCCCACCTAACTAGGACTAAACTGTCCCGTATCTAGGCGGGTCAGAGTAATTAAAATAAGTAATACAACTTATGTAACAATTAGCCTAATTAACTTGAAAAAACTTTTTATTTTTATAATAAATGAATGTACTTAATTGTTTTTTTTAAAATTATTATTTTAATATTGAATAATATATAATTATAAATAAATAACATTATAATACAAATCCAAACACTAAATTTGTACGAATAATACATTGTAGGTAATACAATATGGCAAATACACATATACGTAAATACGATATCAATAAATGATAAATGATATATGGTATAAACATATTTATAATTTTATAAAATATATAAATACAATTATAAAATCACTGCTAAAAAATATGAAATAAAATAAATAAAAATATGATATGATATACATTATATAGCCAATTTGTGCTACTTGGGTAGTCAGTTGGTTGCTATCGCTTCATTACTCACCTAGTTATTGCCTTTTGAAATTTAGGAGATTTTCGGTACATCGAAAATTTTAACCTGGCTACGAAACCGCTTTCTTATCAAACTGAACTTACAGAACTTTCGACGTCAGAAAGGCTTAATTATTATACCCCGCCCATGTCCGCGCGCTACATCAAAAACTTTACAATGAACACATAAAGGCACGGCTTCGTATTGAATTCATAATCAGGTATCGCGTAATACAATTTATTTTCTTTCTTTTAATGCCTCTACTTCAAAGGGGTTTTGTTTTTCGCTCGGGGAATGTTTGGCGAAACCCTAATTTACTTTACCAGCAGATGCGATGTTCTGCATCTAAATTATTAGGCGATAAGTAAGCGTATATCTTTATAGGCTGTAAGCGTCAATTCATACGATTTTATTTCTCATTACGCGTACAGTTCAGTAAATGTCAGCGGTAAACGATTCGTTTTTTTCTCGTCGCGTCCTGTAAATTTAGATTGAAATGAAATTAGATTTAGTAGTAGTAGTAGATTAGTAGTAGTAAACGGAGTGGGGGGCTTGTTTTCAGCCCATGATGTCAGCTGGATCTATAAGATCTTTTGTAACTACCCACTTTGTGGTTGGATCAGTGGTCTTCTAGTAGCCCGTTAATGCCTATTTGTCCATGCAGATCACTGACCTTCAAGTTGGGCAGATCGCTGGGTTCGAGAAAGCCTCGTCCCAGTAAACTGTGTCTGTTTGCGACGAGGCCTGGGCAGTGACCAACGATACGTATGCTGTCTTCAGGTTCTTCGCCACATATTCGGCAGTCCTTGCTCTCGCTTAAGCCAAGGGTGAAAAGATGTGCTCTAAGGGTCCTGTGCCTAGTAAAGAGACCGATAGTGATTATAAGGTTTTTCTTGCTCGTTTGTTACTTTATTATATTTTTTAACGCAAGATTAACTAACTTGGTAAATTTACTCTTTAATACCAAGACGATATATTATATTCGTACATAAGGTAAAGTTTTATTCTATTTTATTTCCTTTATATCTAAATGCTAAAATAATAAGTTTCATGGCCCTGTACAAAGTAAGAGCGCGTATTTTAAACGATATAGCTATATTTTTCTGTAAAATACGAGTAGGCTACGCCAAAATGAATAGCGCCGGCCAATAAGCACTACAGAGACAGCTAATGATTTTGATTACGGAAACGGGTTGCTGATGGTCGTTTAAGAGCAGTCGTCGTAAGGTAAACAACTACCCCCGCTCTATAGTAGAAAGTACTGTTTTCAGACTCCCCCGACTGTTAGTCAAAATGGCGTTAATGGGCCCTTGCTGAGTTGGCCACGAAGACCCATTGTGTTCAGGGTTGGTCACACTCACGGGTCAACACCTATCCGACGGCCTTCACGCATGAAGTGCCTGGGTAGGACTCTGGCCTTATGGTCAGTTTCCCCTGGGATTCAAACTTCTGACGGTCTGCGCACCGTGCGGCGTAAGCCAATCGACTGTGCACTCTGACTAACAGTCGGGGGAGTCTGGAAGCAGTTCTGTTTCCTATAGAGCGGGGGTGACGTAGCTACGGGCTTGTGACGTAGCTAGATGGTGGACTGTTTTGTTCCCAAGTCTTATACGTTCACTCCATCGAGATAGAACGACTAATCGTTAAAACTTCCTGTGGTGACGGGCTCGCCCGCTGTAGTCGACAACCCAAGTTGTTAGTCAAAATGCACAATCGAGTGGCTGACGCCGCACGGTGCGCAAACTGTCCAGTAGCGCCAGAAGATTGACTCCTAGGGGAGCCCGGGAGGAAATGCCCGGTCCCGCACTTAACTTGGGTGTTAACCCTTGAGTGTGACCAACGCTGAACAAATGCAAATGGCCCATTAGCTCCCTAAAAAAATAAACAATTTGGTTGACAGCTATTATTTGTTAGTCTGACAGATATGATTAGTTAGTGTTGTCTGAAGCTGGCAATTATACACTCCGCGGTGCCTGGAGACCATCGCTCGAGTAGATAGCATACCGACAAATGCAAATGATATTGGAGAAGGCCCGACCTCAACATAGAAATTCTACTGAGGGATGCTGCGATGCTACGTGTTCTCATTTCAACCTTACGGCATCGAGTCGTAGTTATTGAGACTGTGACATAATATTCTCGCTGTGTTGATGCAATGTTGATTACTTGTTAAATGGAATATCGAAAGCTGAAGTCAACAATTTCCTACATATGTCAGATTTTGGCCGTATTGACATTTTTAATACCAACATGTTGTCACAAACTGACCTATCTGATGAACCAAAACGTATGTGGCGCAAAATCATTGTCTACGAGTACTCTCTAATGCTGCGTACAGACTGACGAAAGTTAACATAAAACGTAACATATTCTCATAGTCTGGACGCCTCTCGCGCGCGAACTGTGTATTTCATGCGCAAGCTTCGAGCACTTCAAGTCGCGATCGGAGCGATCCGTGATTTGTCGATTTTTTAAACGAACAAAAAGGGGCGCGCAGTGTGCTCAGAGCACCAGTGTGGACGGATTGAGATGGGGTGGGTCGTGTTGATACATGCATGAGGGACTGAACAAGGTATGGATACAGCTTTGGACGAATCGTGGAGTGAAGAAAAAGCCATACAATTAATTGAGGCGTACAGAACACGAGAAATTTTATGGAATCCACAAAATGGTCGTCACACGTCATTCGGTCCGCGTGTTGTCAGCAGACTGACGCTACGTTCGCGCGCATGCCTGAAACAAATGCGAGTAGGTACACGTTCGGTTCGGGCGGGCGCTGCGTCCCACTGATGAAATGCTCCTTTCATGTTACATTTGCATGTTGCCTTTCGTCAGTCTGTACGTAGCATTATGTGACACAAAGTCATAGTTACTTTACTTAACATAAGACTCCCATGTCACATTCACCATATTCCAAAGTTAATAAACCTAAGGAAATGTTTTAACCTACTTTATCAGATAGTTTATATAAAGTGCTGATAGTAATCTGAATGAATTTAAGTATGAAAATAATCTACATGAATTGATTAGATATATATCTTTTGACATTTAATGTTTTGATATTGTTAGTATGTAATAATATTCCAAAAGGGAGACTCGTAATAAGAATCTCCCTTTTAGACTACGATGCTTTTATTGTTAAGACTTTATTTATTTTTAAATGCTTCATATAGTAATTGTGCATTTAATAACTGTTATGTCATTTCTAATTGATTAATAAATATTGTATGGAAAAGTATAAATATTCCCATTTTATAACATTCTTGAATTAACAGATATGATTACCGTTATGACAAAATGCTATCTAAAATTGAGTTGCGACTAACAAACTGTTCATTGACAATTATGGAATTGTTTTGTTGTGAAATACGTCCCTGATATTTGTCTACCACTTTCTTAATAGTAATATAAAAAATAGTTTTAAATTGCTCCATCTATAGTTATAAAATAGGTTATTTCACAATACTCTTACATCGATACACAAATATAAACGTAGTCAAGATATTCTTAAAATAAACAATGTTTTCCGGAAGAGCATTCATAAATATTTATACTTATTTAAAGGGATTAAATATGGCAAGAAATGTTCCCCTAATCAAATCTTTGTATTAGAAAAAAAATCAGTTTTTAAAGTGAAACATCTGTTCGCTCATTACAGTAGTGGTCGGTAGTTTTTTCCTTTGTGACAATATACCGTAAGATTGTAATCGCTAATACCTACGAGAATAAAAAAAGTGAGCTATGGTTGATCCTACAACGGATAGTTCATGTTTGTACGTATTTGTCGCGCAGGCTGTGGTTTACCTGTGACGCATCGGTGCGGGGATAGGCGCATGCGCGTGATAGTCAGGCATTCGTTATGTGTAGGAATGTATGTTTTTGTAGGGCTGGAACGAGCTAGGACGTTAAATCGTATGTTGTAAAATGTAAATAACTCGCGAAGTACTAGTATGACCTAAAGTGAGATAATAAAAAGAGTCGCCAGAATATAATTGGCTATTGTATTGATACTAAAATTAAAAATAATTAAAAATTTCAACTCAAATGACTTGAAAATAAGTTAGGTGTTATAAAAAATGTGATAGGTAATATTATATCAAAAGTAAGGCAATAAGCCTAAAATTCCACTTCCAGTAGAATTAGAGAGTTACGGCAGTCTACGGTGTTAATTTAAATTATAGATAGCATTTTATCATAATCACTATCATATTTAAAATATGGGAATATGTTATTTTTAGATACCTAAAATTTTACAAAACAATTTTAAAATGCAAAAGCGTTGTCTACAAACTGCAGGAAGTATTAAATAATAAATACAGTCAAAACAATAAAAGCTGAGGAGAACGTTTTAACGAAATAACGAAAAATCTATTGTACTTCGCGGACCCGAACTGCTCCTCTTTGTTACCTGTGAGGAGGTTTGTGACAAAGGAGGTTTGTGATCTTTGCCATCGATATCTACATAACTTTTCGGTAACTGTTATGCTCTCAAATGGCCGCGCTACTTTATTTATTCGTTGTTTATACGGGCAGGCCCTCAGCGACTCTCACCACTTAATGTCTCATGATAAAGGTACAGACAGTACTATATTTTCTGTCTCTTGAGAGAGAGAGAGAAAGTAAAAGAGAAGGAGCCAAGCCGTCTGATGGAACGAGGCAGAGGATGCGTAAACGTTTCATATAATTGCCGGACCATTCTTCACTTATTATTAAACTCGGAAATTACTCCATTGTTGTCGCTGATGAGGGTAAATTGCGAAAGAAATAAAATACGGCCAGATTGTTGAAAAGAAGTGTAAAAGCGAGCCCTGAAAAAAGTTCAGAAAGTGTGAACATACTAATTAACCCTGCAGTAGTCGCGTCGCATGCAAATGGGCCCGCGTATTATCCCTCCCACGATCAACGATCATATCTGCTTGTGTGGTACTTAAAACAAGACACAAAAATCTCATTAAATAGTTTTGTTTCTTTACAAAATATGCAGACGAGAGTGGAAAAGCAACATCAAAACCCGCAGTATCTATATATTATATAGATACGACGTCGGGTTTGTTCGAACACTTATAACTCGAGAACGGCTAGACCGAATTTCATTGTTTTTGATTTGTTATATTTGTCTCCGTCCCAAATAGCATTTAAAAATATTGGAAACATTGGAAAAAATCAAATAAAACAAAAAAACATCTTCCCATACAAAATGGTCATGGGTATCGTAACTGTCAAACATATAATGTTCATCCCGTCGATACGGTAAACTCTCGCTTCAAATTAAAGAAAGTATTTTATAAAGGTTTCGAATCTACAAGATATATCCACAATATTCGGACCACAATTATTATTTAGTTTAATTCAATCATGTCATGCTGACACGCGATTAATATACTTAATTTTTGTACTTTTATATTTCTTTTTGTCTTATTATCTTAATAAAGTGGTGAACTTAATATTGATTTTGTATTAATTGTTTTACTTCCATACAATCATAAATTAAGTTCCGCAAATCTCTAACACGACATTCATTGACCGTTAGGCGGTACGAAGTTCGCCGGATCAGCTAGTTATAAATATTTCAATGTTTTAAGGAATTTCATATTCTAACAATCTTCAGCTGTCACTTCATCTATCATGTCCAAGCCAACATGTCTGTAAGTTGACGGAAAAAGATCATATAAAAGTCGACCCGGTCTACTAAATTTTCTAAAATATTTTGAAATTATGGCGGTATTATTTTACCTTTATAGGTGTGGGAATGCATAATATACAGTCCATTTTATGCCCACGCACTTTTAGTTATACATATGGTCATATGAAATAACAACGTACGTGTTTAATTTAATCGTACATTCGAGAAATTTTGCAGGCAAGGAAATCTAGAAATGAGAACTGGATACCAGACCACACACTCATTTAAAAAATGTTTAAGTCACCCAATCCGCCGTTGAACACTTATACTTTTACTATCTCGGCCCACAAACCGACGAAGAGGGAAATTATTAGCTATGCGCCAATTATTTTATTCGAAATGATGACGGATATATCCATTTTGAACACCCTGAGAGGATTTGGACCATTTTGAGATTTAAGTATGGCTGTGTGTCTGTCTGTGTTTGTCTGTGTGTCTGTGTATTATCTACGATAGCGCCCAAGCGCTTAATCCGATTGAGCTCAAATTTGGCTCATTTGGTCATGGACTTAGAGTCTTAAAATTTAGTACATAGATGCCGTCTAGGGCGGAAATCACATTGTGAAATTTTGGTTAGAATATAATATCATATACAAGCTACAGTACTAATATTGAAATTTTGCGATACATATTATTTAATTATTAAAGTCATCGATTGGCGCTTGGCCCAACCCCGCCCCTAGCTGAGAAACAAACCGCGCGTAGTCCGAGACGGTCGCAACGGAGCCCAACTGGGTTAGTCTGCCGGCCGGGATAGGGCGCTCATCGAATTTATTGATGAAATCAATATTCAGATTAAATCAGTCCTTAACTACTTGCTGGGAAAGTGTTGGGGTGAAACGTTTTTTTTAATTAACCACCCGTCGTGCACTTAAAAATTGTTTGACATACAATCGAAAAAAGGTGGTCGGCTTCGCTTATAGGGCCCAAAAATCTTTCACTGCCAGAACTGCATTAGTACTTCGTAATAATACTAATATTTAATTATTACTCCCTTTTAATTTATATGACTCATATTCCTATTGTTTGAATTTATACTTCTAAAAATATAATTTATTTTTCTTACAAAACAGTTGAGTGGGCATCACAAAGATGGCGCTGTAGCTCCCGGAAAATGAATCATTATTTTTAATATATTAAGCCGCACCGCACCCATTTAATAAAATTCAAATTCAAATTCAAATTCAAAATTCTTTATTTATCTCTAATATTACATGTATTTTTAAAATTCAAAGCCATCCTAACTAGGCCTCGCCTGTACTAAGGTAGGCTTAATATAAAAGAAGGTATAGTGGTTTTCGTAACTTGCTGTATTATCTTTGTATTATTATGTTACATTTGATAAGTTAGATATGTCTCCAAAATAAGAAAACGTAATAATATTAAATTTAGGTATATACATATAAATATACACTTACATACATAAATAAATATATACTTTATAGATAAATATAAAATAATACTCTATATAATATATATATATATACATATATTTCACAAATCGTGTTCTATTTTAATATATATGTTATTAATGTCTCCGTTTCTTGTCGACCCATAGTCAAAAGTGATTTAGTTAGGTTTTTCTTTACGCCGTGACTATTCCTAGATTTCAGTCCTGCAGGAAAAATACTATTCATTTTGTTGAACAGTCGAGGAGCAATGTAAGAAAAGTGTTTTTATGCAAAACTTGTTCACTTTTTTTGGATTAAGTGCTGTCTGGTTGTTGTTACTCGTGTTCCTTTATGGCGTGTTGAATATAGATGATAATTGTCATGATGAAAATAGTAGATTCGCTTTTGTTATAATTATTAGATATATAATATGTAATTGAATGACAACATTGGATGTGATTTCATTTATGCATTTTTAGTGTTAGTAGATTGCTCTTCTTCAGGCTCGGTTAAGTAACCGATTAAGTAAGATTTAGATTAGATTCTTTTAACTCCGTTAAGTAAGTGAAAAAGCTGGCTTGTCAATCAATATTTCAAAGACCAAAGTCATGGTTATTACCAGGGTTCCTGATTTACATCAAACTATATCGGTGGCAGGAAAAGTTCTTGAGCGCGTGCGGCAGTACAAATAACTCTGTGCATTGGGGAATGAAATATGGGACTTCGATCAAGAAATTAAGACCCAGATAGAAATCACCCGTGCAGCATTTAATAAAATGAGAAAAGTCTTGTGTTGCCGTAAAATAATTCAAAGACTTAGAACTCGGATCCTTCATTGCTACATCTGACCTGTGGTTATGTACGGCAGCGAAGCGTGGACCATAAAAGAAGACACCAGACGGCGGCTAGAATCTTTTGAGATGTGGTGCTACCGTCGAATGCTCCATATAAGCTGGACCCATAAAGTTAGCAACGAAAAAGTGCTTCAGCGTGCTGGTACGACCCGAAAATTGTTGCACACCGTCAAAAAGCGCAAGATTGAATATATGGGGCACGTGCTGCGGCATAACAGATATCAGCTGCTTCAACTGATATTGATGGGCAAAATTAAGGGAAACGACGCCTTGGAAGGAGGAAAAAGTCATGGTTGTGCAATGTCAGAGAGTGGACCGGGATCACCAGTACGAAACAGCTTTTACGGATGGCGCAAGACCGACAAAAGTATTAAGAGCTAACGGCCAAACTCCAGTAATGGAGAAGCACTTCGAGAAGAAGCAGAAGTAACCGAGCCTGAGAAAAATAAAAAAATAATGAAATGAAATGCCCCTGTCGATGGATTGAAATTGGCGGAAATAAGTGCCATTATTAAGATTTACGTAACGAAACGAAATAGATAATTAAACTTTGGGCAGACTCTTCCAGCCCTTATCTTGAAAAATTAATCCGTGGACAATACCAATGCTAATTACTACCCAATAAAAATAATAGTGTCATCAAACTTACTAATGTTTTAGATCATAATAACATACGGTGAAAACTGTAAACATTTTGAAAAATATTTAATACAAAATTTATTACGCTTTAAGTTTTTTAGAAAAAATATCAATTTTAAATTAAATCCTCAAATCATAAAAAGTTTTATATTACATATTTTATTAAAAATCTGCTCAATCAGCATCCTTTAAAATACTTGGATGCAATGCTAGCATTAGCGTTATGCATTTAGAGCTGTCCCTTTAAAATGCTTTCATGTGTATCAAGAAATTAAAATAATACTTTCAGCAAGCAGCCGAAGGCAGTTAGGATTAATTTCACAAATAAGTTTTAATATTATTAGGGGACACCTGGGCTTTTAGGCTCAATTTTGAGCTTCAGATTTTTTTCCAATTTTGTTTCAAATTTTGGAATAAAAATAAGATATATACAGTAATCGTTATAGATCCAATAACATCGGCGTATATTTAGTTGTAAATCTCATTTTCGTAAACCGTGTCGAGTAAGTAAACATAAGCGGGTGGTTTGGCGCAGCTTATGGGGTAGGTAGACAAAAAAGTATTCACGTTCTATCATATAAAAATAAAATAAAAAATGAAATACGAACGGAGCTAGCTGCCATGGAATTCACCGACCGAAGTCGGGCCCATCATATAGTATTATTACTTTTCTGGTGGGTGAGAAGTGGATTCCGGACTAACGACCGGCTGTGATAGGTTTAGGACAGCTGTCTTGCCACATGTGAGCGTTCACCTTACCACCTATTCACTCCCGTTTCGAAGCCATAGAATTTAAGGTGCAAAAATCGCGGTTTTAGATAATTTTTCTAGAAAGGAGTTGATTATTTTCCTGGAGAGACCAAGATCTTTAAAAAGATGAAACAAAGATTTAGCTGGCAGGCCACGAGCGCCTACTTCCACCGCGTGAAGGTGAACATGTGAAACTGTTCTGGGTGACGGCATTTGCGAGATCATGGTTTTTATTTAATTTGTACTCGTGGTCTTTTGGGATATTTGATTCCCATGGAACAGTTAATTCTACGATAAGGACCATCTTCCGAGATAGAGAGTAAAGAGTTATATCTGGACGCAGGGCTATGCTTCCGAGACTTTCAGGGAATTTATACTGCTTAGAGACCGAATCGACCTCCATAATCCAATCTGAAGCTTTCTCGATTATTGAGAAAGGTTTTGCAGTGAGATGTTTTTTGCCTTTAGAGCCAACCCGCACAAACTGTATTGGGGGTTTGGAGGATACTGTGGAACCCTTGTTAGCACGAGCCACTGAGTGCCTCGTGAATAACAGCAAGGACCTTGTCGTGGTGATAAGTGTACCGTTCTTGATCCAAGGCCACCTTGCAGCCAGCTAGAATATGTCTAGCTGTGCAAGGGGTGTTGCTACAAAGGGGACTTGAACTATCCTCGGCATAGCTCCAACGAGCTAGGTTACTGGGGTCTCGAAGCGTATGCTGAAAGGAATTTAAATAAAATTTAAGCATCTCCGGCGTCCAGTCATACAACATTACTTTTCAGTGCATTGGAAGCATAATAAAACTGGAAGAAAATCCACCTAAGAAACAAATAGAAGAAGTAAAACGCATTTTTGTAATTTTAAACGTAGTAATATTATTTGCAGGATACTAAAATAGAAAAAATATGAACATTAAATTATTTACAATTATGCATTCTGTGACCTTTAGATTACAGTTCTATTGAAATTGAAGCGTGTCGTTATTGCTTTGTCTCTATGACCTTTTGATAACGATATTTCTATTTTACTATGTATGTCGCTACGTTTAGTATAGATAAACGCCTGCGCAAACTAACCCCGACAAGAATGCGTCAGTCTACCCCAAAATGTCACATGTTATTTCTAACGACCACAGCACAATACAAGTAACAAGTCTCTAAGTCATCTCTAGTCTAGATTGATTTTTAGTGGCGTAGACTGCAATACAATAAAAACATATAGGGCAGGTGATGTTCGAAATTGCATTAACAAAATTTATATCAATATCGTAGAATCACAAAATTGTTGATATCATCACATCATCACAGGAACACAGCCGAAATCCATGGCCATTAGAGCATGGTCGAATGGTACGATATACATAGCTGTCAATATGCTACCTTGTGAGCTATTTTAGATGCATCCTCCTTCATATTATTATGTGTTCTGCATCGATTGAGTGGTATTTTGTACGCGCGGTAGTTGTTATGTAGCGTATATTTGTTTTTACCGTGCCCGTTTGTATTCTAACTCAAAGTATAAAGATATGGCGTCAATTCTTTTATGACATCCCACTTTCTGGTGGCAAAAACGGCATTGGGTTTTCCCTGAAATACTTATTGAATTCCATGCCTATATATGTATACTTCAGTGCATTTACCAGACATTATATTTTATAACGCTGAAAGGCTTTATTTGATTGGTTGTCTGCGGTCTATCTAACGGTCGTGGTCGGTTGTAGTCGGTCGCTATCGGCCGGTGTCGGCCTGTCGGTGGGTGAAGTGGTCGTGGTTTTAAGTATTCGGCAAACGGCCGCGCGGCCGCGCCGTAGCGAATAACGGCCGACCGTTCACTCGTGCACTCTGTATAATGAAAACATCAATTACGACATTCGCGTAAATTACTGCAATAAATGGCGACTTTTACAACGGACGAGATAGCGCTAAAACGACTAAGTCTCGCCGGGCGTTGGGCTAGCAACGCGCTTACCTGCTGATACATTTCATATCTCTATATATTCAGAAATGTAACGACTGTCTCTCTGTCTGTTAATAATTCGAAAATCACGGGACTGATTTTGTTTTTTCCATTTGTAGCTTCATTAATCTCATCGCTTATATAATTGAAGTTTTTAAAAAAAAATATCTGTTTTAAATCAATATTGGGATCTGATAGAAATAATTAGAAAAAAATATGAATACTCTTTACTTACGCGATCTATACCCCTCACGTTGCGAGGTAAAAACTCACCTATCACTTTTGCGCGCGACATATTCGCGCAAAAAATCGACGCGAGTCAACGGCCTTGAGAAAAACGATCATAACTTATAAACCACTAAACGGAATAAAAAAAGATAAAGAGAAAAATGATCGCATTGAAATTTGACATATAAAACATTATAACCTTATCTCGTAAAACAATTAAGTTAATAATGAATAAATATTACAAAATTGGCAAACTGAAAAAAACTCGCCTATAAAATCATTTCGATTTTTTTGTAAATACAGTTTTTGTAAATATCAAAAATTGTAAATACAGTTATGTTCTTTATTAAATGCTTTACCAAAACGATATTTTTTTTTTACTTATTTGCATACAAAAATACGGAAAAAATATTTATTTATTCAGCCAAGAAAAAATTTATTTATTCTCGTAAAAAAATTTTTTTTAATTTTTAATTTGTGACTACTTATGGTATTTTTTTATATGAAATTCTTTCAAAATAACTTTATTACTACATCACTTCTTCTTAGAAATCACACCAGAACTTTGACCTTTGTCTGATATTATAGAAAAATCTAAAGTTTTGAGAGTTTCCGCGTCCGAACCTAATAATAAACTTTGAATGCCCATAATATAAAATTCGTTAGATTTTTTCAATTATATTGTCTTATCATAGACTTATTATATGTCTAATAACTAATTACTATACTCCAAAGAGTCACATTTCATCGAAAAACTATGGAAAATCGCACTTTTTTCTCTCATAGTAATTATCAAAACAAGTTTCATTTTCGCGAGCCATATTAGAAAAACAACATATAATGTTCAAAATACGCCTAATTATGTGATAACTTAGGATGTAAATGAAGCAATACCTATTTTATTAGTAAATTAAAGCGACATTACGTCATGTTTCGCGATATATAGGGATATTTCACAAACATTACGAAATAAAAACGGCCATTTTTTCGCGAGCCGTTTGTTGTTGCCAAAGTGTTTTCTTCGAAAATTCGTGAAAAACAGCAAATGGATTGTCGAAATTGAATAATCCTAATGCCTAAACTACTTAAAAATGGAAATTACTCACTTTTATCCGGTATACACTGCACTTATATCCACAAAACACTTCACAAAACAAACACTTCGCGGAACTATACGCCGCCGCGGGGTGGCCGATCGACACTGCTGTTTTGACGTCTAATGCTGACTTGTTAAATCGGCGATCGGTTAAATCGTCGTTGGCCGGCGAATGAAAGATTATTTGGCCATGTCGTCCCGCGGTCAGAAAGCATTAAAGTACGACGATTCGAATCGTAAATTGCATTTTTCGCAGCGGCGAGCGCGATATCCAAAATCGGATGTTACGGATTGTAGGCGGCCGCCATACATGTCCCCAAATGGATGTTACGTGCTCCATTAAAATTCATAAAACTTTCATCTTGAAGTAAAATATATAAATTTTTTACATCTTGACGATGATAGCTCGAGTAAGTTTAATTCTGATTGTTACTTCCGGACTGCAGTCCCACAGCTCATTCAGGTAGAATGCCAGGTATTTACCATGGTTAATATATCTCAGAGGCACATTATTATATTACAGGAATTAAGCGGTTAATGCCTTGTTTATTTATAATAATTTATTTTGGTTTGTTTATAATCAATATTGTTGTAAATTTCCCCATTATTTTACCCATTATTTTATCAAGTATTATTAACTTTGTTGAGTAGAATATTAAATACGGCACTAACTCACTTTGCTTTAGGTGGATTATGTGTCTGCACGACTGTGTTATTATAGAAAACTTTATATTTGAGAATGTTCACATTACAGACTATGTCAACATTCTCAGTTAGCGCGTTCACTGGCGACTAGCGAATGCAATCTTGCAGCAAAATCTTTAATCTCGGTATTTGCAAGATTAAAGAGGTCAGTCTTGCGAGATCCCGGTATTTTGCGAGATCTGGCAGAATTCAGAATATTATTTTTTATAATTTATAAGTATTATGATTATTTCTATTACAATTTGGTAAAGTTACGTCGTAAAGGCGAAATAATGAAATAAAATATATATTTAATCATTTAATAAAACAATAGGAATTATTTTAAAAGTATCTTCTTATAAACGTCTCGCTCCTAAATGGTCATAAAATGTGCTGTTGCGCGATCTCGCAAATCTTGCGAGATTGCGTGTGATTTTGCGTGCAAGATTAACCTTGCCAAATTAGTGCAAGATCTTGGTATTTCGAGATCTCGGTATACCGAGATTGCATTCCCTGCTGGGACGAGCTAGCGAAGGTGAAAGCGAGAAGGAAGAGCGAGCGAGATATCAGAATAATTTGAACAGGAAATATGATGTAGATTTAGTTATAAGTAGTATTGACTAGCATAACACTGATTAGCCACATGGCGCTCAGCTCTGTGATGCCATAACTGAAAGCCGGGTCAATGGGCCCGGCTCACGAGAAGGCCCACCTAGCAGAAAGATTAATGGAAAACGTCACTGGCATTCCACAGGGGCCTGTTGACTGAAACAACGACCGATTCGCATTCGATTTGAGCATCGCACACCTCGCTTATTTACACGCTTTCGTTTTATCTGAGTAATATAGAAAAGATACTTTATTTTTTTAACTATTGCGAATTAATCATGGGAAGCAGCAGCGATATACTTTTATGAATAAAAGAAAATTCAGCTGCCCTAGCAAACTAGTTGCGGTCGCCTTTTCGCGGGTTATTCCAAGCCGGGTGGAAACAATCGTTCCATTGGGGGATTATGGTCGACTGTCGCTACGAACCGATCCGAAGCGGTCGCCGCCGTTGAGTTCCTCCCGCGCCCCCTGCGTCCAATGCTCTGCGAATATCGCCCGATCGCTCCATCGACGACTTTATCAACTTTCCATCCTGGCCTACTTATCCAAAGTGGCGACAGTAGACGCTTATTAGGACTGCATAAAATAAAATAAAATTAAGGGCCACATCAGAAACTTCGCGGGCGACAACATGCGGCAAAAGAGCCAATTTAGGGGGTTACAATAGTTTCGTCACGATAATCAATGTTATAATTTGTTATAAGTATGGAATGCATGAGATTCTTATATTATATAATCTTTATTGCAAATTTGCATGTAAAATAAAATGCTAAGTAGAAGGAGCCGGAAAATGCAGGAAGCACTTCCCTTTCTGCGCAGGAAAACGCTAGCCCTGGAACGGGTTTATCACAGTTGGGCGGCGTTGAACAGGTATGTATAGCTACGAAGAGTTAGTTAATGTTTCGCCATTGGTTATCGTCTATATAATGTAGTAATGATAATTGTATTTTAATTCAAATAAAAATAAATTTAAAAAAAAACAATATTATTTCCCACAATACTATTTTTTGTATATTTAAATTATTAAGAGATATAAAATGTAATTATAGTCACACTTGTCGAAGACGTTATTATCGTCAGATTCATCCATTTGGACTTCTTTTAAAAAATCAGGCATTTTGAACATTTCGAGTAAGAGTCATAACGACTACTTGTGAAACAAAATGGGCTTAATAATAAAATTATCAATTGGGATAGCTGGATTGTGTTTCAAATTAAATATAGGGGTAAAACTAGTATTCAAACATAAAACAACAGCTGAACTCACCGCAACTTTTGTAGGTCTTGGCTAAGTAATGACTTATCATAATTTTGGAAAAAAGTACCTTACTAATTCATAGATTTTCGTAGCATGGACATTTTCCCGGAAGTTTAATCTTTAATCTGTGGAACTAATCAAAAAAGAAACTTTTTTGATTATTTCCACAGATTACAGATTATTAAGATTTAAACTCTGTTGACCAAGAAAAGATAAAAAATGTCCACGCCATTAGCCTCAATTGTACTTATTGAACCCCCTATAGAAATACGCGTCTTAGTTTATCACAAATCTAAGTAAAAATAGGTTGTGAAAATCGTTTCCGGCATAGCATACGGCGATATGACAACATATAATCCACTTAAAGCTGAGTACAATCAATCACCCCTAACACTTCAAATCAAAACGTTTTTATTTAACCTATATGTATTGCATACATAGGATGAACGTCGAAAAAGAATTATGATATGTTATTTATTATAAAAACCTACGGATTCCATGAGCTCCTCTGGAACGAATAATAAAAGATGCTCACTTTGGGACTGTTATTGTGGTAATAGTGTTATACACTTGTGGTAGTATTGCACTGTTATACATTTTTGTTTGATTCGTTGAATGCAAAAAAAAAAACAAAACAAATAGCTACTTTAAAATTTAAAAAACAAATGTTGGTGTTCGTAAATTGAATCTGAAAAATACATATGTTTATATTAAAAATAATTGTATTTACACTAGGTATCTTTATCACTCCAGTAGTCGTTAATCTATTATAGTAAGCTTTTTTAGAAGTAGAATCGTTTTAGTAATAACTCAAAAAAATCTCGAGAATACATCGTCCCATAAAAGTAGTTCAGACCTTTTATAATAGGAAGTTAAGAACCGAAAGAACATTTCTATTTCTGGTATTTATATTATATCGGTCATTGACTTTATTGCAGTGTCGGAGGCAAAAGCTTCCCGGTTATATGCCTGCTTTACCTTTTGCAGTGTCTCCTTAAAATCTATTTATAGCCAAACTTGTAACATCGCCGACGAGGCGTCGAGGCGAGAAATTGTTTCGCCATAGTTTTCGCATTTTCTCCTTCGGTACGCTCAAACGAAGAAAATGGATGGCATTATGTACACGTCCTCATTTTCATTCGTGGAAATATATTTGTTAGCTGACTGACCCACTGTTTTACTAAAATTCTTCCACGGAAGTACCGTGTAGAGCTTGGGAAGAATATCCCAGGACATAGCGATATGTTGTTTTAGAAAACCTAATCGAATAATCATGAAATAATATTGGCTCGTTTAATATTTATTTATCTGCGTATTACTCTTAAGATATAGATAACAATCGGTTGTGTCACCTCAAGACTTTCCTGACAAGTAGCCAGGGACTAATTTCATAGGAATATTTATTTTATAAATAAAGTCAATGAGCGCCCTCTCCCGGCCGGCGGACGAACCCGATTAGATTCCATTGCTACGCCTCAGGCAGTGCTTTTATTTCACGGCTAAGGGCAGATTTGGGCCGAGCGCAAACCGATCGCTTTAACATTTAATTAAAATATAAGGCGGAATTTAAATATTATTAGTGGAGCTGGTATATGAGATATTCCAATAGAATCTTCTATATGTAATATTCCAATTTTGGGCCGAAATCAATATAACAATGCGATTTCGACTCAAAATGATATCTATGTACCAAATTTCGAGTCTCTAAGTCCAACATTTCGTAATTGATATAAGACTAGTATGCCCCCTGATGAACCGATTTCAACCACAATCATTATCAACTCTTGCCATTACCAAATATTGCCTGCATACCAAATTTCAGCTCAATCGTATTAAGCGTTTGGGCGCTATCGTGGAGGAATACTACACAGACAGACAGACACACAAAGAGAGACTTCAATCTAGAAATGATCTTAATCGTCAAAATAAATATTTCCGTCTTCGGAAAGTAAAAAGCAATCTTCCATCTTCTGGATATAACCATGGGAACGCTTTCTTTCTGTATTAACAGTACCGTAAGGGAAACTCGGGAATAATGAATTTATTAAATTTAGAGATGAAATTATAAAGTATATACTGCATATATGTCCCGATGTAGAAGGTAAACATTTGTCGCGACAACAAAAACATGATAACTGAGTACCGGAGGATATAACTCTCACGATCGATGAATATAATCACTGACGAGCCAGGTGTCTATAGTGTGCCCAGACGTGCCTCTAATAAAAGTCGATATTTTTTAAATATCGTTTCTGTACGAATATTCACAAGTTTATTTAAAAAAGACTGCCTAGGCAACCATCCTCTTTGACCACATAGCTTTGAGAAATAGCATTTGTTCAAGGCTTAATATCGATTTGCTCAATATAGAGTTGTTCAAGGGTTGATACTTCAGTTGTATGACAATGCTTTTTTTTATAATTTAGTTAGTAAGGTGTTCGAAAAATATTATTCTATGTCATACAATCACTGTGAAATGCAAATATGTGTTGTGCTACTACACCAGAACATAGCAATACAATGACACGGTATAACGCCTTGATCCTGGTTGATGTTCCGTTACAATTAAAACAATATGGAATGCAGAACGCTTATCATTGACGAAATTTAATGTTGTTATTAAACTGATTTATTTATTTAATTTAATTAACTTAACGTATTTACAATGCATATTTTTTACTAATATCGATATAAATTTATATTTATTTTGATTTTTTATAATTATGAAATATAATAATCACAATAAATATAATCTAGAAATGGATACTAATTTATATTAGAAAGTGTCTGAATATTATATGAATATTTGCAAATATTTTGTCAGGTGTTATGTTTCGAACACCAATTAATTTAAGCTTTAAAAGAAGACTTTTGACAAATACAATTTTGGTTCTTCTTCTAGTTACATTCTAGTAGCATATTGGATATCCGAGGGACTATGAGCTGTGCACAAAATGACTGAGCCCAAAAAAGGTCTGCATACGGAGCACCTTGAAATTAATAGCTTAAGATTGTTGTAAGAAATAATCTAAAAAGTACAAATAGGCAATATCATTGAAAAAAAGTTTTTGTTTAACACAACTTATATTATAGTAAAATGCTATATGATATAATGCTATATGCTAAATGCTGTATGATATATTGCTATATACTGTAATGCTATATGCTAATTGCTATGTGCATTTTTGGATCTTGGATTTTTAAACGAGAACCTTTATGAGATTGTAACAATGTCCTTTAACTTTGTCGAATAGCCAACGTACGCCCTTCTTCTCTTCTTTAGCACTGTTGTCGATGTAGTCAATGCATCTCTCTTCACTTCCGATATAAGTATATTTATCGCATCTGAATCATGTGCATCTAGATACAGGGCCTGTGAATCCTCGCTAGATGTGCATAGCGCAATTTGTTACATAAGCTGTTCTTTACAATGTATAAAGTCTTTAATAATGTAACTATATAACTCTTCAGTAACAATGTAACTACTTTTATTTGTGCAAGTATTAATTAAAATAAATAAATTCCTAATGATCGGCGAGTGAAATGTTTCTATTCATTATTGTGTAATTTTAGATAGGCGGGTTTATTATTATAAGACAATCTCTTATAATCAATTCTAAGTTTTTATATGTATGTGCGCGAGTAACATGTATATATGTGAGTGTCTTGTTATTGCATTCGATCGATAGAATTAAAATGCAATTCAGTTAATTTTATCCCATCGGAAAATGACCCAGCCGGGAATCGAACACTGAACCTTAAAATGTAAAAGCAGGCGACATAACCACTATGCCACGGGGCATGTCGTGGTTTTTTGTTTAGTTTTTTGCTTGTTGCCGTTAGTTGCTTTGATCTATTTCGTTATTTCTTGTTTTTATTAAGAAAACATACAGCGTTGCTAAATTATGTTACATAATGTGATCGTAGCAATCAATGTAAGGCCGTTTACTTGTTTTAAGGTGTTACAATAAGCGTTTAGCAATTTTAAATAACTTTAATAAATTTTAATTATTCAATCCGAAGGAGTAGGTATAGAAGGGGAATGGTTTGCATTTTATACCTTCATACATATACGCGTATACATGCTTAAATACATATATCTACATATACACATTCTTACATACTTACACATACATACATACATTTAAATAATAATTAAATACATACATAAATAAATACATAAATAGAAAAAATTAATACATACATAAATGGGTCGTAAAAAATAATAGTAATAAATTAATTACTCTATTTGCGCATTTTTTATGGTTCTATATAATTCTATTATATGCGCAGTACGATTAAATAAATGATATCTATATGATGGAACCTAGTATCATATAAGGTTATAAGACGATACATGAGGGCATTTTGTGCATAATTAGTATTTCTCAAGAGGTTCGAGGTGGGACGAAAATGACAAGTTTTTTACGAGGTATGGCGATGCTATTAAGTAACAACAAATTTAACCTCAAGAGAGACACGAGTGTCTAACTTTGTGTCCGAAAGGCGTGTTTAATGATCATTACTTTACCTGTGCAAGAGATTCGAAATTTGTATGAATGGATTAATAATTATTCGGATGTCGTAATACAGTTCGCTTGGTAAGTGTACGTCGGCTGTTTAGGATGTGGCGTCCGTTCGGTGAAACATCTGGCGATCCGCATCGGCCTTTGGCCCCCGAATCCTTCGTTGTGAGAACTCCGCGACGCGACGCTAACAAGATAATAATTATCCTGGGCAGATGCCGCCGGACGTCGTCGCCATTCTCACACACATCCGGCCACTCCGAGCCTTAATTACAAACCCCCAAATGGCTCTGATTCCGATTTGATGTTGTCCTTATCCTCAGCATCCCAAGCGCGAAACCCTCCCCTACGCTGGGGCGCGCAAAAACAGACGTAATTTCGGCAAAACGGAATATATTAATTTTCGGACCTCAAAATAACCTACTTAACCTACTTGTGCATGATCCATCGATCATCTACTTGCCCATTTCACGGATATATACTTGGATAGAATTTGATTAGAAAGGGCAGTCAATAATACATATACTAATTTAGGAAGGGGATTTCCGTTGGAAAAGTGAGACAAGCAAGCGTTTTGTAACATTTTGAATTTGTTTTTTATATCCGCTTGTTGGACTCTTCTTATACGTATAACCAGACCGCATGCACACATGGATGCGGAGACACGTAATTATTTCTTTCGTCTTAGTCAAAGTGTAAAAGCAATCATAACAAAAGGAACCGTATTCTTTTCGCTATAAGGAAGCTATAACAGATTTATTCGACCTCAACTGTGAAGTTGTCACCTATAACGGGCGAGCCCTTCACTTCAGGACGATATAACGATATTTAATCATTCTTTCAACCGTAGGGTGAACGTAGAGACTTAGAACGAGACAGTCCGCTGTGCTGGTGTCAATTAAGAGACCAA
This sequence comes from Micropterix aruncella, assembly GCA_944548615.1. Taxonomy (NCBI): domain Eukaryota; kingdom Metazoa; phylum Arthropoda; class Insecta; order Lepidoptera; family Micropterigidae; genus Micropterix; species Micropterix aruncella. The sequence goes on from OX155980.1 coordinate 71,058,818, forward strand.
CGCCTTACTGCTTGGTACGGACTGGACAGTCAACCAGTCAACCCTTACTACAGTTCTTACTACATTGTACTAGCACTGTTCCACCATAATGCATCAATGTATAGTTATTTTAAAGTGTATAAAACTAGGAGTTTTAAATTGTATTTGACCAGTAATTGCTGTACTTATTTTTTTTTTTATTAGATTTGAATACATTAATTAATTTATTAAATGCAATTTTACAAATTTTCTATTTACACATCTTTGTAATTGTTTTCATATGAAATAATACACAAGGTTTTAAAAAAAACAAATATTTTTTTAATTATTGAAACCAGGATGCATTTTCTATTTAAATCAGGTAAAAAACAAAATTTTCAGAACAAAAATAATTTTTCGAAAAACGTAGGATATTATATATAGGTAAACGTATTTTAATTGGTTTGCAATTAACCACCCTATTACCCTTACCAGACTTTCTATCAACATTTCAGTTATACAGAATTAGTATTAGAAGAAAAAATTACATTGCTCCGTACGGAATCGGCGTGGGTGGGTAACTTGTACCTAATCTACGCTCCCGAGCGGGATAGTTTTCGTAAATATTACATTGTCCGTTACAATTTGACGCACGAGATGGGAGGGAAGGGTATTCCTTACCTTTCAGCCAATAAGTTAGCGGCGGATTCAACTCCTGCCGTTATTAGATGCCCCTTCGAAGTGGAACGATATTTCAAAAACTGAAGCAGATGCCGAACGTGGCTTGGGATTTTACACTCACCGGGCGTCCGGCGCCGGACAGAAGTGTAGGCGCATACACTTTTCTATAGCAGTATTGGTGGTCATATCGAACCTGCATTTATTATGGAGCGCCTCTGTATCTTTGATACGGCCTACTAGTGATGGGCATGAGACGAGACTTATTTCAAATACTCGAGACGAGAGTAGAGTGCTTGAGCATTCTTTAACAAAGCCAATGGGTAATTTCTAAGTTAGGTCACAACACGTCAACATTTACCCCGGTTCTTACGAGACGCGTTTCCAGGCACTATCGGTAATTGGTCGGTTGCGCGACTAGCAATACCTGGCATGCACAAGACGCACACATATCAGAGCTGCTTATAGATGCAGAATACAACTGCACACAATATTCACTGATGCTTCCCAAGGTAGTTTTATATTCGAGGAGGCTACCAGATGGAATCTGAGCCATGGGTTGACTGACCAAAAACACAAACTGGCCACAGACCCAAGCTGCACGGATACATGGTATGTAAGTTAAAGGGCGACAATGCAGTAACCTTATAATTTTAAACTGGTTCACATGTAAGTCATCGGCAATCAAATCCACTCACCGCCGGGTGTGTCTCGTAGTTTGAACGCAGCCTTACCGTTCAGCATAAAATTTCTAGAAGAATTCGTCGCCCTGCTCCGCGCGGCATGCCGAAAAATAAAAGTATAGGAGTCTTTTATCATTCGTAATGGGAGGAGGCGAAGACACGGGGATCATATTCATGCGGACACTTGGCGAGTCGTGAGGAGCGACTGAGGGAGGGAAAAACTTTTTTTATTTTAGCCGAAAACAGCGAAAGCGGGCGACGAAGTTGCCGCTTGAGACGCGCGAGCGTAAATCATCGCGAATTGATATTATTACCATTCCAGGTGGGCCACCTGGACCCCCCCACCTCCAACCCCCTCACTTATTCTTCTTCTTTAAATAGGCTCACCTGCATTTCGCGTGAGCTAACAAGAGATAACACTGAAAGTTAATAATAATAAAACCGCCTATTGATATGGAGACTCTGGAGAGGCCAATATTTAATTTCTATTTGTATCTTATTCAGGAAATAAAAACGCGCTACAATGGAGCCTAATATTCAACCGACGTTTCGGTATTATTTTTTATTGGTCCTAAGTGCGACTTCTTACTCAGAGCTTATCAGGTTTTTTAACCAACTTCAAAACAAGGAGAAGGTTATCAATTTGGTCGTATTTTTTTTAAAAAATATTTGTTACCTCAGAACTCCGTCATTTATGAACCGACTTGGATTTTTTTGTTTTATTTGAAAGGATAAACTTCCGGATCGAAATATCGTGTTCTGATATGGGTTCCATGAGGAATTGAGAAAACTTCTAAAATATTATCATATAAAGTTGACAATTTACATGTTATTTCAGTTCCGATGACAATGCATTTTTTAATTGTAAGCATGACCTGATTGACACAGGGCTGGCTCCCGACGAGGGGACTCCTCAACGGTCAACAGCACAGACTCGAAATTTTGTATACGCATACAGCTATGATAACCCGTTTTAAGTTTTACCATTACATCGCTGCTGAACCCAGGGTTGGCTCTCGACGAGGGGACTCATCAACAGCCAACAGCACAGACACGATTTACGACAGTCGGTTACGTTTCACCAAGACAGTACTGCGGCACTCAGGGTTGGCTTCCAAAGAGGGAACTCCTCACCGATCAACAGCACAGACACGAAGTTTTTTTACGTTTAAGGTACGTTTTCGTATTCCGTTTAAACACGGTTAGTGAGAATGAGGTTAAAATCTAGCGACTTTTGGGCTAACTTAATAACAGTCGAAATCGAACAGTTTAAACTGGCATGCAACACAAAGGTTTTTTTTTATACATAGTTTTTACTTTAATATAAGACATTCAATATATTCTTAAGGTAACCGAGTAAATATGTACGGCATTGTTATTTCTATTCAGAAAATATTATTCTGTATGCTGTTTCTTCTCAGCGCCCAAATCCAGCTTATCAGGGTTTAAAACAGCATTGATAGAAAATGATGATAGCACAGAAGCATTGCGAAACAGTCAATACTATTAAGTACATAATTAGTGTCGTCACTCCTTTTGATTAAACAACGAAACGCACAGGAAATTCCCAAGGAATACGGCGACGCAAGATTGCGCGCTGTCTTCAAGCAATTATCAAATTAGCACCGATTAGAAAAGAACATGTGCAAAACTAGAACCCTAAGAAATAGGGCCCGTTTATAAATTATAGAAAACCGAATACCAAAGGAATAGATTTCTAGAGGTGCTAGATGTTTTGCTATTTTTTAATCAATTTAAATTAGGATTGAGAGAAACACTTTAGGGGATGGTGTTCCAATTAGTACATTATTAAAAGAATATGACTTAAAAATGTTATACAGAACGACAAAAGAAAACTGCGTTAAAATCAAGAGAATGAATATATGCACCTGTAATGCTACATATATTGCCACCTTCAGAGTACTGGGTACCTTATTGTCAAGGTGTCCCGTTTCAAGAAAAGTCACATTTAAGTCGTTGCGAAGTTAAAGCTACACTTATAAGTGCTTATAAAAGAAGCTTATAAAAGATGTCTTAAAAGAGGAAACCATTGTCATGGCAGCACGAGACGTTAAATTTTCTTTAAAGTTAGTCTTTAATGGCAAGAGACTACAACCAATAATGCATAAGGGGCCTAAGGTTTACGGACCATGCTAATTTTGAATATAAATATTCAGGAAAATCCCTTTGCCTTACTCGACTGACATTTTTAGCAAAGTGAAGTGCCTGTAGACGTTTTATATTTAATATTCTGGACAGGAATGGAGTCACATGACTCAGCGGCAGGATTGGAAAAACGGAATCTCGCACAGACATTCTGCACCCTCTGCCATTTTCTCTCCGTCCACACATATACAGGTGAAATTTAAGTTTCCGGCGTCCTCAAAGGGGGTGAATCAGTTAATGACACAAAAGCATTGCGAAACAACACTATTTAGTAATTAAAGTCAGAACTCCCTCCGATTAAACCACGAGACGCACGAGACAATTCACAACGAATACGGCGACGCAAGAAGTACGAAGTAGGAACAGGTAAGCAACTTTTCATAAAAGAATTTAGAAAATGGGAAAATTAAAAAAATCTCTTTTTTTGACCGTTTTGTAAATTTTATATATGTAAAAAAAGTTTTACCAGCGTTGAGCGCGCTGCATCATCTAGCGGTTGGTAAAATACCGCGAATTATAAATATTAGCGATATTTTACCTACCGCTAGATGACGCATCGCGCTCGACGCTTTAATACTATATTTTTTATATTTCATAATGTATGTTTATGCCGTATGTTTTGCGTAAAATATTGGTTAAGTTTGTAGCACTGTCACCGGCACACGGCAAGCTATTCACATTGGATTAGGTTACTCTCGACATTTGTGTATTCATTTTGTAAACGACAATTTTACGCGTGGTAAAGTCTTTCGGGAAAAATCCTATTTGCTAATTTATGGTAGCATTGAAAACTTTCGTATTTTAGCGTTTAATATATTTTAAAAAATCGAATTATGTGTGAAGCGACAACTTTCGGTAGCTACGTTTATAAACAGATGGCGCTGATATAAGTAAATTGTTATAAATTATATATTGTGAGGATTATAGGGTGTAGAAAAAACCGATTAGTGAAGTGTCGTGGCATTGATTCTAACCGGTGATGTTGTTGCTAAAAAACATATGTCTTACCATTACGCTATCCGGTGAATGTAGTCGTCCGCCGTAGAATGCTTCAAATGTGGTCAATCAATTGTCGGTAAAATTAAAACTAAAAAATAGGATTCAATAATTATTGCGGTATGATATTAGGCGATATCTATACAAAAATATGTAAGAACACGAAATTAGATATATATTTGTATGAATGATTGTTATTTCCACTATTCGCATGCGTTCGTTTTTATTGTATTTTAAATGATAGAAACATAAATCTAAAATGGCTTCTTTTATTATTTTTAACTAGCCTTTACACAGAGAGAATAACAAAACACTAACGGCACACAGTGTAATAAACTCGGCAATTTCAGAATATAATTATACCAGGTTCAGTCCTTTTTTCCTAGTACATGGTCGTGAAACGATGATTTTTATACTTAGTCTCTGGAATCTCAAGCATTTATGTTGTGTAAGAGGCAGTAGTTTGTCTTACGCTCAGAATTTAAGTAAATTATCTAAAATTTATCGTACAGTGCGGTAAAAATTACTTCAGTCACATGCGCATAATAAAGTATATTTTGACTGTATACACTATCTGCAGAATTTGAAGTGCACAAAAAGACTTGACATTGACTAGTAATAGAATATCGTTTGTTCCGAATGAAACCAATAGCTCTTCGATGGCTAATGAAATCTCTGAAATAGATAACTTCTTTTATCTTTTATACAACTATTTATACTTGTATCTCTTCCGCTCTGTATTTACTCTAGTTCTTCCATAATAAAGAATAGTGTACAAACAAACTTAACAAGTGACTTAGTGTAGAAATACTAATTATATATCCGTACTGCATCTAATGCGATCTTTAAAGTGGAAGAAGAACAATGATAACATTTCCCGAGATCGACGGTTTTTCCACCATGTAACTTAAAAATCCCGTTGCAATCTTTGATAAATTAAAGAAAATTTTCATTTCAATTAATCAAATCTAAGAAATTATACGAGTTTTAATACCTAAAGTAAAATCTTGCATCAAAGTTCGCGAAAACTAATTCTGCAAAAACGTACAATCTTAGTTTTCTATATTTCTGCTGTATTAATTAACTAACAACATTACAAATGTGTCTTTTTTTCTAAATAATATAGAAACTACGGCATTGGGTATTTTTGCAGGAAATCCACAAATTTATTCATTAGATATCGAATTCAATAAAAAAAATAAAATACGATTTTGTAGGTGTTAAGGTTTTGCTTATTTATAATATAAGACCAAGCGATATATGGCATATTTGTTATCGATTCTATATGAAACGATAGCTCTCAGATGATTGACGTAATCAGAAGTTATAAATTATAATAAATAGATTTTTTTCTTTTATATGAGAATAAGTACTTGCATTGCCACAACAAGATATTATTATTTACAAAAAAAAAAAAACCCCACAGAATCCGTTACTCAATTAATGCCTTTAAAAACCATCACTTTGACATTCTTTCCTAAATTTTTTGATTGCACCAATCGTCTTATAATCATCATTTTGATTTGTAACAATACTAAAAACGTTACAATTGAATAAACTTACATTTTCATAAAATATTTACGGTTTTTCCAAAAATGGTCGCTTTGTTTTTATATATTCCTATGTCACTTTTGATAAACTATTTGTCCCAAGTCTCACCGTCATCATTTTATATAGCCGTACAGGTGCTTGCGTCAGGCCGACATTCCTTTTTTAAGTACTATACTATTGAAACCAAACAAGATTTTTTTTTTTATTTCGATTTTGTTTTTAGAATAGAACATCATTTAGTCAATGGGTTTTTTGTCGTAGATTAAAGATTATCTTACATAAAAAAGTAACTTGAATGTCATATATATTTTTAGGCCTTTATTACTGAGATTTTTCTTTTAATTGAAAATAACATAATATTATACCAAAGCAATTTTGTTCGCAGAGATTTGCGCTTAAAAAGAGAGATGCACTCGATAATGCACGTTCGTAACATATTGAATGATACAGTATACTATACTATATATCCGTAAACACGGGCCTAATTTCTTTCTTTGTTCCGAATAACTATATTCGTGCTAATTCACACGAAACAAGCTATAGGTATTAATTGTGTCTATTTTTGACTATTAAAGTGTTCAAGTATAATGGGTTGTATGGGTAGAATACCGTTATCATGATGTAAAATACCTACCTAGTGGGATATTATTATTCAATTTTCCAACTACAATTTTATTAATTTTACAATAGGATATGGGTCGACAGAGAGTATGCGGTGCAACCGTTTATTTTGATTGGCCTAGCTGTAATAACAGCTATTTGGCAAAGACCCAGTTGATATTGGCCATTCGGTTTATTTGACAGAAAATGACTGTGATCAAGGGTATTATTTGGTTTTCTAAAAGACCGACGCTAGCTTTTGTTTCGTCGTGTTCATCTATCATTCTGTCATTTATCCAGCGGCATATTAAACACAGACCGCTGCATGACGTTTCCTGTTCGACGACTACGATAAAATCGTGTCGTGTAAATGAGACCACTTCGACCGGTCTGACATTTGCACATATTGCTCGATTGAACCCTGTATATATATATATATATATATATATATATATATATACAGGGTTAAGGGTGTAAATTTTTTTAAATTATTTTCAATAATATATAAAATTAGATTCATGAAAAGTTACTTATCTGGGGTCCTGGTGGACCAGAAACATTTTACCGATAGTTAATGTCCTCTTTAAATACTTAGGGCAGCAGCAACTGTTTCCGCAATTGATAACTTATGATGTTCTTAGTTATTGCAGCCGAATTATTGTATGCCCTTGGATGTAATAAGTATAGGAGGATGGTTTCTGTAACAGAAATGGATGTTAGTAACTTATTTTAGAAGAAATTATATGACTGAGAATATTTCGACACTAGTCGTATTCATCTCTATGACATTTCTGATAGAACAATTTTTTCAAAATTTAAATTTTAAAAAAACTGAACATAGAGAAATGGGTTAATAATATTTTGCAATATCGTTATAAATACACTATAACCGACCTTGAAAAACATTATTAATAATGATTTTTAAATGAAAAATATTAATAAGCTTTTAATGAATATGTCTGAACAAATATAATTACTGTATTAATTTTGCCTATTCAGACCGGGACCCTTGCAAGCGCCTAAAATATTTATAAAAGCCAACTCCCAAGATTTAACGTCTCTTTCTTTAGCGTTATCGCCAAGGCACTTAATAATTTTTACTTTAAAACAATTATCAAAAGTTAAATTGTGTGCCTTAGCATGCAATGCTATTGGAAGTTGACTTTCATTGCCTACGCTGGCCCTGTGATTATTTAACCTAATGCTAAGAGGTGTAGTTGTTTCC
>OX155980.1:71066874-71205792 GCA_944548615.1 Micropterix aruncella
ATATATATATATATATATATATATATATATATATATATATAATAAATATGATAAGGTTTGTAAAGAAATCCGTTTATAGGATGATGTTTTAATTTAAAATAAAAATAGTAAAAGCTACTTAAAAAGCAGCGAAGGAAATCCCAGCTTGGATCGGGAAATGCTAATATTTGAATGAGATATACTTACGGATGTACACGACTTTCGACTGTGCAATGTAAGTTTAAAAGGGTCCTTTTGCAGTCGACTAACGATCATTGTTCATCCATATATCTCAAAAAACAAGCTAATCCTCCAATTGAGGCATTTTGTGTTGCAAAAGGCATTTTCTAACCTTACTTCTCTCTGTATGCAGATCCCATCCGTTGGGGTTTTGGAAATGTTAATTAGGCCATCCATTTATTTGGTATCGGGAGACGAGTGGAGTGAGGGGGAGTGGGAGTAAGTGGGTTGCTTCTCTGCGGCTGGCGATCGTCGTGCACCGCGGACCGCACACAACTTCTTCTCTTACCCCCCCCCCCCTCCCCCTCGCCTTTGACATGAATTATTCTCGAATCGGTCGGAAGTTTTGCGCTGTCGCCAGATTTTCCACTCGCTTCTCCGCTTCCTAAACGTTTTCATTTACTTTTCCCCTTTCGTCCTCAGTTTCAAGGATATTCTCTGGACTGCCGCCGACAATAAATAATTATTTCGCATTTTTATCTAAGTCATAACGTGTTTTCAGAGATCAGGTTAAGTGCGTTTATTTTTCATGCGTATATTTTCTCTTAAATAATTTTATAGCGATTTAAACATTTATTATAAATAGGATAGAAACGAATTTACAGCGTAAAATTTGTAGCACCCGACGTTTGGGTGACGTTGCAGCCGCCGTTGTCCGGAGAAGACTGAAAGAGCTGTCAATCCGTTGTTTTGCGGGTAGGCCGCATACCACTGCCGCAACTGCATAGGTTATAACGGTGGTTGGGGGCCGGACTCGGAGCGCGCGAATTTCGAAAATCCGTCTTGCACACAATACTCACTGTATCCTGTCTTACGTCCTTGCGTTTGTCGTTCGGCGGCGGGAATATTTTAAGAAGAGGGTTCCACGTAGAAGAGACTCTGTAACCGTCGTCTATATTGAAGTTCGGGGTTCTTCTTATTTCAATGGCTTTCCGGATCATGCGAGGAAAGTAGAATTGTCCTTGGATAGCACAATGGGATTTTGAAACTACATCCTGTGGTTACTTTCGCTATCCAATATATGTTCTCAGATCGCCGATTTTTCTCGCTGAACGTTTTTAACAGCTTTGATGTGGTCTGTCTGTCGCGTGGCTATGGGCCGTTTCGTTTGTCCAACGTAGGCTAGACCGCAACTGCATTTGACTTTATACACACCCGGGGTTTGCAGTGGTATTGGATCCTTTACAGGCCTCAAAAATACAGCTATATTTTGGGTCGGCTTAAAGATCGAATCTGATATAAAACCTTATCAAATATAAAAATATTATACAGTTTTTTTTACCATGTTTCTTTATATATATATATATATATATCTATATAAATAAAAATGAAATGCCGCATGTTTGACGGAGAATCATTTCATAACGGCTTGGCCGATTTGGCTGTATAATTTTTTTGGTGTTGGTAATTTCAAGGAAAAGGTTTGTACGGAAGAAAATTTTTGGAAACTCCACCGGAAATATCGGAAATTTTCGGAAATTTGGAGGGTATTTTTGTATCAAAAATATAAATAAATATGAAATGCCGCATGTTTGACGGAGCATCACTTCAGAACGGCTGGACAGATTTGGCTGTTTTATTTTTTTTACGTTGGTAATTTCAAGGACAACGTTTGTATGGAAGAAAATTTTTGGAAAATTTACCAGAAATAACGGAAATTTGGATGTTGTTATTGTAAGAATGAAATTCCGCATGTTTGACGGAGCATCATTTCATAACGGCTTGACCGATTTGGCTGTTTTATTTTTTTTGGTGTTGGTAATTTCAAGGACAAGGTTTGTAGGGAAGAAAATTTTTGGAAAATCTACCGGAAATATCGGAAACTTTCGGAAATTTGGATCGTATTTTTGTATGAAAATCTCAATAAAAAAAGGAATTTTGCCCACAGATAAAAATGTTCTGATTTAAAAAATAATGATAAAACATCACGGTAATTAAAAAAGAAAATGCGCGGTCGCATTTCTCACATATAAATATCAGCGCCCAGCCCAAACCACTGGGAGTAGGAAATTGAAATTTGAAATCAATGAAAGGAAGGCTTCCTTTTATGACAATGCGCCTAATAAGTAATTACTACCAAAAAATTGACTTTCAAGTTGAAAGTTATGCTGTCACATGTTTCCACAAAATAAAAAAATAATGCTCAGTTTGACAGTTACGTTTCCATAACAACAAATTCTGCATTGATTCGAAAAACAAAAGCGTAAAATTCATCAATCTGATGTGTTTCAAATATTAAATTGATTTCAGTTCGTGGTTTATTTGAGTAAGGCGTTGCAAAATAAAAATGCCACCAGTGAGGCGTCGAAATATCGGCCGGCGTTCGCGCAACGCAAGCGAAATAAATAGCCGTGGAGTCACTGAGTCTGATGAAGAGAGTAGACAGCGCGTGGAGACAAGTCGAATAAGAATGTCTCAATCGCGATCAATTATGACTACGGAAGAACGGGTACAGTCGAGTTTGACTCGCACAGTTGGAGCTTACGCACAAAATCATTTAGAACGGTGACAAGCCAGACGGCAAAACGTGACAAATCAAAATGAATGTTTGGCGTTCAGATACGATCCAACAGTCGATTACGCTGTGGATGTATCGGTCGACTTCGGAACAATGAGCACTGTTTGTAAACATTGCAATGCATTGAGGATTCGACAGGAATAGCCAGGATTATGTTGTGCGAGCGGAAAGGTCAAATTACCACAATTGACACCGCCACCAGAGCCGCTGGCATCATTGCTTTCTGGCCAAGAACCTCGATCGGAGCATTTCTTGCAGAATATACAAAAGTATAACAATTCATTCCAAATGACATAATTTGGGGCGAAAATTATAGAAGAACGAGGTTTTAACCCAAATTTTAAGGTATATTCTATTTTAACAATAATATACATATACAAAAACATAGCAAACAAAAAAATCTAAATCTAAAAGGTTTCATCTATGCTCATAAACGAAGATTTTTTTTCAATTTTACAGATTCAAGGACAAATTCACCATCGTGCAGGAGCATTGCTGCCGCTTGTGAATGCAGATCACAAATTTCTTCAGATTTATTTCCTTGGAAATACTGATGATGAAATCAATCGGCGTTGTGCCATCAATCGTGCGGTAAAACGAGAGATTATTGCGCAGCTGTGGCATGGACCGTGTGGCGATCACAATCGCGAATCACCATGCATGATCGAAAATAAATGTTCAAAATGTCATCCGCGCACTTTGTTGGCAAACACTATCATAGGCAATGATGGTTACCCCCTATATCGCCGCCGCTCAGCACAGGATAACGGCAGAACGATAACTTTGAAAGTCAAAAATAAAGACATTGTAGTCGACAACAGCTGGATAGTTCCGTATTCGCCATTGCTTTCCAAAAACATTCAAAGCGCATTGCAATATTGAGTACTGCAATTCTGTGAAATCAATCAAATACGTTTGCAAGTACGTCACGAAAGGAAGCGACATGGCTGTATTTGGTATTTCAGCTCCAGATTCAAACGATGAAGTTTCGCAATATCAGATGGGAAAATATGTCAGCAGCAATGAGGCGGTTTGGAGAATCTTTTCGTTGTCCATACACGAACGTCATCCCACTGTGGTCCATTTAGCTGTGCACCTGGGAAATGGACGAGTTTACTTCACGGCAGCAAACGCAGCGCAGAGAGCTGAACGACCACCAGCGACAACGCTGACAAGCTTCTTGCGACTTGAGCAAGTGATCCATTTGCAAGAACACTGCTTTACTCATAAATGGTTAAAGGATAATACGACATAGGTATGGAACCGCGACCGTACTCCTGAAAGACAATGTATTTTGGTACCAAATAATTACATCTAATATAGTATACAGAGAAGTTTTGAACAATTAAAATAAACATAATTTATTCAATCATAATCATTTCATTCACTCATTTGAAACCCAGTAATATAGCCAAATTGGCATGCAAATACATACATACATATGCAACAAAAATATAACCATCCTTTTGGCAGTCAGGAAATAAATCAGAGCAATCAGTACTAACCGAACCAAAGTCATAATTTCTCCACAAGTAAAAATGTTTACCGCCCAACGAAGTGGGCACGGGTCAGCTAGTATATATATATATATATATATATATATATATATATATATATATATATATATATATATATATATATATATATATATATATATATATATATATATATATATATATATATATATATATATATATATATATATATATATATATATATATATATATATATATATATATATATATATATATATATATATATATATATATATATATATATATATATATATATATATTTTGATATTTTAAGTGTGTAAATTTTTTTAAATTATTTTCAATAATATATAAAATTAGATTCATGAAAAGTTACTTATCTGGGGTCCTGGTGGACCAGAAACATTTAAACGATAGTTAATGTCCTCTTTAAATACTTAGGGCAGCGGCACCTGTTTCCGCAATTGATAACCTATGATGTTCTTAGTTATTGCAGCCGAATTACTGTATGCCCTTGGATGTAATACGTATAGGAGGATGGTTTCTGTAACAGAAATGGATGTTAGTAACTTATTTTAGAAGAAATTATATGATTGAGAATATTTCGACACTAGTCGTATTCATCTCTATGACATTTCTTTTTTCATCTCTATGACATTTCTGATAGAACAATTTTTTCAAAATTTAAATTAAAAAAAAAAACTGAACATAGAGAAATGGGTTAATAATATTTTGCAATATCGTTATAAATGCACTATAACCGACCTTGAAAAACATTATTAATAATGATTTTTAAATGAAAAATATTAATAAGCTTTTAATGAATATGTCTGAACAAATATAATTACTGTATTAATTTTGCCTATTCAGACCGGGACCCTTGCAAGCGCCTAAAATATTTATAAAAGCCAACTCCCAAGATTTAACGTCTCTTTCTTTAGCGTTATCGCCAAGGCACTTAATAATTTTTACTTTAAAACAATTATCAAAAGTTAAATTGTGTGCCTTAGCATGCAATGCTATTGGAAGTTGACTTTCATTTCATTGAGAAATGTCATAGAGATGAATACGACTAGTGTCGAAATATTCTCAATCATATAATTTCTTCTAAAATAAGTTACTAACATCCATTTCTGTTACAGAAACCATCCTCCTATACGTATTACATCCAAGGGCATACAGTAATTCGGCTGCAATAACTAAGAACATCATAGGTTATCAATTGCGGAAACAGGTGCCGCTGCCCTAAGTATTTAAAGAGGACATTAACTATCGTTTAAATGTTTCTGGTCCACCAGGACCCCAGATAAGTAACTTTTCATGAATCTAATTTTATATATTATTATATATATATATATATATATATATATATATATATATATATATATATATATATATATATATATATATATATATATATATATATATATATATATATATATATATATATATATATATATATATATATATATATATATATATATATATATATATATATATATATATATATATATATATATATATATATATATATATATATATATATATATATATATATATATATATATATATATATATATATATATATATATATATATATATATATATATATATATATATATATATATATATATATATATATATATATATATATATATATATATATATATAAATATATATATATATATATATATATATATATATATATATATATATATATATATATATATATATATATATATATATATATATATATATATATATATATATCTCGAACGAATAACAAAGAATGAAGCAAAATGAGAAGAAAAGGAGGAAAATTAGTTACCCGTTAATTAGTCAACGATACAAGCACCGGTTACTCTGATCGTGAAGTTGCACGAGAAATCTGAGAATATGCCCGGGGCTTAAATACTCCTACAAACAATTTGAATTGTATAGTAACTGCTAACGTGTTTTACTAATTATATATTTTTTAAAATTAAAATTAAAGACGTTGAAAAATTACTGCTTGATAGAAGAAACGCATTTTTAGAAATCTACATCCTTAAGTATATTGTAAACATAAGGTATCGTAAAAATATATCACAATATTCAAATCTAGCCAATAGTCAATTGCGTAAACATACATACAAAGTTGTATATAGAGCTGGCATGACATTTTTTGAATAAGAAAAGAAGAATCAATAAACATATTGTAAAGTTTTATTACTGGATACTGCTGTCTCACCATTAGGGTTCTAATAGTACGCTGTGATACGGAACCCTAATTCAACTTTTCAACAAAAAAGGATAATGACCAGAAATGTATAGGGATTGGTCCAAATGTCCACCACTAATAATACTATGTAAGAATGTAACGAATATAGTCCACCAAATATTGACTAATTCGGACCGGACCGTAGTCAAAAATATAACTAATAGTAAAAAGTTATGACAATGGAAAACTCATGTTTAGGTCCCTTTTTGTGCGAAAAATAATCAAAATCATACTACCAAAAGCTCATTTTGAACTAAACTGAGTGTATATGTATTTGAGTGTGTGTGAGAGTGGGTTGTGCGTGTATATGTGTTTGTGTGTAAAAGATAGGTTGTGTGTGTCGCTACCTGCCTCGTGTTAGTTTTTCGCTGAAGTGGATTTTTCTCCCTTGTTATATAAATAAAGGACGGGAAAAGTAAAAAACCATAATGATCATGCTATACAGTGGTTTTGTTCATGTCAATTGTTAATTTTTAATTGGTCATAAATTTTCACTGATAACGTATTTTTTTCGTGTTTAGTGAAAGTTACTGTATATCAGTGGCGGTCTCTTCATATAAGCCGAAAAGCCTGGCTTGCCTATAATTCCAAATTAACAATTAAATAAATGAATAACACAATTCGTAAAAAAACAACTAAACAATTTTTTTTGCTAGCGCTCCTACTGCTATCTAGCGCGAACAGCTCGCTCCACGCGAGAAAAAATCTGTTATCGACAGGGTGCGATAATTATAGACAGGGCGCGATTGCTGTCTCGCTCGCACATTATGGGCTTTCAATGCGGCTTTCAAAATCAGTGTTCCTCTCATTCGCACCTGTGGCAAATTACGCTAAACAATATATGTGTATATACAACTTTTGTATCGGGAGCTAAGCCGGGCTTGCTTAGCCATGACGTTGAATGCGAACTGCGAATGCGAACGTGTCAACAGAAAGCGCGACTTCATTATAATTAGTTTGGATTGCAATGTGCGAGTGACGTCGGGCTAATTTTTTATTGTGTAATTTCAATTGATTTGTGGTTTTAGTGCCTGATAAAAAAATGGAGGAAATTGTCCTTTGTGGTCAGTAATGTATTCTTATTACTTTGTTTTCTGACATATGTGACAACCCGCAGGACTAAGACGGGGATACGGTTTTAGCAGCGAAGAATTTTAAAAACTCGATGCGATCATTCCATTTAAATTTTTTCACCTTGTTTTCCGCCGAATTTTTAAAAAACTGAGCGTTTGTACAACATTCTTCAAAAATCACAAGTCGATGTGGGTTATAGGAATTAAGAAAGGAAAACAAAATAAAGGAATTTCAGACTTGGTTACGTGTTGAATTTCAATATGAATTTGATCAAATTTATGAAAACAATCTTTAAAATAACTCAGCACCTCGTTTGAGACGCAACGTACGCTGTGCTCATACTGAATACAAACGACTTTTTGTCCAGGTAATTAATTGACAACATATTTTGCGAAATTGACGATCGATATTCGCAAATTTTCAAATTGAAATTTTTCCAACTCTTCAACAACAAACTATACGAGAAATACCGTTTAGATTTTCCTACAAAGGCATTAGATTCATTATTTGACATTTATGCAAACCATTTTGACAGAAGGTTTTAAAGAACCAAATGATTTGTTTGTACTCCTCTCTTGAATTGAAAGATTGCAATGTTTTTGAACGAATTAGTCAGAATAGCCTCGAAGACACCTTTCCCCAATTGTTGAAGTTAGCGTATCTTGTCGTCACTATTCCTGCTACAAGTGCTTCCGCAGAACGTGCATTCTCATCTCTTAAGCTTATTCATACTTACCTAAGAAATACACAGGGTCAGGAACGTCTATCTGAGTTATGGTTGCTATTGAAAAACAGTTGTTAAAAGAATTAAAGCGTTCGCCATCATTTTACTCAGACGTAATAAAATCATTTTTGAAAAAAGGTAGACGCTTCGATTTAGAATATAAACGATGAAAATATGCCAGCGTGAGTTTCATTCCCATGGCTAGCTTTCTAAGGGTCACTTATTTTACTTTTTGTTCACTTTTTTATAAAATAGTCTTACAGCTCATACAAGCAAGGGTCAACTTATCAACTCAAGCAAGGGTCAACTCAAGCAAATAAAATGGCTTTTCTAAGGGGCTCTCTAGACGAAAAAGCATGCTTGACAAGCTTCGCGTCGCGGACAGGGAGGGGATCGTAAAACCGCAGGAAATATACAAATATTTTTTTGTAATATTTACCAAAAATGCATAATTTTGTAGTTTATACCAGGGAGTCACGTTAATTAGAAGTAATTGATTGATGAATGACGTGACTGGCATTTTTGATAAATATTTTTAAAAAATGCATATTTTCTGCGGTTTACGATCCCCTCCCAGCCCGCGACGCGATTTTTGACAAGCATGCTTGATCGTCTAGCTAGAGAGTCCTTTAAAGCCACTAGAGGTATGCGACTGCTGATAAGTATATGTTAAATTCTGTCTTGCAGTAGCATGCCTTCAGTGTGCTTTATTGAATGTACGACCCAAGCAGTAAATTTCAAACTGAAGATTAAAGAGTAAAGAGGTACCACTTTTTTACTATAAAAAGCGTAAAAAAAAACACAAAGAGGTATGTCGGGCTTGCCCTATTTACGAACCCTGGGCACGCCACTGCTGTATATTAGTGGACTATACGGTCACCATAGGTCTCGTTAGTGGTGGACATTTGGACATCTTTTGGTCATTCTCCTCTCGCAAAATAATGGAATAACAACACTAGTTTCAGAGTTTGGTGATAAAGACTCAATTATGATGATAAAGACCAACCTAGGCGTACCTTATTCCTGAAAAATTGTTGATTAATTGGAAATAAATAGGTCATTTATGTATTTATTTCCCAGGTGCTTTGTGACGATTCAGTAGAAACAACTATTCATTTGACTTTTGTAACTACAATGGATAAAGAATGATCAGCACCCAAATGAAATGGAGACTTCTATTTCTATATTATTATTATATCATAGAGAATTAGAGGTAAAGGTGATATTAGTATATTAAAAATATTATTTTTGGTTATTTGGCCATATTCTAATAATTCACGATTATTAGAATATTTACTAAGTTATGATGCCGACTCCTTAGATTTTCGATTTGTCTTCAAAATAGGAAAAATACGAAAACTATAATCATGCAAAAAACCTTTAATAACTACTTGTTACTTAATTAAGTGAAGTAGGTTGTATATTACTACCTATAGGATATTGTGACACATCCGAGAGCTGTAAATTCGCCAATTGGCGTTGGCAATCGGCTATCATATTGCATCACTTTTCCGATGATATTTTTAAGATTCAGTGCAGACGATTCAGCTAACATTAATACGAAATGAGTGTACGTCGCGCTTCGTCTCCCTCATCGTGTTCGGGCCTTCCGAAATGCCACAGACTCTACTAGATCAACTATTTCGACAAGCAGACCCAAATCTCCTGGCAGTGCAGGTATATAATTTATCAATGTCTCCTCCTCGTCCGGGACAAACATAACATTTTATTGTAAAGTAATTATGTAGTTATTATCATGACTTGGATCTATACCAACAATTGAAAATATCGTTGAAATTGAATGATCGTGGTCTTTATTTGATGCGATGATTATGAGATGCGTTCTTATGAAAGTTGAAAGTTTTTGAATGAAAGAAATAAATTAAAAATTAAATATCTTATCGGATGAGTGTTTGATATCAGTATCGTGAGACTTATAAAATCTCTTATAAAATCGAAGACTATCGCGGTTGTTTGACATTATAAATAGGATAGAAAACGAATTTACCGCGTGAAATTTGTAGGACCCGACGTTTGGATACGGAAAATATCACGAGACACGCACACGATCTAATGCAGACGAAACTCAAAAACCGAACAGATCAAGAGCATTCTTACCATACGTCAAGGGCGTGACTGATCGAATAAGTAAGATGCTAAACAGATTCGATATAAAAACGATCTTCAAACCGACCCAAAATATAGCTCGATTTTTGAGGCCTGTATAGGATGTAATACCTTTACAAACCCCGGGTGTGTATAAAGTCGAATGCAGCTGCGGTCTAGCCTACTTTGGACAAACGAAACGGCCCATAGCCACGCGACTGACAGAACACATCAAAGCTGTTAAAAACGTTCAGCGAGAAAAATCGGCGATCTGCGAACATATATTGGATAGCGGAAGTAACCACTGGATGCAGTTTCAAAATCCCATTGTTCTATCCAAGGAACAATTCTACTTTCCTCGCATGATCCGGGAAGCCATTGAAATAAGAAGAACTCCGAACTTCAATAGAGACGACGGCTACAAACTCTCTTCCACGTGGAACCCTCTTCTGAAAATGTTCCCGCCGCCGAACGCCGAACGCAAAGACGTAAAACAGGATACAGTGAGTGTTGTGTGCAATTCGGATTTTCAAAATTCCCGCGCTCCGAGCCCGCCCCCCCACCACCGTTATAACCTACGCAGTGGCAGCAGCGGTTTGCGGCCTACCCGCAAAACAACGGACTGACAGCTCTTCAGTCTACCCTAGACAACGGCGGCTGCAACGTCACCGAAACGTCGGGTCCTACAAATTTCACGCGGTAAATTCGTTTTCTATCCTATTTGTAATAAACCTCTCTTATCTCAGACAATTAACTGACATAGTATAATATTTAGTAAGATCGAATCTGACCATAATTTCAGACTTAAGTCTTGCTAACAATAATCAGCAAAATAATACTATAGGGTACTAGGGGGCATATAGGGAAATAAGGTGATAGGTAATTTGGTTATATACAAAGTTTTACAAAACTATTGTACCAAAACTTTAACTAAGATCTGTAAGAACCAAATTATTACTTACACCAAAACACTGGAGCAGGTACAAAAAAAAAAAATAATTTTCAACATATCATACGTCATTTTCTCGCATAACATGCCGATGAAAGAATGACAACAATGTACGGTGGATTTGAAGTATTTATATACAGTAATTACTGTTTATTTAGGTCATTACAAAACACCAAATTAATAAATATTCGTTACGGCCCACTACATACTAATTAAACGCTGTCCGGCTTAAAGCCATAAAATTATCGCTTGATATTATTAAATTAAACATGAGTTTGAAACACAATAAGGGCTTAATTACGAATAAACCGACGCCGAATTTGCAAGCCGGTGGATTCATGATATGATAAATAGCGTTGATATTAATCCGTCGCCGCTCGAAACAAACTGCTTATAATACAAAATAATGATACAGCGAAATTAAATTAACAAAATCATATAATTATTAAATAGTCAAGCAGCCATTTGTGAATATTATTCACACGCTGTCGGTGACAGCTTTACTATATTAATATATTCTATCATTATACTTATAGTACAATAAATGTTAGCTGGAGTGTTTGTCCTTAGGACTTCGGGATCGTTTTCACGCCGATCGCAAAAGGTTTAAACCGCTGATATAATTGGACTAAATTGTCTTGATCGGAATCGAGTAATATTTAATTTATGAATAAAATCAGATATGTTATGAGAAACGATCATTAATAATAATAAAAATCTTCTCCATCAGCTAATGATTGGCACCAGTCAATTACAGCTGACATTGATACTATTTTAAGGCAAGATTAAAAGGGAAAATAGTTGGTAATGTTAAGGGAGCCCTGATCTGTATTATCAGCTGACTCGCCAGAAACCAATTAAAATTAAATTAAATGCAAAAGTTTTTCAAATGTGCTCGGTAAAGTTCAACTGAGACCGTCTGGTCAGGCACTAATGAGATACAGCGATATCACTTTCTGAGCCAATAAGAGTGCCACGGATGTGTGAAAAAGAAAAAAAACTAATTGTATTATATATATGTAATTAACTGAATATTCCACAAATGCGATACCGCGCTTTTGCCGTAGTTGTGCTCGTCGCGTAGCATTCACACGAACTTCCTTTGTACTAATGTAATATTTTCAGTTATACAAAATACATTGTAATATTGAAAATTCAAAGAAAACAAATTACATAAATTATAACATCACAATTGAAGGTGCACGTGCTTTGCGAATGATTTTTGAAACCTAATATTTCAGGAATACGGGCCTTATAAAAAAAATATATACAGAAAATTGAGTTTTAAACTATTATCAAAATATAGGTAGCCATAAAAAAATCCGGAATTCTTTACCCTTCAGGCCCCGCAACTGCGATATCGCAGTCAAACTGAGGGTTAACCGCGAGTCGCGAGGCCTGAAGGGACCTTTACCATGATCTCCAAATGCCGTCTCCCAGAACGGTTTGACCGTTCACTTTCACGCTGTGGAATTTGGCGCTTCTGACCTGCCAGACAAATCTCTGTTTCACATCTTTAAAGATCTTGGTCTCTCCAGGAAAATATTCAACTCCTTCCTAGAAAAAATATCTAAAACCGCGATTTCCGCATCTCAAATTCTTTGGCCTCAAAGGGGGAGTGAATGGGTGGTAAGGTGTACGCTCACATGTGGCAAGACAGCTGTCCTAAACCTACCACCGCCGGTCGTTAGTCCGGAGTCCACCGCTCAACCCCCAGAAGTGTAATAATAGTTTTATAATGGGCATGACTTCGGTCGGTGAATTCCCATGGCAGCTTCGTTTGTATTTTATTTTTTATTTTATTTATTAGCAGAGCCTCGCTCGGCTTTAAACTGCTTTTGGCGATGAAGCACCAGCAAGGCGACCATTTGTAGGTGGATTGCAGAATTCAAACGCGGTTCGAAAATCTCAAAGACGAATTTCGTGAAGGTTTTCCGTCCACCGCTGTCAACAATAAAACCATCGATGCTGAGCGCCGTATGATTAAAACAGACAATCATGTCACCTGCGATGAGACCTACTCGCGATGGATCCCACAAAATTTGGCTGAGGCTGAAAAAACGGGACGTGTCGCTTGGTGCAACGCCATGCACACCAGATTCAGCGAATGAGTGTCTGTTTGGTGTGGAATACAGTAGAAATGTGACTAAACAAGTCTAATAACTTCCATCCGAAAAAATACAGCAATGACGATTTGGATCTTTCAAGATAAGCCAAACACAGCAAAAGTAGCTGGCATTCCAAATTCTGCGAAACGGATGAAGACACAGCCAAAGTAGCTGGCATTCCAAATGCCGCGAAACGGATGAAGCCAAACACAGACAAAGTAGCTGGCATTTCAAATGCCGCGAAACGGGTGATCCCTTATTTTTAGGAAAACTGGATTGATTTTGGAAAATTGGATTGAAATTCTGATTGTTACACGACCATTTGCTTGCTAATAATTATTGACGAACTTTGTAAAAGCAACCGTAAATTCTGTATCATCTTGCACCATGATAATGTCAGCTCTCATGCAGCCAGACCGACAAACGCTTTTTGAAGGCTATAGGCTAGAACGCTTGAAGGCTTCTTTTTGTTCCCAAAAAATAGGAACCAATTTGGCGGTCAACGATTTTTACCGCCAGAAGGGTCTGTCTAAGAAAATGAAAAACATGGTTCCGAGGTCACAACGGAGGAGTGGAATAAATGTTTTTTTTTAACTTGTCCGGGCTTTTTTGGTATATGTTTCTCCAAATATATGCGGCCTGTCAAATATCACTTGCCTCTTGAAGATCCTGGTGTGTGATAGAGGTTGACAGTTGTGGGCAAGATCGGAGATGGTCTTCATCCTGCAGCGTTCCACACATGCATATAGGGTTCTCTGCGTAGCCCCAGCGAACGAGATTAGCCCGGCATCTTGTCACACCCACTCTCAGTCTGTTGTGACAGGTGGTTTATACGTATGAAATAGTGTAATAACGATCACGAAGAATATTTTCAAAAACGATAAATTGATTTTCGGTCATTACTTTTTTTTCTTTTTCATTAATAAAGCGTTCATTGCGGCTCTCGTATAAAAAGAATGGACGTTATCGTATAACATGAACTATGATACTACTCTGATATAAATGTCATCGTAGCTTTCCAGATAAAACCAGATTTTATTATTTAACAATAATACTTGTATGTAGATAATGGAATATTCTTGTATCCTCTAAAATCAAGGACGATAGGAAAATAATTGTGAAGTCGTGTAGAAACAACGTTCAGATAGTATAATTAATTAAATGCGTTTGCGATATGGCATCAGGTTACTGAGATCAAGTTTGATATTAAAGTTAAAAGTAAAAAAAAAACTGACTTTTACCTAACAAAAGTATCTGCTTATTTCAAGTATCTGCTGCGTAAAGATACTGCTTATTTTCACATACACAATTTCTGTTCAAAATCTTTAGTAAGTATCTTTCCCATAAAAGGTACGCTGAAGAATGTGCTATTTTTAAGATTTTAGAAATGTCTTCAAAATGAATTCATCAGCATCAAGATGAATTCAACTAACATAAAGGACATGGTAAATTTGTGAAACAAGTGTGTGCCTTAGCTTTTGTATACCATCAGAGACTAAAAGTAGGTAAACGAGTAAACGGTAAAATAAGACCGATAAAGTCCAAGTTTTTCACGAGGATTAAACAGAAATTCTATAGTGCACATTTTGAAACAAAACATACAATAGGCAGATTTATTTCTTCAATTACAATATTTTACAGCCAACCTTTGTAAAAACAGATTGGTGCTAATAGATTAAAATAAACAAAATACTTGATGCTTCATTTCGTAATTAATCAAACACCAAAAAAAGATTTAGAGAATATACGGAAGGAGTGGAGGACAGTAGAGAATGATATCAGACGTAGTATAACTAAGAATATAGGGATATACAATGTTATTTCAGAGACCCTTAATAAGTAGAATCTGTTCGTTTGTTTTTTTTCTGATATTAGACGGGAGCTGGCTTGATAGTCTAGCTGCATGTACGGTAAAAAGGGAATATGTAAAAAAGACGAATTATGAAAATAAATCGCAAATTCACTATCCTGATTGGAACAAAGTGGAAGACCATGACTTCCTAAGTGGGTACATTTTTCGATTAGGTCATCAGTAGGATTGTTTAGGTTCATATCGCATTGAGGTTCTCTACCTTATTAAGCCAATCTAAATTTCACAAAAACTTTGACAAACACCAAACAATAATATATATATTTTAAAAAAAAACAAAATATCGGCGACACATTCTGGTAATCATTGGGATGGAGATGTTTTTTCTCTTGTGTTTTTGATGATTTCTATTAAAAAATAGTGATAAAAAACATAAGCGAAAGTATCGTGAATTGTCAGTAAAGAAATGAGCTATTTTAAAAAGTAACCTGTTCGACTATGTAACAAAATTATTTTTTATTTTGATCTCATAAGCCCAATATTTCTCCAATTATGCCTTGCCGGGCAAGCAAGTTCTATAAGATCAAAATGCATGTCGATAGCCATAAAACAACCAAGAAAATCCCGGCGCTTTCTGAGCGGAATCCAAAAGGTAATCCAAAAATTGTGTCTCGATTTACATTCATGATCATTGCTAACTAAAAGCTCGATAGATAATCATATAATTTACGTCAACGGCATTGATAAGCTATATTATCTTGTTCCGGTGTTTACAATATATCGCATCTATATAAATACGGCAATAGCTCGAACGACCGACACTTTTATTTCAATATCGAGTCGGGAAGACGTCTAAACGAAATGCCGCACCTAACGCCTGAGCAGAAGAAGTTCTACCAAGAAAATGGTTTCATCAAATTGAGCAACCTATTCACCGATAAGGATATGGATGAAATATGCAACGACTATAATTATTTGTTTGCTGCCAAGAGTAATGCGGGCATGGAAAGTGCTTGGGCTGGAGATGAAATGAAGAAACAAGCCAATTTTATTAATTATTCGGTGAGTGTTTGGATTTATTTTGATACGTTTTTATCGTTTAGGACAGAACTGATCCATACTGATTCAGTACTGATAAAATTCATAATTATTTTATGTACAGAATCCATAATTTTTGTACAGAACCCATAATCCAGAATCCATATTTTAGTATAGAATCTATAATTAAGTTAGGCAAAGATTTTTGCAAGAAAGAAATCAAGAGAAAATACAATGAGATATTTGAATACATTAAAAAGAAAAACATCAGCACTATTGGATTTTTCATCACACGAGTAATATACATTAAATAAGTAAAACGCCTTATCTGTGAGATACTTCTTAAGGCGGCTCATAAACACGCCAAGTGATTGCGATCGTCGATGTGATCGCGGATCTTGTTGTAAACCGCTAGGCCAGCGACGTACCTGTATGCTAACCTCTCCGACTTGGATAATGCATGACTCGCCGAACGTAGCTTGCTTCGTGATCTTGTTGGATAGTGGAGATGCTAACCATTCCCTACACATTCTATAGCCAGCATTGAGGATGAATGTCAGCCCCTCATTGACGAAGTCACAAGAGTATGTGATGAGTATGGGTTGAAGCAGAATACAACAAAAACCAATCATACGATTGTGAGTAAAGTGCCCGTAAACCTGCCAATAAGTACGGCTAAAGGAATTATATTTGACAAGACTGACCGTATCGTTTGTCACAGATGCGACTTAAACAACTGAGACATGAGCAAGAAGACCAAAATATATATCAAAAAATCTAGAGCTGCTTTCTTTAAGTTTGAAAAAATATTATAAAAAATTGACAGCTATGCATTCTCTATATTCATCTCTGGGATAGAAATCTGAGAACTAGCAGTCTTAAAAATGAGACAACTTGTATAATTTGTGGGTCTATCGGAAAATACTCCGAATTAATTGGGTCGACAGAATCAGGAATTAATATTTTGTATCGTTCTGGTTATGGCATGACATGATAAAAATATTAAATTTTGCAGATGAATGTATATTATCTATGATATTATTGTTTTTGTGCTTAGACAAAGTGTCTAAGCATAAACACAAAAATGTCAAGGACTATATACACATATCCGCAAACTCAAATATGTTTATCATGTCATGCCATAACCAGAACGATTAAAATCTCAGATACAAGATAAGATAACAAGAAGAAGAAGTCCAGGACGAAAAATAGCATACTGGCTCCGGAAACTTCATTATTGTTTCCTGAAATCCATCACATGATGTCCGAATCCATCACATCACAATCGGTGGCGAATATTGTATCAGAAAAAGAGTAATAAGATGATCTATTAGAAAGAACAAAATTTGTTCTTTCTAATATTTAATATTAATAAATCATGACAATTTTCCATTTATTTCCAAAATATTTGTAAAATAAATAATGTTAATAAAATAGTTTTTCGGTATTATTATTTTCGTCTTGATGGACTATTAAAGCACCTATTTAAATATATTTTCAAAATGCACTTCCAATAAATCTAATCTGGTCTCGGAATATTTTACTTTTTGGAGATAACTGTGTTTCGTCACTCCTCGGTAACTATTAGACTAAGGTGATGTTCCTATTTCCAGGTGAAATCCATACACAATCTCCAATTTCATAGCAGTGCCTTCTCCAAGTTGCTTATGAATGAAGGTCTTTTGGATGCTCTAGAGGATATAATGGATACAAAGAACATTTTGCTGCACCACACCAAGGCTCACTTTAAACCACCAGAGAATGGTGCGCCGTACTTGATGCATCAGGTATATTAACATAATTATTTACTCTCGATTTACTCTATTACTGATTTTCTCTCGATGCCAGCGCACACAAAAATAAATAAATCTAAGCAATAAAAATAATAGATAGCTTAATAAAAGTTGACGGTCTACTCCACGAACTTTTACTCAGTCTGTAGAGTCCGTACAAGCTGGCATTCTTAGGCACTCGTATAATAGCTGTGATGAGCATCGCTTGTCAGCTGCGGTGTACTGCGGTGTAGTAGGTGTACACGGCCCGGTGGCATAGTGGTTAGGTCGCCTGATCTTACATTGTAAGGTCCCGGGTTCGATTCCCGGCTGGGTCACCATTTTCCGTTGGGATCAAATTAACGGAATGCATTTTCAATTCTGTCGATCGCATGCAATAACAAGACACACAATTACAAACATCTTACACGCACACATATAACACGTCATATTAGAGTTGGTTGTAAGAGATTGTTATATGACAATAAACCCGCCCATTGTGACATTTTCACAATAAAGAGTATAAACAAACAAACTTACTCTTCATATAATTAAATTAATATATTCTATTAATAAACTAGTATATCCAATTATATTCTAAAAATAGTGGATAATATATAATAACAATATATGGCCGTCTGACGTCTATTTTAAGTGTACATATTTTTATGTATAACTTCCATTATTCGTTCTAGGACTATCACTATTTCCCATTCGAGAAAGATAGCATGGTAGCTGTGTTTATCCACTTAGACGACACCACACCAGAAAACGGAGGATTGGCTGTGTACCCTGGATCCCATAAGCTAGGACCTCAAGAGGATAAGGGTGTTATCGAGAAAGGAGAAGCTTACCATTACTTGGACCAGGTATGTCTATTTGTGTCCTAAATGTGTAGTTAAACAACATTTATGCTGTCATATATCCGTGATATTATACTTACATAAGTTCAGTTTATGCGAAAAATTCCACGGCATTTCCAGCGACATTGTTTAACCGCTTATTTTCTGCGACCAAATTTTAGCATCCACTTCATATGATCCGCCTTCTATCCGTCTATTGCTTGATTCCGTGGAAAAGTTCCTTTCAATATGAAATGTAAAGTTTTATTACAAACTTCTTGCGGAAAAATTTCATTCAAAATTCCTATCCGTTTCCTTGTCCTAGCGCAAACGCGAACACCAATGATTTTCATAATTTTGGGGCGAGCGCTCTAGTAATTTTAATCGCTTGTTAGGTATATCGTATATAAAATAAAGACTCACAAATATTGCATATTTTCTAATATATCAAAAATGGGTATTCTAATAATAATATACAGTAAACTACATTTCGTGTTAAACTTTTTCTGTTAAAATGTCGGAAAAAAGAGTCATCGAAAGATGTTGCTTTTAGTAAAATGAAGATATTATTTTAAAATTTAAAGTGGTGATGTAAAATCAACCAAAACTAAGGTTCTTAATATCAATGGAGAGTCAAACAAAATCGTACCGTTTACACACTTTTCTCTTCCATTTCGAACACAAAAAATAATTAATCAGATTGGAATCACGATCGATACTTAGAATTTGTAGTAATAATTCTGAGTATGCTGCTTCCAACGAAGAATTTAAACCAACGATGCATATGTCAAACAACTGTCAATGAAAATTACCTAAGTTAACGCCATCTCCTGTCAAACGAACAAATTCGTGGCGAGACGAAGTTCGCCGGGTATATTCTAGTAATTACATACATATTTTCATATCCGCTTGTAATCCGTTTTCGTATTTTTCATAATATTTCGGAAATTCCTATATTTATTATTAAAACTGCACACACCCTCTATGGAAACCTTATATAAAGCAGTCCTCCATGTAGTCATAATATTATAATCCGAATTTCGTTGGAAAAGTGTGCTGGCGGTCCGATTAAAGCTGTGGGCGCCGCCAGACGTGTGAGAAATTACCCCTCGTCTATATTTGAGTGCAAATTTTCAGCGGCAATAAAAACTTGGCAAGAAACTCGCTAGCAATTTCACCTTGCATAACGAACTATATCAGCTGGAAATATTTCAGTCACGTCTAGTCATCTTGCCGAGAAATGAGAACTTCGCACGCATGCGCGGGAGAAATGTGAAAAATAATAAAGGCATTAGGTGAATGCCAAGGAATTGAGAGCCTTTTATCCATCTCACCGTCCCGCGGCGCAGTAATGTCGCATCTCACTCGCATGCGTTACAAAGTAAAGACAGATGATGCGGTTTTTTAGGATTGTGTACCAAATCGTACAAAAAGAACCCTATTCCGTCCGCTTGTCTAGATGTTACGGTCAGAAATCTCGAACAGTTTTGCAGCTATCGCCATGACATTTAGTGTAATATAGAACTTGATTACGCAAAATTTTCTCATGTATAAAAAGGAGAAGTATTTTTTTACTAGTAATTAAGAAAATGCAAAACGTGCCGAAAAAAAATATTGTAACCTAGTCGAGTCGGATATATAGTGAACGGACTAATTTTGCTGCTTTATAAATATTATTTCATTGGTGTTCCTTATTTCGCATTTGACCTATGTTTAATAAAAATCCCTATTATTCGCAAATTTCCTTATCCGAAATATTTTTCTTTTCCCCCTGATATTAATGTCCAAACTAACCTCATTGTTGATACCTAATTGCCTAGCAAATTCAGCATTTCTATCGTTCAGGTTTAGGATGGTCTAGAGATGCTGTATTTGATATGGGTGATGTCATGATAAATTTTCGTTTACTTTATTTTACAATTGACTCAAAAAAAAACAAAAGATAGGGCAAATTAACTTATTCAACACGCCTTTATTAGCGAAACCTTTTAAATTTTAAGGTAATCTTACAACTCGCTTTTTATACACTTCTAATTATTATTGTAGCATTGATTTAAAATCAAACGAACTTAAGCAACTTTAGTCACATTAGAATAATATGATATCATTGAGCTTTTGCGATGAACGTTCGTTTCCAAAGTAATTTAAAAAAATCATCAATTACATGATTTTTTTTCGGGTAGGTGGGAGGTGATCATATAGTATATTTAATGACTAACAATAAGCCCATCAAGTTTTGGCTCGTTTAACATGTCTCAATGAGTCCTTCGGTTACATACATATTGTGAGGAGAAGATAAAAGCGTGTTTGTTTGGGTTTGTAAAACTATTTAATATAATATATTCATTTATTTATATTTCTCTTCTTTCCAGTCTGTGTTCCCCCTCGAGAAGGCCACACCAATTTCCGCCAAAAGAGGAGAAGTGGTAATTTTCTCGTACCTTCTTATCCACGGCAGTTACCTAAACCTAACTACCAGGCCAAGGAGGATGTTCCTGGTGCAATTGATGTCAGCTGAAGATGAGCCCATAAAGAGCATGCACAAGTCGCCAGGACAGGGATGGGTTCTCAGAGGAAGAAACGCCAAAAGGGAGGCCAGGATGGCCACTAGATTTGAAGCTTGAAATTATGACTCAATGAAATAAACATTTTTTTTTAATAAAAATTTCATTTTTATTGGATTGTTAACGGCGTGTTATCTTTGTTAATGGCGAAACTATACAACTAATACAGAAATATTAGTACCTTGGAAGTAATGTGAATGAGAAATGAAGCCATAGCTTGGAGATACGTCGCGGCATTGAACAGGCAACAGTAAGCCTTCTATAAACTGACTAAGCTGATATAGGCAAAGAACTTGAGCCTACAACTTCGCTTACGCATAATCCATTGCTATACTTTCCCCCACCTGTGAAAATATAGCTTTACAGCAGAATGCTTAAGATATAAAGGGGTTGATCGAGTTCGAAACGACAATGTGCTTGCGAGACTTTACACGAAGCCAGAGCTAATGAACATTATAAAGACCTGGAAAATCCAGTATTTAGGATACAAAATGCGGAACGAAAAATATGGCCTACTGCAGCTGATGACTCAATGCGAAATCCAAGGTAGTTTTAGTAGATAAAATTTAAGACAATTTTTTATAGAGTTTAAGCACAAGTTTGTTAGCAATAAAATAAACCCTGGGGTCTTAAACTTGAGGACTATCATAAAAACTAGATAATAAAAATGATTTTAGAAAAACTAACTTCCTAATATAATAATTTTTACATAGCTTAGAAAATAGAAAAGAGAATTTTACAACAAAATGTAAAATATTCCACCTAAAAATGATTGAATAAAAATCAATAAAACTTTTATTTAAGGACAATATTTTTAAGCTATTGCATATCTTTTATCGCGGGCCTTAGGCCAGCGCGGCGACCGAATGAAGAAATTTCTTAACGAAAATTAATGATTTTAAACTGGTAATTACGTCTAAACGAGTACTGCTTACGATTCGAAAAAAATGTATGTTAAACAAGAACATTTTCCTAATATTCTTAGCTTCGAATATTTTAGATTTTGTTTATATTACATAGAGTAATTAATTTGTGAAATTAGGTCTAACCGAACACAAAAACGACTACTACGCAAATACTATCTGGCGTATTATTATGAAAGCTGCACCATTTTAAAGATTATTTAATTATCTATCTTTTTATCTACGATTTTTTTCGAATAATCCGGTTTTTTTGCTATATCGAACAAAAAAATTGTGCTACCGCAGCCGCAAATGATTCGGAATAATTTCAACGTTTTCCGATAGAGCGCAGTTATCTGATATCAGAAAAAATAAAATAAAGAAATAATTATAATTGCATAAGTTGTTAAAAATGCTATGCAATAGCTTTACTGCGGCAGTCCCCGAGTGCCACACGTATTTTTTTTATTTTCTTCTGTGGTACTCAAAAATACCGCTCTTCTTTCACCTCATCGCGAGCCCTTCAGAGCAACAATTTAATGACTGAGAATCTATTAGAAAAATAATATTACAACAGAAATGAAAGAAGATTTGCATCGCTTAAATTATATTTGTAAATATTGTAGTTTAAATCACTACGAGTATATACTGCCACGTTATTGCTATTATTATGGCTATTGCCTGCGGTTATACTACAGCAAGAACAGCCACGTGGTAGCGCTTTCGATGGAACAACCACATCGTTTATATGGGAAACTCTCGTAAAGTTTATATTACAGGCTATCTGTCCAAAAATTAATGAAATGCAAATATTTTTACTATCGATATATTTTTTTATAACATTGTTACGTGTAACGCGAAAACGTGGCATTCGCGTATAAAACCAAAGACGAAACTGTTAATCTGAAAGATTTGAAGGATGTTGATATTTAGTATACAAAATATTATATATGAGGAGCTGGCATTAAAAAACCCTATATCTCCATGAAGTAAATTTACAGAGCAGGTGAAAAACTGCCACAGTTTTTTCCTTTGGAGATATTTGAAAAAAATACATGGATTTGCATTTCATTTGGTCAGCCAAGTCTTAAGTCATTTAAAAAAAGAATATATTAAGAAAGTTACTTGAAGAACAACATGGCCTATATGCAGTTTGTGTGAAAATTGTGGACATATTTGGTTTTGATTGCAAAAGACAAATATTGTGTTTGAAAACGTTATATACTTCATAGTAATTAAACCAATGCTGTCTCATTGACATAGATAACTAAAAAGTTATTGAAAAAAAAACAAACTCAAGTTAGAAAATCAGAAAATTAAACTAAAGTGAAATACATGAATAATAATTTAATTTTAGAGAAGTAAAAAAAAAAGGTGTAGGTACATCTAATAATATTATTACTAAATCAAAAAGTTTTTTTATTTTTTATGAATTTGGTTTTTTAAATCAATTATATAAACTCAATAACCAAAAAACACATTATAATTAAATCAGAACTTGCCCATGCTGCGCGCAGTAGATCAACACACGCATCAAAATTAGGAAATTAAACGCCAAACTGTAGTTTTGCTAGTATTCAAAATATTAGTTTCTAAACGAGTGAAATGAAAAATTAACAATGAATCATGGAAAAAAATACTGTTATCAGGTATTATGTGATCAGGTTTTGATCAACAATTTTAAAATATCGAATATATTTCTAGGGTATGGATATAGAGCTATTCAAAGAAAACGTAGGGCTTAGAAACAATTTACTGTTTTGGGAATAAACAAGCCTGTTTTTTTATGAAAAGGCGACTGGTTTTCAATCAATGGATTTAGTAGTTGGTATTCACTTTTGAATAATAATAAATGCACCAGTTAATTTGTTGCTACCGAACTACCCTTGGATCGATAGAAAAGTAAATTTTGCCCAAAGGTGGACAAATCGGGGTTTGAACTCCAGCGATTATATTACGAATTAAATTTATTTAATATGTGAGTGTTCAATGAATGTGTTCAATGAATCTATGTGAAATATAAAAAAAATACTTGATAGGAAAACACTTTGTTCAATATACTGTTCCTAGCCAAATCTCTCATTACATATGGACAAATTGGATGGAGAGGTGCGGCTTAATTACACGTTGATTCGTTAACCAAATTCTAGTAAGTAGTAGTAACGGCAAAAAATAAACAAATCATAAGGATATCCGATTAATATTCATGTCAAGGATATCCTGCACGATTGACTATTCCATATTAGAAATACAATTGTCACAACAAATAGAATGCATGAAATAACCATAAACACGCAAAAATAAAATAACATTATACAAGATTTGAGCAACGGCACTTAGCTCATCCCTTACCAGCGAATATGAAATGCTAACAAGCCAAGCGGTCGTAAAAAAGACGCCACGAAATGTTTTTTAGCCAAAACGGGATTGAAGCGTGTAATTGTGATAGCAACCAGCCATATTTAATCACAGGTTGTGTCAAGAACACAAATTTAATTACCTGGTATAGAATAAGGATTGACGTATAGTTCCTTTGAAATTGGCAATGTTTTCCAAAAACTAAAACAACTAAACCAATTTGTAGCGTCTGTAGCCACCGATTCGTTGTCACCGGTTCGTTGTAGCGTCTGTTGTCACCGGTTCTCTTCGTTGTTACCGAAGTTAAGCAGCGACGGGCGCGGTCTGCGTGATGCTACAAATGCCAACCTATAGGCATTTGTAGCATCACGCAGACCGCGGTGCCAATATGCAACAAGGCGGGTTCCAAATAAAGGCATATGCCTTGTGGGTAAAAAAAAAATACGTGTGGCACTCGGGAACTGCCGCGGTAAAGCTATTGCATTGCATTTTTAACAACTTATGCAATTATAATTATTTATTTATTTTATTTATTTTATTTTTTCTGATATCAGATAACTGCGCTCTATCGGAAAACGTTGAAATTATTCCGAATCATTTGCGGCTGCGGTAGCAAATGATTCGGAATAATTTAAACGTCTTCCAATAGAGCGTCGCGCACGAATTTTTTATTCGATAAAGCAAAAAAAACGGATTATTCGAAAAAAATCGTAGATAAAAAGATAGATAATTAAATTATCTTTAAAATGGTGCAGGTTTCATAATAATACGCCAGATAGTATTTGCGTAGTAGTCGTTTTTGTGTTCGGTTAGACCTAATTTCACAAATTAATTACACTATGTAATATAAATAAAATCTAAAATATTCAAAGCTAAGAATATTAGGAAAATGTTCTTGTTTAACATATATTTTTTTCGAATCGTAAGCAGTACTCGTTTAGACGTAATTATCAGTTTAAAATCATTAATTTTCGTTAAGAAATTTCTTCATTCGGTCGCCGCGCTGGCCTAGGCCTGCGATAAAAGCTATGCAATAGCTTAAAAAAAACTAACGACCAACAAAAACATTTGTTTTGGAGATTTTTGGTGATCGAGGGGACATTTGGTCATCTGAGAATTGGCGTTTTAGTAAGATTGCCAAACTTTGCTAATTTTCGATGATCTGCATCTCGACGTATGCAAATAGATTACTCGATTTAACCTTAAATTGTGTCAAAATTTAATCAAATTATAAAGAAAATGATCACCTTTTCTGCAGGACGCATGTTTTAGAAGATATAGACCAAAAACCGAAACAAGTGCTAAGAAGGTCGTTGTTTTCTGGGAATTGCACAGCTTGCACCAGGACTTTCAAACACCATTCTTGATGGCATAGGTCATAGCAGCATATTAAAAATTGGAACAATACTATCTTTTGCAAGGACTAGGTCCATTTCGTGTACAAATTGACAGGTATAATTAATAATTGTATTGATTCATGTAAAGTTCATATAGATAGTTTATTTGTGTTCGTATAGATAGTTATTTTGATACCATCCTAATTTATTTACCAAAACAAAAACCATTTATCTGAATTTAAATGTATTTCTATCTCAGTTTATTCATAAATATTTATTTAATGAAAACATATAATTATAATTATCTGCAAAATTTGGTCTCTTACTATTGACACAGTAAACAGAGAGTAGCTTCTCTAAGAATGAAATTGAAAGATAAGCGAGCTACGTCACAACTCTTAAGGGCTCGCATATGGCCGCTGCTCCGCCGACGCAGACATTGAAATGTTCGAGAAATTTGAAAGCCTCCAACTGCGCGTAACGCCAAACCAAAGGCATTCGCCGAGACTTATCCCTCTGCCCACTTTCCTCGCACCCTATCCCCGCATCGCTCTACTGCTCGAGAGTGCGCTTACAGTTCGGTATACTGTGCTATTGGTGCAGATCCAAACAACGTACAAAAAATAGAGCTACATGACCTCTTGGTCATAGTCGGATGTTTAATTTCAGTCACAAATAAATAAGGTTATGAAGAAAAGCCTTCGTTTGGTTGACTTGCATATAATATTTTGAAACAATCTTTGCTTGCAATAAATCTCAAATTCTTTTATGGAATGAAATGGCTTCTGTAATATTAATTTCTTTAGGGCAGCACTATAAAATAGAGTTGTGACAACGGGCGAACCCGTCACCTCAGAAAGTTTTAACGATTAGTCGTTCTATCTCCCGTGAAGTGAATCCAGAAGACTTGGACAAAACAGTCCACCGTCAAGCTCCGCCGCATGCCCGTAAGAGGCCAATGCCTTAACCGCGAGATAACTAGGTGTGTTACCCTGCGGGCTTACACTCACGCCCTTACTTCCAATTGCGACCAGATTACTCCAGTCTCTCGATTGGTTACGAGTTCGAGGTCGCTTGCAGGGTCCTCTCCCTTACGAAGCGGTGAAACGGTGTATACCGAATCTATCGCGGACCACGGCATCCTTTGCCCGGCTGTTCACCCAAGATCGGGTAGCCGATGGTCGTTACAAGAGCCATCGCCGTAAGGTCCGCAACCACCCCTACTCTATAGAAAACAGTACTGCTTCCAGACTCCCCCGACTGTAATTCAGAGTGCACAGTCGATTGGCTTACGATGCACGGTGCGCAGACCGTCCAGGAGCGCCAGAAGGTTGATTCCTAGGGAAAACTTGCACTAAGGCCAGAGTCCTCGTACTTCATGCGTGTTTGCACTTCTTCGCCGCCGGATGGGTGTTTACCCGTGAAAGTGACCAACCCTGAACAGAATGGGTCTTCATGGCCAACTCTGCAAGGGCCCATTAGCTCCATTTAGGGCAGCACTGAATTAATAATCGTTTTTAATGCTTTAGGCAATACGTTGTTATAATTGTGTTCTGACATATGTAATAACTCGGGTTTGAGTTGAAATTTCAAATTTAAATAAATTTTAGTTCCATGTCATGTTATTATTATTTTGTAATTTAACTTTTAAAACATGTTGGTCAAGATCGGATATTTAATTTGACTGGGTTAAAGTAGTCACAAATAAATAAGGTTATTAAAAAATACGCTTCGTTTGGTTAAGTTGCATATAATAATTTGCCGATACTTTTGGATGCCGCCGCGCTCTATTTTCAGTCGGCGCAGGACGAGGGGGAAACCGACAAAAAGCGAACTGTGTCGCGCTAGCCGTTCGCTAGCGATAGTACGGAAAAGCAGC
The DNA here is from genome assembly GCA_944548615.1 of Micropterix aruncella. Classification (NCBI taxonomy): domain Eukaryota; kingdom Metazoa; phylum Arthropoda; class Insecta; order Lepidoptera; family Micropterigidae; genus Micropterix; species Micropterix aruncella. The sequence continues at coordinate 71,094,828 of OX155980.1, forward strand.
AAAAACGCTCGCCTCATTAGAGGCACTGTGTTCACTCGTATGGCCTGTAATTAGCAACTCGCAGACTAGCCGCTGAAAGCGAATATCGCCAGCGCAGCCTGCGCGAAACAAAATCAAATTCTACATAACAGAATATTAGCCAAGAAATATCAACCCTCGATTTTTGCGGTGCGTAACATCTCTACATATGTTGAATGTAAATATTTAAAAAAAAAATAAATATGATTGTGGTGTGGTAATGTGGAGTTTTACAATTACTCAGTGCGGCACAATCTATCTTTTACACGTACAATATATTTTTAGGCAAGATTGCTCATAGATTAGGTAATCTATTGATATAAGGCGACAAACAAAAAAAAATCTGCTATCACCCCAAGACTTATCTCACAAGTAGCAAAGGACTGATTTCATCTGAATATTAATATCAGAAATAAAATCTATGACCGCTTTCTCTTGGCCGGCGGACGAACCTGGTTAGGCTTCGTTTTACCGCCCTAAGGTAAACCAAAATGTTGTTTATTTTTAATACCCTTTTATTAGGTCGACCTGTATGTAACTATGTAACTATGTAACTATGGGAGCTAATGGGCCCATGATGAGGTGGCCACGATGACCCATGTGTTCAGGGTCGGTCACACTCACGGGTCAACACCCATCCGATGGCCTCCACGCATGGGGTGCGAGCCTGGGTAGGACACTGGGTCAACCAGTCTCCCCTGGGAATCAAACCTCTGGCGCTCCTGGACGGTCTGCGCACCGAGCGGCGCAAGCCAATCGACTGTGCTCTCCGACTAACAAGCGGGTGAGTCTGAGAACTGTATTGTTTCCTAGAGAGCGGGGGTGGTTGTCTACCTTACGGCGACTGCTCTTGAAATGACCATCGGCCATCCGATCCCGGTTCAGAGTCGGGCAAAGGACGCCTTGGTCCGCGATAGATTCGGTGCACACCGTTTCACCGCTTCGTAAGGGAGAGGACCGCGCAAGCGACCTCGAACTCGGAACCAATCGAGAGACCGGAGAAATCTGGTCACAATTGGAAGCAAGGGCGCGAGGGTCGGCCCGCCAGGTAACACTGGCTATCTCGCGGTAAGGCGTTGGCTTCTTGCGGGTTGTGACGTAGCTGGACGTTGGATTTGTTTCTGTCCAAAGTCTTCTACGTTCACTGCAGGGCGACAGAACGAGAAAATCGTTAAAACGTCCTGTGGTGACGGGCTCGCCCGTTGTAGTTGACACCGCAAGTTGTATGTAACTATGTAATGGAATCTAACGTAACTAATTTAACCATCTTCCAAGGATCGTAGCGTCATGAAAATTGGCAGCTCTATGTAGTTCTGATGACAATACAATAATATGGTACTGTCGAACTGATCTGATGATGGAGTCGGAAAATATGAACTGGAACTTCATGATGGAACATCGTATCATAGCTGTGTTTGGACCTGTTAGAAAAGTCTTGCAATGAACTTTGACCACGATTAGGTTTTAAGGTCTGATGATGAAGCGGAAGATAGGCACTGGCATTCCATGATGGAATGTCGTATGAAAGCCGTGTGTATGTGAATATCGTATCATAGCCCAAAAGCGTGTTTTTAGGTTTTTTTTTAAAACTATTAATTTATTTATTTGTATTGAACGTATGTACCTCAGTTTTGCCTTTGCTATCTTTATTTGAATAAACTCCTAGTAATAATTCATATAAATATAAAAATGTTAGGGTTACTATATTTAAGCGCTTAAAGACTGGACGACATGACAAGAGACAAGCAATCCTATATATTCAATATTATCCTATGTAATCAAGCGGTGAACTCGGTTTTCCTGTATGTGGTCCACATTAAAGTTATATCAGTAAATTTAGTTTTTCACAAGAAATGATCCCATAGATAATTCATTAGAATATTTATTCATAATTCAATACAAGATACAGAAAAATGTGTAATAGCCAAAAACAATGAAAGGAGATATACGCATTTGAAAACTAATTGAACAACTTCGTTAAAAGTCACGAACCTACTCAGTTAACCTTATCTTCACCAATACACTGACATTGATCTATTTCTAAAGATTTTAAGCTATTGCATAGCTTTTATCGCGGGCCTGGCCAGCGCGGCGACCGAATGAAGAAATTTGTTAACGAAAATTAATGATTTTAAACTGATAATTACGTCTAAACGAGTGTTGCTCACGATTCAAAAAAAATATATGTTAAATAAGAATATTTTCCTAATATTCTTAGCTTTGAATATTTTAGATTTTGTTTATATTACATAGTGTAATTAATTTCTGAAATTAGGTCTAACTGAACACAAAAACGACGACTACGCAAATACTATCTGGCGTATTATTATGAAACCTGCACCATTTTAAAGATAATTTAATTATCTATCTTGTTATCTACGAGTTTTTTCGAATAATCTGTTTTTTTGCTTTATCGAATAAAAAATTCGTGCGCGGCGCTCTATCGGAAGACGTTTAAAATATTCCGAATCATTTGCTACCGCAGCCGCAAATGATTCGGAATAATTTCAACGTTTTCCGATAGAGCGCAGTTATCTGATGTCAGAAAAAAAATAATAATTATAATTGCATAAGTTGTTAAAAATGCTATGCAATAGCTTTACCGCGGCAGTCCCCGAGTGCCACACGTATATTTTAAATCGAAATAGCAATATTGTCGCCCAATACAAACAAGCCAATTTCTCACAATTTCATATTATTCTATAATATTTATTTGATATTTCGATGGCTGTTTCACCCCAGGTGACAGTCTCAGCGGCCTTTGCGCCCTATTAGAACATTCACCATCGCATTTACAACTGATTAAAAAAAAAAAAATACGTGTGGCACTCGGGGACTGCCGCGGTAAAGCTATTGCATAGCATTTTTAACAACTTATGCAATTATAATTATTTATTTATTTTATTTTTTTCTGATATCAGATAACTGCGCTCTATCGGAAAACGTTGAAATTATTCCGAATCATTTGCGGCTGCGGAAGCAAATGATTCTGAATAATTTAAACGTCTTCCGATAGAGCGCCGCGCACGAATTTTTTATTATATAAAGCAAAAAGAAAACGGATTATTCGAAAAAAATCGTAGATAAAAAGATAGATGATTAAATTATCTTTAAAATGGTGCAGGTTTCATAATAATACGCCAGATAGTATTTGCGTAGTAGTCGTTTTTGTGTTCGGTTAGACCTAATTTCACAAATTAATTACACTATGTAATATAAACAAACTCTAAAATATTCACTCCAAACAAAAGCTAAGAATATTAGGAAAATGTTCTTGTTTGACATATATTTTTTTTCAATCTTAAGCAGTACTCGTTTAGACGTAATTGTAAGTTTAAAATCATTAATTTTCGTTAAGAAATTTCTTCATTCGGTCGCCGCGCTGGCCTAGGCCCGCGATAAAAGCTATGCAATAGCTTAAAAACCATTTTTGATTTTTTTTAACTTTAAACCTTTTAAGCTATTGCATAGCTTTTATCGCGGGCCTAGGCTAGCGCGGCGACCGAATGAAGAAATTTCAACTGATAATTACATCTAAACGAGTACTGCTTACGATTCAAAAAAGAATAAATACGTGTGGCACTCGGGGACTGCCGCGGTAAAGCTATTGCATAGCATTTTTAACAACTTATGCAATTATAATTATTTATTTATTTTATTTATTTTATTTTTTCTGATATCAGATATCTGCGCTCTATCGGAAAACGTTGAAATTATTCCGAATCATTTGCGGCTGCGGTAGCAAATGATTCGGAATAATTTAAACGTCTTCCGATAGAGCGCAGAGCACGATTTTTTTATTCGATAAAGCAAAAAAACCGGATTATTCGAAAAAATCGTAGATAAAAAGACAGATAATTAAATTATCTTTAAAATGGTGCAGGTTTCATAATAATACGCCAGATAGTATTTGCGTAGTAGTCGTTTTTGTGTTCGGTTAGACCTAATTTTAGGAATTAATTACACTATGTAATATAAACAAAATCTAAAATATTCAAAGCTAAGAATATTAGAAAAATGTTCTTGTTTGCACACGGAATTGCACACGAATTTTTATTGTTTTTATTCAATTAGGTATCTACCCAATTATTTGCAAACTGAATTATGCTAGAAAAGTCACTCCTTTTCTAGCATAATGTCGAACGTGGAAACATATATTTTTTTATTATGCTGCAGCCGAATTATTAACATTGCCAAGTTACATTTTCTGCGTTTAAAATGTACGAAATCTTTCTTCGCTCAGACCCACATTTACAAAAGGTTACGTTTGCAAACTCTGTCAATAGGACGTGCACTTTTTTCTAGTGTAATGGTAACCTAGCTAGGTGTATGAAAGGGACAAAGCCTAAAGAAATAATAAGAAAAGAAAATAGAAACCATTAAAGAGTAGTTTAAATTACTTACTGCTGTCTCAAGAATGGCTTTTTTTAACAAACGATAAATCTTACAACTGCCAAGCAGTAGGAGAAACTTATTTTGTAGTTGGTGTCTTGGAACTTCGGGTTGATAGCAAGATGGCCTCGCGTACGTTTTAGATAGGCGTGATAATTAGAGTACATTTCATAATTTTATGGAGATAGCCCGGTAATGGGGACCGAACTATCTTGAGCATATTGGTCTATAAATGGAGCTGTATCCTTTACCTCATATTCAATATAGAAGTCTTGATGAGTAATGGTGAGACGTGATTTCGGAATGGTATCGTGAAGCACAACATCGCGCATGAATTTTGAAACCTACGTAGCCTCCGTTCGGTCTTTGCGTACAGCCATGGGCCGTACACATAGTCGCCATAGTCCAGAATAGATAGCTGCCTCGAATAATTGTGATTTGAAGAAGAGATTTTCCCGAATTTTGTACAGGGCCTCGGCTATGTTTTTTTTCGGTTTTTCGATTATATCAAAATTTTTATCAGTATTATTCAGTATTCAGTATTCAATTTATTTATTCAGAATATACAATAAAACCATGAATTATGAATTATCGCATATTAGAATTCGTCAGTTTAAATATAGATATAAAACGATTAAAGCATAATTATTAATTCGACAATAGCGTTGACTAAAGTCGGCTTTACACGGCAGACAAATAAAATTTTGGAGAAAGCTGGAAGCAGTGAAATTGGCCTGTAATTTTTAGGATCAGTTTTGTTCCCTTTTTTAAAAACTGGTACTATCTTTGCTATTTTCATTAGATTTGGGAACACACCTTGTTTCAAACAATTATTAAAAATAGACCCCAAGGTGTTGGAAATCGTTGGTGCTATATTCTTTATTAATTTAATCGAGTGTGCCCAGATATCCATTGATGTTTTTGTTTTGATGCCATTCAAGGCCTTATCAAATTCAATGGAAGTTATAGGGTGCAACAGTATTGATGCTGGTATATCACCTACAATTTTTGAAGAGGGTAAACTAGGAGAATTTGTCATGCGTTTAACAGCGTTTATAAAATATTCATTGAGTATATTTGCGTTTCTGTAGGATCAGAGACTTTAGAACCATTGTGAAGTAATTGAATAGGTTCATTTGCCTTACTTGAAATATTTCTCCCCTCTCTATTGATGATACTCCACATAATTTTGGTTTTGTTATTCGTCTGCTTAATTTCTTCTTCTATAGTATTTTTCTTAGCCGCTACTACTGCTTTGTCATATTTTTGTTTACAGTTCGTATAATAGTCCTTAAGTAATGAATTTGTGTTTTGATTTAAATTATCCTGCAGAATTTCAAGTTTTCCTAGATCGTTTTTAAGCTCATTATCAATCCAATAAGGCGTAGGTACCGCCTTTTGTTGACACTAGTCTGTATTTCGAGGGAAAGCAAGCTTCAAAATGACGATAAAAAACTTTTATAAAATTGTCATAGTCAGAATTTGGGTCTAATGAATCAGTAGTAAAGCATTCTTTAGTTAATAGTCTAATAAATGAGTTAATAGCTCTAAAGCCGAATTGTCTTTTCCACACATGCTTACTATTTGGGTTCGTCAAATTTGATTCTAAGTGGATCATCTGAGCATTATGGTCAGAAAAGGGTATAATTACATTATCAATAGAGCAAAAATTTGCCGTTCTATAAAATATGTTACCGATGCAGGTCGCATTGAGTCCATTAATCCTGGTTGGAGTATTAAATGCCATTGTAAAGCATCATGATGTAAAAGAGTCTCTTAGCTTATTGCTATTGCCTGAGTTTTCTAGAATATTAACGTTAAAATCACCACACACCACAATCTGCTTGGAGGAGTTTGAGAGTTTGTCCATAATCGATTCGAGGCAAGACATGAACACGAGTTTGAGAGTTTGTCCATAATCGATTCGAGGCAAGGCAAGTCACTGTTCGGTACCCTATAAATACAAATAATGACACATTTCTGTTGTGTAATTTCTACACAGGATATTTCCGTGTTTCGTTCTACGGATAATGATGTTATATCATCCCTGGTTTTGACATTTATCTCATTTTTAACCATGATACAGCTACCGCCTCTTATGTGATCTTTTCGACAAAAATAGCTTGCAAGTTTGAAACGGTTAATATGTAGTAAATTGATATTATTTGTCTGCATCCAATGCTCTGTTAGGCAGGCCACATGAATAGAGTATTTTTCAAGGACGATATCTATGCTTAGATGTTTTTTATTTATTCCTTGTATATTCAAATGCATGATTCCAAGCTGCTTTTTACTGTTTAATTCCTTATCAGCTTGCATCGTAAAATGTCCATTTTCGTGGACCCCTTGATTTTCGCTATAAGTTTTGTGTCGTGTTTGGCATATCGTCATTTCTATACTATCCTTGTTTATGTTCTCCTCCACCGAGGAGTTTGTGAAAGTTGCCACCCTTCACTAGACTCCAATTGATTGTGAGCGAAAGGTGGATCTCATCGTGAAGTGGATGTCGAAGTAGAAGTATTTAATCAGAAGGTTGAAGTGAGTCGCCAGTTCTTAACGCCTTGATTGTTATTTCGCTGTTGTGTAGTATTGTGGGCGCGAGGTGAAGCCGTAGTAGTGTGTCCGAAGTGTGTAGTCGAGGAGCGAGGCTTGACGATCGGTATCGCGGGTAATGCAGGTACTGCTTGATAATGAAGCGTAGTCGCGGTAACTATCCGCCAAGGAAATGATATCGATCGATTGAAATGTACTACGTTTTATACCGGGGGCGGTGATGTAATAGGTATGAGTGGGGTGCGACATGTAGTCGATCAGAAGAAATGACATGAGTCATCGCTTGACTGGCTAGATTTGAGCGAGTTTGCGGTTTCCATTCTGTGGAAATTACTTTTTTGTTGTGGGTCGGAGTGGCTAGGGTCGGAGTGGCTGGGGTCGTCACCTCGTTGATAAAACGTACCGGCTCTATTGCTGTGCTTTCATGGATTGTGTCTGCCATTTCCGCCAATTCGGACGCGTCCTTGTTTTGGTGAATGGCGAGGATGGTCCTCGTCACTTTAGGGAGATGAGATTCCCAAAGGAATTTTAGTGCTAGGTTGCTGATGTTGTCTCCTGCGAGTTCCTTCATTCGTCGTAGGAGTTGTGAGGGCTTCTGGTCGCCCAGTTCCATTTCCTCTATGAGTTTCTTGAACTGCTTCTGCGCCGATTCCTCGTGAACTTGGATTAGTCTCTCCTTTAATGAATGGTATTTGTGTTCGGCGGGTGGGTCTGCAATTATATCGGAGACCTGTTGAAGGTCCTGATAGCGGAGCTTGGCTATTACCATCTGGTACATGACGTCGTCCGATGGTTTTTGTGGTGCCATAACGGCTTCCACGTGATTCAACCATAATTTGATTGATTGCGGCCATAATTCGGGTATCCTGTTTGTCATTGCCATGGCCGATAATTCCATCGGTTCGTCTGCTTTCGGAGGATTTTGCAAAGTCGCTCTGTCTGGCGTTTGTGCGATTAGGCTCCGCTGCATGTTTAATGGCGTCGGAGAGTGTCTTGAAGTTAAAGCGTGTTCAGCGGCTTTTGAAGTTGAAGGTGCGTTTTGAAGTTCTTAGTCGGTGCTGCGTATTCTTTTCACGTCGGTGCGTCACCAGTGTGAAAGTTGCCACCCTTCACTAGACTCCAATTGATTGTGAGCGAAAGGTGGATTTCATCGTGAAGTTTTCTCCGTGAATGAAAGTCGTGGATGTCGAAGTAGAAGTATTTAATCAGAAGGTTGAAGTGAGTCGCCAGTTCTTAACGCCTTGGTTGTTATTTTGCTGATGGGTAGTAGTGTGGGCGCGAGGTGAAGCCGTAGTAGTGTGTCCGAAGTCTGTAGTCGAGGAGCGAGGCTTGACGATCGGTATCGCGGGTAATGCAGGTACTGCTTGATAATGAAGCGTAGTCGCGGTAACTATCCGCCAAGGAAATGATATCGATCGATTGAAATGTACTACGTTTTATACCGTGGGTGGTGATGTAATAGCTATGAGTGGGGTGCGACATATGTATCGATCAGAAGAAATGACATGAGTCATCGCTTGACTGTGTTCAAATTGCCGAATTTAGTTGGAAATTAACTGCAGCTGACTCGTGTAGATTTGAGCGAGTTTGCGGTTTCCATTCTGTGGAAATTACTTTTTTGTTGTGGGTATGTTGGACCGACAGGGCTCCAACTAGTTAATATAGAAACGGCTTTCTAGTTTTACTGTTTGTGATCTCATATGTTATACACTCAGAAAATTTATTTTTTCCTGTAGAGTTGAGCACTGAGCCATTTTTAGAATAGTCTTTTTCATCCAAGTAGTCAGTTAGCCATACTAGCTTGGCATGTGTAAATTTAGCAATCTGCTCGGCCATCATTATGTTCAATTTATATATATATATTCGTTTGCCCTCGTGTTGTCAAGTCTATATGGTATTGATGTTATTATTACATTAGTGTGTATCGTAGCATTTAGTATGCTTAACAGATTTGTCTTTGTTGACTGTATCAATAATAATAGCTTTGTTTTGTGAAAGTAGGCATGGTGAATACCTCCGAATACAATATAAAAATATTTTTTGTCAAGATTTTTTGCAAGGATGTCAGTTTCTTCACCTAGACAAAATTGTGGAGCATGTGTTTTTACAATCCCACTTACATTCTTATCTTTCAGGCTGTATTTAAGTTTGCTTGTGCAACCTTTGTCGTTCTCATCTGTAAATAAAATCACTTTCGGCTTCTTCTCGGTTTCATTTCTAACAACTTGCATTTTCTTCCCTCCTGTACTTATTTGTATTTTTATCGACGTTTTCGTTGTTTTATTCGCATTATCAGATTTTTGGGCTTTGAAGATTTTTTTTTTTTGTAGATTGTTTTTGAATACTTGATTGGCTTTGCACTTTGCTATTGTCATTTTTCCTCTTACTAGATGTTTTTGTTGTTTGGTTCAGGTTACTGTCCGTATTTTTATGCTGTATTTCTAGTTTGATAGTAGTAGTTTTTGTTTTAAAATGCCATTTTCAGCCAGAAGTGAGGTGATTTGATCTCTGAGGGGTTTTAGTACCGTGTCATTTTCTTTTATAATTTCAGTAAGTTTCGTCACCTCCGATTCTAATTCAAGATTTTTCTCTTTTGCGGTATCGCGTGCGTGTTTCAGAGTATTAAGCTTCTTCTTCAATTTATTCATTTCCTCACAGATTTTATCGAACTCTTCGGAATTATCGTCTATTTCTTTTTGAAGCTGTCTATTTAACGTACGTTCTGTGTTTACTTCTTTTCGTAATTTTTTAATTTCAGTATCCCAATCCAAGATTCGATGTCAAATCTAGGTCTATTGAAAACAGATCAGTATCCATCTGCGATCGAGTCTTTCGAGGACTCATTTCTATAAAAAGAGAAAGAGTTCGATAAAATCTGTGAGGAAATGAATAAATTGAAGAAGAAGCCTAATACTCTGAAACACGCACGCGATACCGCAAAAGAGAAAAATCTTGAATTAGAATCGGAGGTGACGAAACTTACTGAAATTATAAAAGAAAATGATACGGTACTAAAACCCCTCAGAGATCAAATCACCTCACTTCTGGCTGAAAATGGCATTTTAAAACAAAAACTACTACTAACAAACTAGAAATACAGCATAAAAATACGGACAGTAACCTGAACCAAACAACAAAAACATCTAGTAAGAGGAAAAATGACAATAGCAAAGTGCAAAGCCAATCAAGTATTCAAAAACAAACTACAAAAAAAAAATCTCCAAAGCCCAAAAACCTGATAAAACAACGAAAACGTCGATAAAAACATAAATAAGTACAGGAGGGAAGAAAATGCAAGTTGTTAGAAATGAAACCGAGAAGAAGCCGAAAGTGATTTTAATTACAGATTAGAACGACAAAGGTTGCGCAAGCAAACTTAAATACAGCCTGAAAGATAAGAATGTAAGTGGGATTGTAAAAACACATGCTCCACAATTTTGTCTCGGTGAAGAAACTGACATCCTTGCAAAAAATCTTGACAAAAAATATTTTTATATTGTATTCGGAGGTATTCACCATTCCTACTTTCACAAAACAAAGCCATTATTATTAATTTTTTTTTCTCTTACGTACGATTTTTTTTTACTTACGTATGTTTTCTGTATAATTAATACGTAACGGAATACAGTTTGCAATCGTTGGTGTAATAACGGTTTTACTTTAAAATACCAGAAACAATTTTTCTCATCCGTTCGTCCGTTCCGCAGACGATATATAATGTGGGTAGTCTAACATTAGTTGAGAAAAATGGCCGTCGCGTTGTTTAGATGCTCGTCGCGGTTTATGTATTATAAACAAATAATATTAAATCGTCTCCAAATTATAGAGAACCGCTATTTGCGAGTTACCACTGGGTTTGGGAAAAGAGATAAATGTTGTGAAATGTGCATCGAATCTACAAATCTTTCGTTTTTCTTCGGTCGTTTTTTTTCGGTCGTTTTTCTTCGGTCGCCGTTGACAGATGACGTAGAGCTGTGCAGTTCTTTGTTTACGAATTGTTTTGTTCCGTAATATCGGAAAAAATATCAAGTTCGTGAATATTTGTGCCAAAAGATCCGATTCGATTTCAAATCTCTTCCGTTATGAATAGTTATCAATAATTTGAAGTGCAAATGTCACTCACTGTGTTGTAATTAATCAGTGATTCTGTTTCGTCGCAACTGTGCTGTCACCGTCCATTTAATAATAAAGTTAAATTAACCCTTCAAATGAAAGGCGTCCTTTTGGGGATGCAAGTTTTAATACACTGAAATGAAAGGCGTCCACTTGGTCCAGTGATGACGACACGATGGGGGCCGTTTGCGAAAAAATCCATTTAAAAATAGAACGGGCTTCTTTATTTTATCGTATGATGCCAGAAAATAGCCAAAGATTCGTTACTATTAAATTCTACGATAGTATCATGCGATAAAAGCTGTATGAGATATTGCAACCCTCCAAACGTCGTGGAACTTTCCGCTGTGACAGCGACACAAAGCGCCGAACGAGTGCTAAGCGACGCGCTACAATTATTATGATTTTAACCCGCTAGGCACTTAACATCCCTTTCGGGATATGTATGGCGGCCGCCTAAAATCCAAAACATCCCATACGGGATATCGCGCTCGCCGCTGCGAAAAATGCAATTTACGATTCGAAACGTCGTACTTTATGCTTTCTGACGGCTGAAATACATGGCCGAATAATCTTTAATCCGGCGGCCATCGGCGATAATATCGATCGGCTAATTAAAAAGTCAGAATAAACGTCAGACGGCAGTGTCGATCGGCCAGCGCGCGGCGGCCGCGTAGTTCCGCGAAATGTTTGTTTCGTACAGTGTTTTGTGGATATAAGTGCAGTGTTTACGGGATAAAAGTGAGTAATTTCCATTTTTAAGTAGTTTAGGCATAATTATTACTCAATTGAAAGAGTCCATTTGCTGTTTTTCACGAATTTTCAAAGAAAACACTTTGGCAACAACAAACGGCTCGCGAAAAAATGGTTGTTATTATTTTGTAATGTTTATGAAATATCCTGATATATTGCGAAATATGACGTAATATCGCTTTAATTTACTAACAAAATAAGTATTGTTTCATTTACATCCTAAGTTATCACATAATTAGGCGTATTTTGAAAATTATATCTTGTTTTGTAAATTGAATCGCGCAAAGAAACTTCTTTTGATAATTACTATGAGAGAATAAAGTGCGATTTTCCATAGTTTTTCGATGAAATGTGACTCTTTAAAGTATAGTAATTAGTTATTAGACATATAATAAGTCTATGATAAGACAATATAATAGAAAAAATCTTACGAATTTTATATTATGGGCATTCAAAGTTTATTATTAAGTTCGGACGCGGAAACTCTCTAAACTTTAGATTTTTCTATAATATCAGACAAAGCTCAAAGTTCTGGTGTGATTTCTAAGAAGTGTGATGTAGTAAAAAAGTTATTTTGAAAGAATTTCATATAAAAAAATACCATAAGTAGTCACAAATTAAAAATTAAAAAAAATTTTTTTTACGAGAATACATAAAATTTTTCTTGGCTGAATAAATAAATATTTTTGTATGCAAATAAGTAAAAAAAAAATATCGTTTTGGTAAAGCATTTAATAAAGAACATAACTGTATTTACAATTTTTGCATATTTTACGTATTTTGTGACAAAAAAATCGAAATGATTTTATAGGCGAGTTTTTTCAGTTTGCCAATTTTGTAATATTTATTCATTATTATCTTAATTGTTTTACGAGATAAGGTTATAATGTTTTATATGTCAAATTTCAATGCGATCATTTTTATCTTTATCTTTTTTAAATCCGTTTAGTGGTTTAAAAGTTATGATCGTTTTTCTCAAGGCCGTTGACTCGCGTCGATTTTTTGCGCGAATATGTCGCGCGCAAAAGTGATGTTTTTGCGCGCGGTGAGTTTTTACCTCGCAACGTGAGGGGGTGTTTTTAGTTGGATTTTACCCGTAAAAGTGAGTTATATGCATTCTAAAATTTTGTAGGAATGATAATTACCGATTGGAGAAGGCCATTTCCTTTTTTTCACGTAGTTTTTAGTAAATTTGTGAAGTGACGTATCGCATTCTCGATGGCGTCGTAGCGAAATTTTTTTCGAAACGAATGAAATCTGGCGAATGTAGTAATAATATTGGTTTATTTCGCTTATAAAATCGTTATTATTCAATTTAGGAGGTATATACTCAAGGAATTAGATGTATTTTGATATTTACACGTCGTTTACAAATGCAACCACGTTTTCATAGTTTATATCTTGGCGGCAAAAACCGAGATTTCTCAATGTGTGTAGAAAAGGCTTGGATTTCTATCGATATAAAACAACAAAAAAATACGGAAAAAATTTTTTTTTTTTCGATATTTTTATTTTTGAGAAATTTGGTTATTTGAATATCGGGTTTTATAGGAAAACTATAATGCAGCTTAAAATAACATACAACTTTTTTTCAATTTGGGCTTATTTACTGAGGAAATCTAGACTGTGTCTCACCATGCGGTGTAAGATCGTTATACCAGCCTGGGGTGACGGGTTCGCCCGTTGTAGTCGACAACCCAAGTTGTTAGTCAGAGTGCACAGTCGATTGGCTTATGCCGCACGGTGCGCAGACCGTCCAGAAACGCCAGAAGTTTGATTCCTAGGGGAAACTGACCATAAGTTAGGGGAATTCAAGCTGATTAGGGGAAGAGTTGATAATCCTAGCATGCTAGCGAAGGTTTGTCTATTTGTCCCGGACAATTATAATCGTGCTCGCATTCATAATCTATTTGCGGAGCCGTCCTCGCGCACCAACCTAAGTCGATGGAGTCTGCTTACACGAGCTTTGCGGCACATAAATGCGCTATGTTCGACAGCGCCAGACTTTGATATTTTTACAGCGAGCCCGCATCTCTTCAAGGTGTGGGCATTGCGCTACTTGTTTATGGCAGAATAATATAAACTGTTTTCACTCTTATGTACTGTAAGTTTGTAAGTTTTTCTATTCTTAATGCCGGTATTTGTATTTAACGCTTATTTAAACATGTTATGTATGTACTTGTAAGAATTCTATTTTTTTTTTTATATTTATGTGTATATTGCATATCAACGGATTGGTAGAAACTGTAATGTTGATTTGCTATGAAAATAAATAAATAAATAAATAAATAAATAAGGCCAGAGTCCTACCCGGGCTCGCACTTCATGCGTGGAGGCCGTCGGATAGGTGTCGACCCGTGAGTGTGACCAACCCTGAACAGAATGGGTCTTCGTGGCCACCTCAGCTAGGGCCCATTAACTCCCTCAACGGTCAACAGCGGAGAGACCGGACTATTCTTCTAAGGTTGGTGAGATTATCAACGATCCTGCTAATCAGTATTTTGTTTTATTTTTCAGATATGTTGCGCGCTTGCCGTTCCACGTCTATGCAGCCCCCGTCTCGCTTTCGTCACCGAGCTTCATAAGGTCAGTACTTATTAATTTAATTTTGAATTTTATTTTGACCTTACGGCGACTGCTCTTGAAACGACCATCGGCTACCCGATCGGACGACGACGGTGGACTGTTTTGTCCAAGTCTTCTGCGCTCACTTCACGGGAGATAGAATGACTATACGTTAAAACTTCCTAAGGTGACGGGCTCGCCCGTTGTAGTTGACGACTCTATTTGATCATTCGGCTACCCGATACCAGGAGATAGTTTGATACCAGGAAAAAATTTGGCAGTAACTGATAGCAAAGGCGCTTGGTCTGCCCGCTGAGTCAACTGCCCGGTGCGTCTTCTACGCTCATCCCGCGGCTGAAAGAACGATCACATATCGTTATACCAGCCTGGGGTGACGGGTTCGCCCGTTGTAGTCGACAACCCAAGTTGTTAGTCAGAGTGCACAGTCGATTGGCTTATGCCGCACGGTGCGCAGACCGTCCAGACGCGCCAGAAATTTGATTCCTAGGGGAAACTGACCATAAGTTAGGGGAATTCAAGCTGATTAGGGGAGGAGTTGATAATCCTAGCATGCTAGCGAAGGTTTGTCTCTTTGTCCCGGACAATTATAATCGTGCTCGCATTCATAATCTATTTGCGGAGCCGTCCTCGCGCACCAACCTAAGTCGATGGAGTCTGCTTACACGAGCTTTGCGGCACATAAATGCGCTATGTTCGACAGCGCCAGACTTTGATATTTTACAGCGAGCCCGCATCTCTTCAAGGTGTGGGCATTGCGCTACTTGTTTATGGCAGAATAATATAAACTGTTTTCACTCTTATGTACTGTAAGTTTGTAAGTTTTTCTATTCTTAATGCCGGTATTTGTATTTAACGCTTATTTAAACATGTTATGTATGTACTTGTAAGAATTCTATTTTTTTTTTTATATTTATGTGTATATTGCATATCAACGGATTGGTAGAAACTGTAATGTTGATTTGCTATGAAAATAAATAAATAAATAAATAAGGCCAGAGTCCTACCCGGGCTCGCACTTCATGCGTGGAGGCCGTCGGATAGGTGTCGACCCGTGAGTGTGACCAACCCTGAACAGAATGGGTCTTCGTGGCCACCTCAGCTAGGGCCCATTAACTCCCTCAACGGTCAACAGCGGAGAGACCGGACTATTCTTCTAAGGTTGGTGAGATTATCAACGATCCTGCTAAGCAGTATTTTGTTTTATTTTTCAGATATGTTGCGCGCTTGCCGTTCCACGTCTATGCAGCCCCCGTCTCGCTTTCGTCGCCGAGCTTCATAAGGTCAGTACTTATTAATTTAATTTTGAATTTTATTTTGACCTTACGGCGACTGCTCTTGAAACGACCATCGGCTACCCGATCGGACGACGACGGTGGACTGTTTTGTCCAAGTCTTCTGCGCTCACTTCACGGGAGATAGAATGACTATACGTTAAAACTTCCTGAGGTGACGGGCTCGCCCGTTGTAGTTGACGACTCTATTTGATCATTCGGCTACCCGATACCAGGAGATAGTTTGATACCAGGAAAAAAATTGGCAGTAACTGATAGCAAAGGCGCTTGGTCTGCCCGCTGAGTCAACTGCCCAGTGCGTCTTCTACGCTCATCCCGCGGCTGAAAGAACGATCACATATCGTTTTACCAGCCTGCGGTGACGGGTTCGCCCGTTGTAGTCGACACCGTCCAACTATGCAGCTTTCCGGTAGCGAACGCTTTCGTTTAGCTCGGGCCAAAAGATCAATTGTAGGTAAACTCGCATCGCAGGTGAACAATTATTTTGACACGTCCAAGAGCAGCGGTTTTTAGCCGTCAATTGTACACGACGAAAATGTAATATAATGTATTCTTCAAATCTAAACTAACATAAAGATTGCTAAGATGAATAAATGAATTAATGAAAATCTCTTTATTGCACAATAAAAAATAAGGTACAATGGCGGACTTATTGCTACATTACAATATCTTCCAGTCAACCAACACAATATCTTCCAGTCAACCAACCCAATATCTTCCAGTCAACCAACTCAATATCTTCCAGTCAACCGACAGGTGACTTTTTTGATCATTTTAAAGAACTGACCAAATTTTTTGTCGCTTGGTTGCCGAAAACTGTAAATAATCAACAAAATATAAAATACCAAGCGACAACAAAAACTACCCCAGCAGTTTGAGAGTGGGACTAATCGACGCAGGATATTTTTATGATTCTAGTGATATATATAACTCAATATCGCCCAAATTGTCGTTTAGTAAATTTTTCCTTTCCACCGTCGATGTATTTATTTTAACCTATTGATATTTGGACATTTAGACAACTACTTACTTAGTATTTTTAGATTGAGGTACCCTATGACACTCGGGATGACATAACGATTATAGTAATACCGCAGATTTTTAAATTGGTCTTAAGCGTTTAGAAGTTATGATGGAATAAAGAAACGGAAATTTGTGGTCGGGGAATTTTCGATCACTACAACAGAATTAGGTTTTTGAAATTGAATTGAAATTTAGACAGGACGTGAGAACTAATAATATTGTTTTAATTTTCAGACGACCTCTAGCGGCGGCGGGGCGAGTAACGGCGGACGCGGGAGAGCCGGCGCGCGGCGGAGACCGACGGGCGGCGTTTTGTTATTACTGTTTTATATAGAATAACGACGTTTCACTCGAAATTTTGTTGAATTACAAGGAATTTTGATGAAACTCCATTACTCGATTATATGTATCATTATATTTCAACGATGTAACGTGATGTGTGTTATGCACTTTTTTTTGTGATACATTATAATTTTTTATCAAATGTGGCAATTTTTAAACGTGCATGTACTATTTTGTACTGGAAATTTAGTACCAATAAAAAAAAATTTAAGCATAAGTCGCATAAAAAATAAATGATAAAATCCAATCTCGTCAACTTTTTTCACTTAGATTTTTTTGTTATATTTTTCTATGTTTCTTTTGTATATAAAGAAACGAATAATTGTATACCTAAAATACCAACTGATGAAAGTTTTTATTTTAGTCGGTACAATTGTTTTGTTTATTTTTATGACATGTTTGTTTTATTTTTATCAAATGACTTATTGTAAAATTTTGTACTGGAAATTTAGAGAATAAAAAAAAAATTGGTTTGTTGAGTTTTCTTCTAGGAAATTTTAATAATAATAATAATTCTACAAAAGTGGTTAAAAAACGAATATACCGCGTGAAGTTTGTAGCACCCGACGTTTCGGCTATGTTGCAGCGGCCGCTGTCCAGTCTACCCTGGACAACGGCGGCTGCAACGTCGCCGAAACGTCGGGTGCCACAAAGTTCACGCGGTAAATTCGTTTATAAAGCTATTTATAATGTCAAACAACCGCGATAATCTTTGATTTCATAATAATTGCAAAGGCATGATACAAATGTGGTTAAAAAACGAATTTACCACGTAAAGTTTGGACACCAACGTTTCGGCGACGTTGCAGCCGCCGCTGTCCAGTCTACCCTGGGCAACGTCGCCGAAACGTCGGGTGCTACACACTTCACGCGGTAAATTCGTTTATAAAGCTATAATGTGAAGCAACCGCGATAGTCTGATTTCATAATAATTGCAAAGGCATACAAAAGTGGTTAGAAGTTTTTCGAATGTATTGAAAACTTGACGCTTATTAGATGTCCAATAACTAATTATTATACTCCAGTCACATTTCATAGAAGAAACTAGAAAATCACACTCCGAATTTGCCTAATCAAATAAGAACGCACCGCGGCGATATTGCATAGACAGGCGCGTTGCCTAATTTTATCGATATTGGCGAAATCGCGGGGTGCGAATACCTATTTGTTTACGTAATTAGTATGGAAGAATTACCATATTTTGAGCGTGATTTCCTATAGTTTTTCTATGAAATGTGACTCTTTAGAGTATAATATTTAGTTATTAGACATATAATAAGCACATAATAACACAATATATTTGAAAAACTTTAACCACTTTTGTATTATGACTTGTCAAAGTTAATACCAAATTTTCGTCACCGACTCGCAAAAGTTTGGATTTTTCTGTAATATCAGCCAAAGCTCAAAGTCTGGTATGATTTTATAAGAAGTGTAGTGTAGTGGAAAAGTTATTATGAAAGAATTTCATATAAATAAAGTCCCTAAGTAGTCAGAAATACAAAATTTAAAAAAAAAAATTTTACGAGGAGACATCAAATTTTTCTTGGTTATTATGACTGAAAAACTAAATATTTTTGTATGCAAAGAAGTAAAACAAAATAATGGTTTTGGTAAAGCATTTAATAAAGAACATAACTGTAAATACAATTTCCGCATAGACTTTCGTATTTTGTGATAAAAACATCGAAATGATAAATATGCGAGTTTTTCACTTCGCCAAATTTGTAATTTGTCGCCATTATTATCTTAATTGATTTACGAGATAAGGTTATAATGTTTTATATGTCAAATTTCAATGCGATCATTCTACAGTTCTTCTTTTTATTATCTGTATAGTGGTTTACAAGTTATGGTCGTTTTTATCAAGGTCGTCGATTTTACGCGCAAAAACGTCTCGCGCAAATGGGACAGCTGAATTTTTCTTCGCGAGCGGAAGTGTTTAATGAAATTTCTACTTTAAACACTAAAAATAAAATAATTTAACCGGAGCTTGTACCGTTCACACTGTAGTTCTGGACACCCACGCGAATCTGTGGAATTTGATCCCTCAATCAAACAATATTTTGTATTAATTTGATATTTTTCGCCTCTGATATTTAAGCTATGTTAATCCTTTTATATTATTTCGGCCCTGGCTCTTGGTTTATGATGTTTGGATGTATCAATGTATGTTGTGTGTTTGTCGCTGCGGATAGTAGCGCGGACGCCCAAATAGAGTGGTAAGGAGCCTGCCGCCGTTGAATGGATGGGAAGAGAAGGGTGGGGGGGGGGGGCGGTTGGATGGGGGTAGGTAGATGGGTGAAGTACGAGTCCTTGCGGCGAACAAAGAGTACAAGGGGCGCCTTGTCGCCTGGCATCATTATAAAAATGGCGCGGGCCGCCTAAAGTGGCTGGCTGGCTCGACCGCGACTCAATAAGATCAGCAGCCCAAAGGGGAACAATCTACGTCACCGGTCATTTATATTTTCACCGTGTTCAACTGGTGGTTATTAAATCCCGCTGTTTAGCGAGTCACGATATTCGTGTCATATATGGATCGGAAGATAGTGAAACTGTACCAAGTGGTGACTGAAATGACTGATAAACGGAAAATGATCACTTCTTGAAGCGAAAACTAATTATTCAAAAAATGTGATCACAATCACAATTTTGTGAAGCGGTATTTTTTTATTTTTGTTTATTTTATCGGTGTTGAACATGAATTGGTAGGGAATTGTGTGAATACATGCTAGTAAATTAAATGTTACTATAACCAAGTTGTTGCTACTATAACGGAGTCGCTACACATTATCGGAAATTACAGGATACTAAGCAGTAAATCGAAAGGTGGGGAAACCGATATACACGTGGAATAATTCACTGAAACATGACATGCAATACGATGACGTAACGATTGAAGAAAACGAAGTTTCATTTATTTTTTAATTTATATTTTAGTTTTAATTTGTTATTTACATACTAATTCAAATGCAAAACCACCGAGGAAAATGAATTTATGATCCATACAATTCCTGTTATATGCTTCTAACTTTAGGTATATATCTGTCTGAGCCCAGGTTAAATAGCGCATAAATCAAATGTTAAATCTAATGTGATATCCTGTGAAAAGACACTCCTGTGATAAGGTGAACTCACTTCCTGAGTGTAAAAATAAAAAAAACAAATTATAATAAATACTGTAACTAAATGTTTTCAGGGCAGATTATATTTTACAAATGCCATACCACTCTTTTGCCGTTTTTGTGGCCAATGCGTCGCATTCATTTTCGTTCGTATGGTTTTTAATGCCCGGTATATTGAAGAAACGGCAAAGGATAACGAAAAATTATACATTAAAACTTCAACAATAGTTGATCTAAAAAAGTGGATCAGGAATTAACATTACTCAATAAAATAGACAATGAGACGAAGAAAAGAAGAACATTACTCTGCTTCCCCTTACTATAATTTCTAACTCACCAATATTTACATTATAGGCTTTGGGTTTTAAATTTAGGTCGATTATTGTCATATTCCCACCTTCATGGAACACGTGTTCCTATCCTATAAGTATCATCCTATCCATAATGTGGATAGGATGTTTGTTCCTATTTATTATGTGGACGCTGGTATCGGTGATATTGGTGGATCGAGTTAGGGTGACTCCTGGATTGGGTGGTACAATCTAATCTATTCGGACAGGGCATTCTTAATACATTAGTTTTTTGACAGTCCGGAAAACAAAAAGACATGTTTCTTTTTTGTTTTGTTTTCAGGATCTCTATAATACAAACGGTGTGACTGATTTGCGACGAGAACCCGTATAATATAATAATAAGTGCATATTTAAAATATGCATATAAGCATAGCAACAATATTTTAATTTCATTTAATTTGTTTTCAAATTCACAATAATCTACAGTAAAATTGACCACATGTACATTTATTATAACATAGACAATAATCTACTACACAAAAGAAAATATACCACGATGTTTCAAAAACTGTAGCCAGTGATCCTATTTTAATGTTACCTAAATAGGTTATAGCCTATTCTGATGCGGATATTTAAATTATTATAAATACGTGTATAGGCCTATATAATATGTACACACTAATAGTTATCATTAGTCCTTATTAGCTGGACAATCAAAGTACAACCTTGATTGCTGTATATTTTATATCGGGTGCCTGACGACGCAGCATATACTACAATCGGCTCCCTGGCTAGCTCGCTCCTACATTTTAATAAGCGGAATGGGCGGCGGCTCGTTTATTTCGGTGACAAACGCATTTTTCAACTTCCACGACAAGTCTAAGTACTCTGATACTCAGGCCTCGCCGCGCCTGGCCGCCTCAATGATGCTTCAATGAATCATAACGTAAAAAAAACGGTTCGACACGACTCGGTTTTCGGACGACTTGCTTGGATGATCGGACGTATAAATATCTTAATCAGTTAATTGATTGATGAGCTTCTAACTAATATAATAATAATATTTTTCGATATCTTGATTATTCAAATAAATTTCACTTTGCTCAAAAACGCAAAGTAGACGAACTAGTATATTAAATATTTATAAAATCCCCATCTAACGGCATTTTGTAGTACTATTACAATGCCTGAATCGTGACGCCTGAATTGATTAATGATTTTTTCTTTATTTTGTTTTTGGACTGTGTTTGAAGGGAAATGCGTGCGTGTGAAGTGTGTGAAGTCAAAAGTGCAACTTAAGAAACAAACATGGACAATAAAATAGTAGTGGCGCTTTTAATCGAAAACAACAACAGAAAAGGTAAGAAATTACCTTTTAAAATTTTTTGGTCAAGCCGAAATCACCAAAACTTGTTACGTCTTGATTCCAATACGAGTTACCTACAGTCATTGAAACCTTCGCAAAATTCAACACACGATGAAAATGGTAATTTGAAATAAAATGTATTTTTAATAAGACAGTATGTTTGGATTTTTTTAATTGTAATGCGCCTATAATAATGATTGGTTCAACCATTTCCATAAGAAATATTTTATTTAAATTTGTTTCGAAGAGATGGGTGACAAGGGCCCAATTTCCTCTTTGCAACAGGGATTTTCTTCAAAATTCACCGCAAACACGTCGCTAAATACGTGCTTGAACGAAGCATCAATGCGATGTAGGGCCATTGGCGTGCAGCAGACAAACGCATAGAAGCGGTGTACTGCTGTATTTCTAGTTTAATAGTGGTTGTAAAAGAATAGTGAATGGTGAGCCGTGGACGTTTAAATTTTAACAGGTGTGGCCAAGAAAAAAACTGGGATTCCTTTTGTAGGGATGGCTCGAATCCATTTAATACGAATTATATAGATAGATCCCACTTCTGGAACCGTATTCAATCAGCCACGAGAGTGTCTATCAGGCACTGGCTGTTCAATTATCGCATCCTGGTTGAAATTCCGGTGTGCGAAATTATTCAATATCAATTTTCAGCGAGGGGTAGCGCGGTTGCGCGAAGCGACGTTTCCAACACTGCAAGCGTTTTATGTTGGTCGGCCCGTTGCAATTATCTCGTTAGCGGGCTCTCAATATTCATGACCAGCTTTCGTTACAATAAATATTTACATAAGGGCGAAGCGGCTCTCGCCAGAATATACCAACAGTGCAACGGATTAATTTTTAATTCATTCTAATTGCGATATCGCGGGTGCTGCATCGATGGTAACATACTCTACATACGCTATTACGATTATTCTATTGAGATACATATATTAGGTATTATTATAAATAGGATAGAAAACGAATTTACCGCGTGAAATTTGTAGCACCCGACGTTTCTGTGACGTTGCAGCCGCCTTTGTCCAGGGTAGACTAAAGAGCTGTCAATCCGTTGTTTCGCGGGTAGGCCGCATACCGCTTCCGCCACTGCATAGGTTATAACGGTGGTGGGGGGTCGGGCTTGGAGCGCGGAAATTTTGAAACTCCGTCTTGCACACAACACTCACTGTATCCTGTTTTACGTCTTTGCGTTCGGCGTTCGGCGGCGGGAACATTTTGAGAAGAGGGTTCCACGTAGAAGAGAGTTTGTAACCGTCGTCTCTGTTAAATTTCGGGGTTCTTCTTATTTCAATGGCTTCCCGGATCATGCGAGGAAAGTAGAATTGTTCTCTGGATAGCACAATGGGATTTTGAAACTGCATCCAGTGGTTACTTCCGCTATCCAATATATGTTCGCAGATCGCCGATTTTTCTCGCTGAACGTTTTTAACAGCTTTGATGTGTTCTGACAGTCGCGTGGTTAATGGCCGTTTCGTTTGTCCAACGTAGGCTAGACCGCAACTGCATTCGACTTTATACACACCCGGGGTTTGCAGTGGTATTACATCCTTTACAGGCCTCAAAAATCGAGCTCTATTTTGGGTCGGTTTGAAGATCGTTTTTATATCGAATCTGTTTAGAACTTTAACAGAGACGACTCTTCAGTCTACCCTGGACAACGGCGGCTGCAACGTCACCGAAACGTCGGGTGCTACAAATTTCACGCGGTAAATTTGTTTTCTATCCTATTTATAATGTCAAACAACCTCGTTAGTCTTCGATTTTATATTAGGTATTATTATTACATGTTAGATACATATATTAGGTACTCACCTATCTAGTTGCTGCAAAGGAAATTTAGGATCACAAAAATTAAAAGAGGATGAGCTGTGTTGGGGCGTACATTAGGCGCTTAGCGTTGCGTTCGCCGCGCGTTAGCGCCTTGTGCCTTAGCACGGCGTTTAACGAGCGATACCAAGATGTCCATACTACTGGCTCAGTTCGGAAATGGACGTCGAAGTGTTTACTTGTGTGTGGCTCCTATACCGTCGCTATAAAGACGACGGCAGAGGCAAAGACAATTTTGGGTGATCATATTACATATAAACTATGAGCGACCATATTACATATAAACTACTAAAATAAATAATTGAATCAATCAATAAACGGCGACGTACTAACACATCAGTATTTTGTTTCCCGATTACAGGGCAAACACTGCCGTGTCATATCAAGTTAAGTATTTATTTCAAAAATAAGATATAGCTCTTATGTACCTCAGTCGCAGAAAAGAGAATAGGCATTTTGGGCCCACTTTTCCAATAGCTGTAAATCATATACGAGTACTAATCGAATGACCTCTTTATATAGAACATTTATTACTAAAACGACTGATCTCAATAATGAGCCGTTTTTGAGTTATATCCTATTAAATATGGCTAAATACCTGACACATAAATGGGCACATAGCATATCCATGCATTATATTTTAATAACAATTTGTTGCAGAATACCCGAAACAATATAGTACATACGCTGTGTGAGTACAAACTATATATTCCTAAGAATGCTCGAGTGTGTCAACAATATATGTACGGGGAAATGCTGCGATATGTTGCTTGACCTCTTTAATGTGTCTCATGATTTCATTGCCGCTCTATTTACTGACAAGTACGTATGTAATATGCTAAGGTGAGCCATCCAACATGGTGGGCCCAGTGATAGTACATCATAATATACTATATTTTATAGATCTTCCCTGCAAATAATGTATTTGAAATAAATAATTGGCATTGGGCAATTCGTGTCTTTCACCATATTCAAGAAGATTCCCAAAGAAAAATACTCCGAAACGGCTCATAATTGCGCTAAGCTGTAGTACTCATAAATATTGTAGTTAAATAGATCTTTTCAATGGTAAATACGTTATTGATATTGGAGAGGTGGGCCCAGCGCCATACATTTCTACCCACTTTCCTTTGACTGGCGTGTTTATTGGAGTGTTTTACAAGTCCATTTTCATCTGCAAAACACATTTATAAACGAAAATGTAGTTAGGTATCCGAATCGATGTATCAAGTATTCAGTATCACCTTTTTTTTTGTTCGCAAACCGGGGGAGATTAAAAAATAGTAAAATCAAACGAAATACGCGAATAGCCGAAACAGATGGGCAAATTGGCGAATGCTCCAATATTAATCCTGCGTTCGAGTAGTTTTTAATTCCGTTCCATGCAGGAAGCCACCCTGCAAACAGTGGATAGTGAAAGTGGAGTGTCAATAGTCAAATAGAGAGATCACTTTATGTATATTGTCTCTATATTAAGTAGGTCATTAGAAAATAAGTGAGTTACATAAAATATATTGATGATTTTTGATATATTTAACTATATTTTTTCAAATGATACTCCATCAGCTTCTAAGCAAATATTGAAAATACTCGTGGAAAACTTCTATGGTAACGACATCCATAGCAGAGAATTTGGGATGTCAAGCATTCTCAGGGCTGTTAAAGCGAGTTCCCCGGAGTCCAAGCTCGATTTTTGGAAATCGTACAAAGCCACGTGGCGCAGAGGCGCTTGAATTTGTGTGGTCTTCAAAAATCATTGGTGAGATTGGCATTGTGAGGCGATGCGTTGCCATAGTGCAAAAGGAGCATCTCAATGCGGACATTCTATTTATACAGCACAGATATGACTATTCAGCTAGGAACACAGGTCGACTAATTTTTTAGAATATTATTAAAGAAATATAATAAAATTAATATGAAATGCGCTTACAATTTTAATTACAAATTGTTACAATTTTAATTACAATTTGTCACTTTTTTTAATTACAATTTTAATTACAATTTGTCACAATTTTAATTACAATTTGTCACAATTTTAATTACAATTTGTCACACTTACAATTACAATTTGTTAACTAAATAATAGAATAATGTAAAGTTTCCGCTGAATATATTTACCTATGTATGTTTTAAATACAATTTATCTATATTTGAATTATTTTATAACTGATTATTTGATTGATATTATGATTCTCTGAGGACTATGATGATTATTCTTTTTATTGTTTTTTTAAATATACATTTTTAATCGCTTTTTTTATATCTGCTTGATTTTATTTATTTTATATTCTGTATATAATAATTACTTGATTATGATTAATTAAATGAATTATTTAATCATTACCATGCTTTTCACCAATGTACGTATTCCTTATTTATTAAAATTTTTATCATTTATTTGTGATTTGGTTGTTATACATCTTCTATATTGATTAATGTACACTGATTAATATACACATCTTTTATACTGACTAATGTGTGTATAGAATGTCCGCCCAAGCACAAGTTTTGCTTTGTTGTGCGACATCTGATATTGTGTTATTTAGTATAATATTTTATTTGGTGATTTAATTGTAAATTGTTTTTTTTTGTGAATTGCTTCTTAAATAAATTCATTAATAAAAATCTAATTATTACTTAAGATTAGGTATATGAAAATGGAATTTCTGACTTAACGCATTCCTGAAGTAAGCCCAAGATATAATAGTGCATAATTCATGATTGAGAATGAAGCCACTATTCATTCTTTTTGTCCATTTAAAAAAAATGGGATGCGCATTTATTCTGTAAACTATGTTAGTTTTTAGTAAATATGCTAGAAATTCAATAAAAATCCGAAACAGCATCTCTGTTTACTACTTCAGAAAATACATTTATACAGGGTTTTTCTACTGGTAGGCGCAGGTGTTACGATGTTAGTGGAACGCGGGTGGTGCGGGTGTCGGGGAGCGCGGCGGGTGTCACGCGTGACAGACATTAGGGGCGCGCGAATCGCGAGCGGGCAATCTCCCGTGTGTGCCGCGAATGTGGATTTCATCGCCGCCGACCCCGCACCGCTCTAACTACCCTAACTACCGCTGGGATTATAATCCATTACGGGGCGAGATCGCCAAGGACCGCTCCGGTGCACGTGGACGTGACCAATTGCCCGTATTTTTTACGAGTATTACTTGCCGCACATCCAGGCGCGGACACAGAGGGGGGATCAATGCTGATAACCCCTTTCCCTAAACTTTGTGAAAAATAAATTGGACGCAACTCAAACTGCCTCATACATTCGTATTGAATATAGCGAGTTTCCTCTGACTGTTTGGCGATCTATAGCCTCTTACTCGACAGGATTGTTAAAATAACTGGTTGCAAAAATAGCAACTGGAGAATAAACAGGTCAATCAATACTGCTTGACCTGTTTAAGTCTTCTTATTCAATTCGGCCGATCGAATTCAAATGCAATTCTTTTAATTTTAGCCCTTCGAAAAATAGGGAGCTACAATGAGAGAAATATAACGACGTATTACACGGAAATACGCATGTTTCAATAAGGATTACGTATATAACTTGGGCTGTGGTCCTTATGTATGAATTGAAGTGACGCGTAACGTGACGTTAAGTGTCGTAATGTAAAAACGTAATGTTATTTCCTTACGTGGCGATCTTGTGATCTCGCTTGTAACATTAGAGTATATAATAGTATACGTACGGTTATAGTCGGACGAGTGAATCATGTTGAAACTACAGTATACTGTTATTTCCGTATTATCCGCAAGGGAAATGTTCATACATATAATCGAGTAATGGAGTTCCAACACTCTTACATGAGATGCTCATGTAAATGATGTGGCAACTAAATTAAGGGACTAATATACGCGTTTATAGTACTTCAGAAAATGTTAGATTTAAAATTGGCCAAAAATGTCTACCATGCCCTATCAAATAGTCTCATTTCATATGGTATTTAGCGCAAAAGGCGCTTCTTCGGGCTAATGCCTTATTATAAGAAGCCTCGAAGATTCTCCTCAAACGAGAATTCTTGGCGGAGCTAAAGCAGAAATATGCAAAAACTGTATCTCTTAATAATAATAAAACTCTTTATTTTTAAGAAAAGGCAAGCTTATTGCCTGCATGCATTTTTTAAAGCTAACCTATACATTATTTGTGAGTAGACTACATAACTTAACCTATATAAAGAGTATGATAAATAAAACAAAAAAGGATAGAAAGAAATATATACTTAACTCTTTGTGGGCACAGAATTTGCCACACGAAAATAATCTAACACCTATAAGGACGCTAAAGTTTAAAAAGGAGGGGAATGGGAGGGGAAAGGGAACTTATCTGGAAGATTTCAAATGCTGAGTATGTTTTTAAAAGTTGTTATACTTGGCGCGGTTCTCACATTTTTCGGCAAAGCATTCCAAAGACGGTCTCCATGCACGGTGAAAGAGAATGAGAAGAAGTCACTATTATGACTAGGAAAATAGAATAGCAGGCTGTCTTTTGATCTAAGACGGCGTCCATGAGCCGATAGTGCAGTAAATCTGCCGGTAAGATAATTGGGAGCGACGCCATCCAAGATCTTGAAAAGCATACTCGCATGTCTCTTTTTTTCCAGGTTGACAGCCGGTGAAGCTTCTCTCTGTACACCGTGATGTGGTCAAATTTTCTGAGGCCATGGATATACTGAATGCAAACATTTTGGAGACGCTCAACTTTGGTGGATAACTCCTCTGTGAGGTCGAAAAATGCGACATCTCTATAATCCAGAAGGGGGAGGAGAGCAGACTAACAAATCGTAATCTTGCTCTCCTCAGAGAGGATATTTTTCAGCCTATTCAGCGAATGAAATCGGCCAAAGAGTTTGCGTCGCATTTCTCAAATATGTGTCCGCCATGAGAGGTTGTCGTCCGAGGTTTTTAACCTCGAGGTTTTTAACCTCGAAACAGAAAGGAGCCTCATCCGCACCGATGCAGATCTTCAGGACTTCATTTATATTAATCCTCGAGGTAAAGTTACTGCTACCGATGATAATAGCCTGCCTCTTAACTACTTAAAAAGTTAAGATATACACGGTAAAACAGAGCATAAAATTGCAACGAGAGGCTACACTGCCTCTAAAGACAGCGTTCGGAAAACCCAAACTTCTTTTGTCCAAAGACACTTTGTCTTTATACGGCCCAAAATTTATAACATATTTGAAGAGTCTCTAAAAAGGTTAAATTTGAATTTACGGAACTCCTACTTTAACTTGGAAGCGACAAATTAAAAAAAATAATATGGTATTTTATAAAATAAACTTCTTTACATTATTAATTTCATACATCGCAATAAATTTTGTATTATTTTTTTATTTATTTTTTCTATCAATTTCATCTTACTATATTTTATAATATTTATGTTTCTATGATCATGCTCTTTCGATGTTTTTAAATATAATTAAAAGTAAAATGTTATGACCAGATATTATAAACAGTTGTATTCTTTGTTAGATTTTTTTGGTTTTACTTGGATTCTATACGAGTCTTCTTAATATTCCTATTAATATATATATATATATATATATATATATATATATATATATATATATATATATATATATATATATATATATATATATATATATATATATATATATATATATATATATATATATATATATATATATATATATATATATTTATTGAGTCTATCATAGTATAGGGCTATGGTCAAGTTAGGCAGATTCTGAAATAAAAAAATACGTGTGGCACTCGGGGACTGCCGCGTTAAAGCTATTGCATAGCATTTTTAACAACTTATGCAATTATAATTATTTATTTATTTATTTTTTTCTGATATCAGATAACTGCGCTCTATCGGAAAACCTTGAAATTATTCCGAATCATTTGCGGCTGCGAAAGCAAATGATTCGGAATAATATAAACTTCTTCCGATAGAGCGCCGCGCACGTATTTTTTATTCAATAAAGCAAAAAACGGATTATTCGAAACAAAATCGTAGATAAAAAGATAGATAATTAAATTATCTTTAAAGTGGTGCAGGTTTCATAACAATACGCCAGATAGTATTTGCGTTGTAGTCGTTTTTGTGTTCGGTTAGATCTAATTTCACAAATTAATTACACTATGTAATATAAACAAAATCTAAAATATTCAAAGCTAAGAATATTAGGAAAATGTTATTGTTCAACATATATTTTTTTCGAATCGTAAGCAGTACTCGTTTAGACGTAATTATCAGTTTAAAATCATTAATTTTCGTTAAGAAATTTCTTCATTCGGTCGCCGCGCTGGCCTAGGCCCGCGATAAAAGCTATGCAATAGCTTAAAACCAATTAAATGTATATTTTTTAAATGAATTATTTATTATTTTTATTATTTTTCGGTTACCAGCTTTCATTGGAAGGGATCAAATCACTGATCATAGAAGAGACTGATCAGAAAAAGAGACCCTCAAAGATTTAGTCAAGTTGAGCAAATTTCGAGTGAATACTTTACTCAAATTCTTGTACCGTAGATCGATATCTATATACACCGATTTCGTAAACTACTATCGTCCTAGCATCCCGAATGCAGCATTAGGTATACCTACATATATAGCATCAAAAAAGTTTTAACAATTACAATACTTTAAATAATAAAAAACACGACTGCCTTTACAGAAAAGTAATGTACTGTATTTATATTAAATAAAAAAAAAATTGTTCGCGCTAAAAAGCAAGTTTGTAGAAAATAAAGTTCTTCGTTGAAACAATATTCGTTGAAACAACATTCGATTTACAGTAGCTTCGCAATGTCCACGTTGACGGGGTTTCCTCTATAATCATCCAGTGCTTAACGACGATTGCGCATTCTGTGGGCCAGTTGACGGGCCTTGTTCAAGGCCCGTCGAGCGGGGCTTCACGTGAGCCGGGTTCTATTAGCCCAGTTTTCGGAGTGCGACATCGCAGGGCTGCGTGCCCTGCGGCAGGTATCTTAACACGATTGCGCGCCGCCGTTGCCCCACTCAGTCGGTTGCCCTCGGTGCTCAAGCAAAAAAGCAGTTTATTATTAAATATTTGTAGTTTTTGTATTTATCTATATATAAATACATATATATTTTCGGATTGTACTCAATTAGATCAATCATTTCATACTAAACACGATATATTTATCTTAATTTATTGATATTTGTGATAATTACTTATATGACATTTAATCAGTTTAGGTGCAGTATGACACTCGGGACGACATACCGTTTCTAACAATACTACACACTTTAAAATCGGTTCAAGCGTTTAGAAGTTATAGTGGAATAAAGAAACGGAAAACATACATACATGAATCCTGAACACATTACACTCCTTTATATAGTCAGTCTTGTAAAAAGAATGATAAAGCCACAGTTTAATGGGACACCAAAAGTAAATAAGCAATCAAGCAAATATAGTTGTCAACTACAACGGGCGACCCCGTCACCTCAGGAAGTTTTAACGATTGTTCGTTCTACCTTCCGTGAAGTGAACGCAGAAGACTTGGACAAAACAGTCCACCGTCAAGCTCCGCCACATGCCCGTAAGAGGCCAACGCCTTTTTTGCGAGATAACCAGGTATGTTACCCAGCGGGCTTACACTCACGCCCTTACTTCCAATTGCGACCAGATTACTCCGGTCTCTCGATTGATTACGAGTTCGAGGTCGCTTGCGCGGTCCTCTCCCTCACGAAGCGGTGAAACTGTGTAAACCTTATCTATCGCGGACCACGGCATCCTTTGCTCGGCTGTTCACCCAGGATCGCGTAGCCGATTGTCGTTTCAAGAGCAGTCGCCGTAAGGTCCGCAACCACACCCTCTCTATAGGAAACAGTACTGCTTCCAGACTCCCCCGACTGTTAGTCAGATTGCACAATCGATGGGCTTACGCCGCACGGTGCGCAGACCGTCCAGGAGCGCCAGAAGGTTGACTCCTAGGGGAAACTAGCCCTAAGGCCAGAGTCCTGCCCAGGCTCGCACTTCATGCGTGGAGGCCGTCGGATGGGTGTTGACCCGTGAGTGTGACCAACCCTGAACAGGATGGGTCTTCGTGGCCCTCAGCAAGGGCCCATTAGCTCCAGCAATCAAGCAATACAACATTGCAGGACTATTCCTGAAGATTATTAAACAGAAAAAGACAGCGGACTAATTACTAACACTGTTTTATATACTTTTGACTAAAGGTCAAAGAAAAATCCGAGCATTTCAAGTATTTTTCACAAGAGTTTCTATTACGTGCCATTTTCAGTAGTTCCAAAAAAGCAAAGATGTAGTAAATGTGAGTTTAACGCGACTATAATGATTTTCGGAAATCTGCTGTTCACTATGAATAATAGATACTTGTTTATATCAGTTTCGTTTGCAGACGCAGGATTTTTATGATATCCGCGTGATCCAACACTCTCGCCCTCTTCTCTACCCCCACCCTTAAACATCTCTGTCTACCCTCTCACTCTCAGCGACTCTCTCTTTCAGCCTGCTTTTTACGGCGTCAAAAAGTAAATTTATTCTTTCATATTTGTATGCAAATAAACTGTAAATACATTCTCTCGCAAGGCGGCTGCGACGAACGCTCACTCCTCTGCCCGCGCTCTAACGATGTCTCATCCCTTCCCTTGTCCCCCCCCCCCCCCCTCCTCAACTCAGCCGTGCAGGAGGGTTCTTTAATGTGACTGCGTATTTGGAAGCGTTGTCTAAAATACCGCGACTAACTGTTTACACCTAGAATCGACGGGCAATACCCCGTGTCCCACGGTATCATCCCAATACTAAAATAAAACCGATCAGATATGAGTCTCAGTCATACGCCAACCTTTCGAAAGTGAATCTTTGCTAAGAAAAAAATTCACACAAATTATATAGAAAATAACTTAAAAGTATTTTTTTCTAAACAAGCTTTACTTTCTTTTAAGGAGTTGGCAATCTCTCGGCGCCGTCTTCAAATCCTCGTCATCATGTGTAATGGAAAGTATTAAAAAAAGATGGTTGTTAGGAAGGCTATAGTTTTGTTCGACTTTCATAGTTTCACATACTTTTTCGAAATTTAAAGTATAATAAACGGATATACTTCATAAACCCTAGATAGCTAAAGATCCTGAAGCTCTATCATAAGCTAACCATTCGACGATAAGCTCTATGATGAGCTAACTTTTGTCGACCATTTTTTAATGTGTTTTTTATAAAAAAAATATTGGGCTTCATAAAATAAAGGTTATTGTAATAATATGAAATATTAGATATAAATTAAATATGATAATTACAAAATAATAATTTGTATACCTAGTACATATATACTAAATTACAAGTATTAATTGGCACATATTTCTTTGAGATTAATAAGGCATTTAGACGGACAAGAATTAAATCAGTAACTATTGTTTAGAAAATTTGTTGTTTTTCTTTGGCATTAAATATATATTTAATTCACA
The DNA here is from genome assembly GCA_944548615.1 of Micropterix aruncella. Classification (NCBI taxonomy): domain Eukaryota; kingdom Metazoa; phylum Arthropoda; class Insecta; order Lepidoptera; family Micropterigidae; genus Micropterix; species Micropterix aruncella. The sequence continues at coordinate 71,127,959 of OX155980.1, forward strand.
ACAAAAACTACAATTAAACGCTAATTATCAACTTTTATAGATTTTTTAACTACCATACAAAGTGCAGGTGTAAAATGTACGCATAAGCTAATCATTCGTCAAACTGACGAGTATGCAGTAGGTACCTCAAATACAACAAATTTGTTTTCGATCATATTACACATACCATATATTTTTTTCATGTATTTGGACCATCTATTTAGGAGAAATTGGCGTTCAAAGAGAGGTCTATTTTGCATTTTGGCCTATCCTATCAACTTAATGGCTAAACGCCACCACAAGGGCGCAGTCTAGCCGCCACTAAGCTGGCGCGAAACCGTGAGTGTGTGAGTAAAACAATTAGAAATTGAGAGGAAGTTATTTATTAGATGCTTGTCGTTTTGTCGATGAAGGTTAAATGTGTCTAATTTCTTTATTCTTTTCCAAACATGCTTCCGACTAACATCAACACTTAGTTTGTATAAAATTTGTTTTTTTTTAAATATATTTTTCACACACTTTATTTTACTTTTTCTGTGATTATTACCTATTGTCATGTCTATAAAAAACAAATAATTTGGACGAGGAACGCAAATAAGAGGGGGGACGACATACTTATGCGCGTATGTTTCTTCTTGCGCGTCGACTGAGGTCATCGACAGTGACAAATATAGGTAGAGTGATAGATATCTGTATTGATAAAACAAGTTAGAAGTCATAATCCATGTAGATAAAATTTCAATATGTCTACCTCAACTACAAAAGTTCTACTATAAAATTATTACCAGGCGTATTTTGAAATAAAAACCTTCAACATGTTTGTATTAAAAAAAGTTTATTTTTAAGCTATTGCATAGCTTTTATCGCGGGCCTAGGCCAGCGCGGCGAACGAATGAAGAAATTTCTTAACGAAAATTAATGATTTAAAACTGATAATTACGTCTAAACGAGTACTGCTTACGATTCGAAAAAAATATATCTTAAACAAGAACATCTTCCTAATATTCTTAGCTTTGAATATTTTAGATTTTGTTTATATTACATAGTGTAATTAATTTGTGAAATTAGGTCTAACCGAACACAAAAACGACTACTACGCAAATACTATTTATTTATTTATTTATTTTATTTTATTTAATTACGTAATTTAAAAACATTTACAGTTCATGGACATGTAGGTACAATGTAATAGACAAAATAACCAGTAGCAAAAAACTGAAACCTGATATGCCAGAAACTGTTGCCAGATATTCCATTTCAATGTCGCCTAACTAGGCTATAGCCTGTTCTAAGGCAGACATTTAAATTAACATAATTTTATAAAAATATAGTAAGGTATTCGCCGTAATTTTAAGAAATAAAATTTTTGTAAATAAAAATAAATATTTTTTTACACAGAAACATGAAAATAATCCTAAAAATTTCAATATAAATTAAAATAAAATAATTGAAAGGCCTACAATTCCTACAATTTAATAGAATAAAGAAATGGTTTGGAAATATAAATAATATAAAAGTCATTGTTTATATACATTTTCATTTAATAACTACAAACTGTCAATCAAACATCCATACAAACTGTCATAAAAATAAACTGTCAATTTAATAACTATCACATATATAAATACCATTCCATATATACCATTTAGACATTTATACTCAATGCTCTATCTATATTAATCCTCCCTTCCTTCATCAACCAAGACGTGACAGATTTTTTAAATGTTGTCATAGTGTTGATAGCCTTAATTGATTCAGGAAGGTGATTATAAATCCTAGGAGCGATGAATGAGTAGTGGCGCTGTCCATATGTGGTATTTTTACGTGGTATCAGCATATCTCCTGAGTGCACTGCTCTCGTAAATATCACTCCCTCATTAAAAGTTGGTTGACTTTTAAACCGCTCATGCAGTAAGGCCAATTTAATGTACAGCTGTCTGATGTCCAGGACATTGCAATGACTAAAAAGTTCATTGGTGGGGTAGCGATACGGTTTACGCGCTATAATCTTTAAGATACATTATTGAGCCACTTCTAATGGGCGGAGGATGGTCGCCGCACAACCTCCCCATCCTATTATTCCATAACAGAGAATAGACTGAACTAATGCGTAGTATGTACTTTTCAGTAATCCCGGATCTAAAATATTTCTCATCTCTCGGAACATATATGCCAGTTTTCGTATTTTAATCGCCAGTATATCAATATGGGTCTGCCAGCGGAGCCTATTATCGATTGTGATCCCTAAATATTTGATGTATTGTGTTCTTTCCACTATTGGACAGCTACATTGCTTTGCATTATTGCATGTATGAATTTTCAAATTGTGGCATGTAGGCGGTTGCCCTTTGGCATTATTGCTGAAAGTAAGGTATTTAGTTTTTCCTATATTCAAATTGAGTAGGGAATCATCCAACCATTCTTGTACTTTTTTCATACCTATATTTGCCTTATTGAAAGCTTCAGTCCACTTGTCACCCTCAAAAATAATGACAGTATCGTCAGCAAATGTAGTTATCTGGCCTACTAAGTTACACAGGTTATTTATGTAGATGAGAAATAGAATAGGTCCGAGAACACTACCCTGGGGGACACCGAATGACAAGTATTCAGTCATACTTTTTAAGCCGTCTATGATTACTACTTGTTTCCTATCTGTTAAATAGCTGGCAAACCAGGAAAGAGTGACATGCTCGAGTCCCACCCCCGCCAATCTTTGAAGTAACTTATCGTGCGAAACCGTATCGAATGCCTTAGCAAGGTCCAAGAAGACCGCCATACACTTTCTACCCTTATCAACGTAACCATTAATTAAGGTAGTAACATTCACTATTGCATCCGTAGTGCCCATTCCCTCTCTAAATCCAAACTGATTTTCTGAAAGAATATTGTTATTCGTCAGATACTTGACGAGTCTTTTTTTAACGACCTTTTCTATAATTTTAGATAACGTACTAAGTAGGGAGATAGGCCTATAATTATTAATGTCAAGTCTGTCACCGTTTTTAAATATTGGGATGACTTTAGCGCATTTCAATGCACTAGGAAATATACCCGTTTTAAAACTGCAGTTAACTATGTGAGTTATCGGGTTACTTAGCTCCATTTTTGATGACTTAAAAATGCGTGAATTCAGATCGTCAATACCCGCAGACGAGCTATCTTTCAGTGAATATATAATTTGGGAAATTTCCTGTGGCGTTGTTGGTGTCAAGAAAAGGGATACTGGAAAATTGACAGTTGGAGGGGTGCTTCCTGAATTTAAAGTTCTGTTCTGTATTTGTTTTGCCATTTTTTTGCCGACATTAGCGAAATATTTATTAACATGATCAACAAGCCTTTGAGGAGAAGAATCTCTTGTGACCGTTCCGCTTCCAATATTTAGCTTATCGACTGAGCTGCTACCTCTCGTTCTATTTGAGACCTCGTTTATAATTTTCCAAACCTCCTTAACATCTCCATTTGCTTTACTTAATTTATTTTTATAATACCTGATTTTAGTTTGACGGATTATTGTATTGCATATATTTCTATATTCTTTTGACTTTTCTCTCAAATCTAGATTATCAGGGTTGTGTCGACTTGCTAGATGAAGTTTGTCTCGTCTATGTATGCAGAAGAGGAGACCTTTTGTAATCCATGGCTTGTATTTTTTCTCTTTATGTTTTAGCCCAACAGTTTTTATTGAGCTATTCGACTGAACAATATTTTGAAGCTTACTAACAAAATTATCAGTTGCATTATTCACGTCAAATTTCTCGTAGACTGCTGTCCAATCAGCATCTGCGATGTCTCTACATATTTTGTCGTAATCAAATGTTTGTTTTAAGAAAGGTCTGTTCTTTTTATTCCTACAATTATGAAACATTTTGAATAAAAGGACATGGTGATCAGTAATTGATGTTTTGTAAACTACTGTGGTTGTTGGACTAGGTGTTCGACACATGATGTGGTCTATACAGTTGCTGGAGCTTTCAGTTTCTCGCGTCGGGGAGTCCACTAAACATTTCAAGCCATGAAGCGTAAGAAGCTCAAGATAATCAGGCGCCCGTGGATGTACCTTTCCACTTATTGGTATGTTAAGATCCCCAGTTAAAATTAGGTTATTTTTTTTAGAATTCTTTGCCAACAAATCATTAAGGTTCTTCAGAAAATTTGTTATATTGTAAATAGACGGGCTTCTGTATATTGCTATTATACCAATAAATTTGTCTAATTCAATACATAAGCAATTAGCACCAGGTAACATCTCCTCATTAACTGAAATATCTGTATATTTTTCACTGGCATAAATAATTACTCCGTCATTTTGAAGTTTATTCACCCTAGTATGAAACGTAGTGTACCCTGGGATCTCTATCGGAACAAAATATTTTCCAATCCAAGCTTCTGTTAGAACTAGAATGTCGAAGTTTAGGCTGAGATCCTGTAACATAACTAAGAATTGATCAATATTTTTTTGGATACTTCTGATATTTAGACAAAGCATTCTCAGTGACGAATCACCTGAAAGCATTCCTCTGCAGGCATTGACATCTGATGTCACAAAGTTCTCATGTGACGAGTCATGGGTATCAATAAGATTCACTATATTGTCCATTATGGAACCTTTAATCTTATGAAGTACTGAGTCAAATCTGTGCATGTATTAACATGACTAGGATTTGTAGTGGATATTGATGTAATATAAGTGTGAGTTAATAAATTTAAATGGGTCAGTATGGATATTAAATGGTCAAAATGCATAGAATAATCATATTTTTGTAATAATTTCATGGTATAGAGAGAGTCAATATAAAAATAATCGCAATAAAATAGAATAATCAAAAATGTCAAATTCATTGCGGAATCATACTTAAAATTACTTGAAATTTCCAATATTATAATAAAATTTACTATGAAGAATATATCTAAGAATAAAAGTAATTTGGAATATAATAGAGAAATAGGGTATATAATATATTTTTTAAATATTACTAGGGGATAATACGAAACTGTGTTTAAATATTTCAGTATTATAAGGCGATTAGTTTTTAGATGTATACACAACAATACAAGTAAATCATAAAATTTATCATTCGAATGCAAGATTAATATAAAAAGACAATAAAAGCGATAAAAATTGGTTATTGACGTATTAGGTAAAAATGTTACTACTTCAAATCTAAAAAAGTGCTTTCATTTTTAATAAGAACGGGTTTTTCATTATCATCTTTGCGAATGAATACTCGGCCATTATTTACCCATGTATATTTATACCCATTCTCTCGGGAAAATGCTTTAGCGCGACCTAGTAGGAACCTTGTATTATGGGTGAGATTTTCCGACACGTATATTGGTGTACCGTCACCAGGGATTCCTAAATCACGTGTGTTCAGTTTTTTGCTATTGATTTTACAAATTTTATTATGATTTTTTACAGCTTTTAAAAGTGCATTCCGCTTCATGTCATGGTGAAACTTTACTACAATACTTTTTGGTTTCTTTTCGGATTTTTTGTGGGTGGGTCGAAACAGATTGTCAATATCGTCCATTGATACTTCACAATTTACGAAGGATCCAATCTTCAGGATGATGTCATCTAGATTTTTGCATTCGTCAGGAACTCCTCTAATTTCGATCTCACGTTTTCTTTGTTCCTGTTCATAATTGTCGTTCTTATATTTCAAAAGCGATATTTCCTTTTGTAGCTCTGTATTGGCTTTTTGTAGGATGGGGATGTTCGCAATTCCTCTCTCCATACAATCGATTTTTTCTACCAGGAAATCATAACGATTTGACAGAAAATCGGCTGTTTTTAAGATGTCATCATTTTGCTTTTTAATTACTTCTATTTTATTATTAAACTCGGTCAGTTTGTCATCAATGTACGATATTATCGTCTCCTTGAGGCTGCCTAGTTGTTTATCAATCAATAAATTCAGTTCATCAATATCGATGACGTTTGATTTTGTAGACCTTTCTGCCGGTGAACTCGTCGAAAAGGTGGAAGGTGAGAGGACATTTCTTGCATCCCTAGGATCCAGAATCCTACAATGATCACAGAGCCACTGAGCCAATTTTTGTTCGGTAAGGCGAGTATAGTCTATTTTTGGCATATTTGCGCAAGTATAATGCAACTGTAATCTACAATGTGCACAAACTAGTCTGTCTTTAGTGGCCACTCGTTTGGAACATTTGTTGCAGTTCATATTGACTTTTCGGTGATGCCTGTAATCTTAATACTGTGCTTCTATTAATTTTATAATTATTTAATTTTCCCTGAAAATTATTCCCAAATATGGGGAAAATTTTCTCACTGACAACCCTGGCCTATTGTGACAGTTATTGTAGCGCTGGCCGGTTGACATTAATCTCAAGTCGACTTTTTTGCAATGTAGGCTACTTGCCTGGCCTTTTGACTGGCCGGTTGTAACTAATTTCAGGTCGACTTTTTTTAAGTCGACTTCGCAATGGCGGGTACTTGCCTGGGGACTTGCTAACAGCTTGTCAATTTAAAAGTGCTGATTCTAACTTGTTATCAGCGATTTCAGCTTCGTATTCTTGAAGATCATGAATGCTTTCAGGCCGATTTTATTTTGAGGCACACTTAATATTGACACTTGGCTTTTAATCACTTGATAAATAACTTTTTTTGAGGACAAGAACACAGTCAATGTTTACAGAGAGTGTCTTGCGTATTATTATGAAACCTGCACCATTTTAAAGATAATTTAATTATCTATCTTTTTTTTTTGCTTTATCGAATAAAAAGATTCGTGCGCGGCGCTCTATCGAGAGACGTTTAAATTATTCCGAATCATTTGCTTTCGCAGCCGCAAATGATTCAGAATAATTTCAACGTTTTCCGATAGAGCGCAGTTATCTGATATCAGAAAAAATTAATTAAATAAATAATTATAATTGCATAAGTTGTTAAAATTGCTATGCAATAAATAGCTTTACCGCGGCAGTCCCCGAGTGCCACACGTATTTTTTAATACAAACATGTTGTATGATGTTTGCAATGTTTTAATAATACACACTAATATGATGATTACTGCAATGTTTTAATAATACACACTACATTTATTAGTACAATATATATTTTGGTCGAATGATATGTATTTACTGTTGTGACTTCTTCAGCTAGTGATTACTAACCGTAATTTGCCGCCTTGCCTGGTTGAATATATATCTGTTGCTACGTACAAAAGTCGATATTTCCAGGATGTACATAAACGGAATACCAAGTCTTTTAATAACTCACAATCCAGAGAACATAAGCTATATATCAGCTGATGATATCAGGTGGTAAATATCATTTGGTAAATACCAGCTGGTAATTGGCAGCGCAGCTCTAGTCAGTTCTGCGGTATAATTCGAGTCCGCAGAAAAGGATACGAAGTAAATATGGTATGCAAAATAGCATTGACGAAGTGTTTGTTATAAAAAATTGGCGCCAGCACGCCAATTTTTCACGGCAAAATATGCACGACCTAATTTATCTCACAATTTGTCAAAGAATCTCATAAAATTCGTACTTCCTACTTCACATAAACAGCGACGAATATTTCTATTGTACAAATCGGAAGCCCCTTTAATGGAAAGCATAACATGCGTATTTTAGAGGTTTTAACTAATATACTTTAGCTGAGAATCATCGGTTGAGGTCATCAGTATTCGTAGACAGAGACGCTTTTAAAGCATATGTGAGGAAGGTTTTACAGTTATATTAGTGTTATAAGCATATATAAATAACCAAACAATATCTGTTACCGATAAAAGATAGTTAATAAAGACAAAAAAGAGGCGGTTCGCCAGGTCTCTGCACTATTGCATATCGAGGGACTAGCTTGGGTCGTAGCAGTTCGAGTTTTCATCAACAAAATTACATACATCCATAGACAGACAGATGGATAGTCGATGCACGGGAAGAGGAGCTTTGCAGCGAAAACCCACTGAAACCAATCGGCGCAAGAGAACATTATTATCGACCCTGTGGAAAGCCTTGATAAAATTAAAATAGACGACATCGACTTGTTGACCTTCTGGTGCATCAAGGCCATTTCCACATAGTCCATTAACAGAGAGATTCATCAACGAGCAACACAGAACCCATGTTAAATATCAAATAACCTACTCTTGACTTAAATGTTACAATAAAGAATGCGACATCTCACTAAGGCATTCATATACCTGAAAAGCATTTAAATATATATTTATTATACTATATATTTATGAATGAAACAAAATCCTTTTATTTTTGCTATGTTTCTGATAAAGGCATAGGATAATTCGTTATATTATTAAGTATAATAAATATATTAATTTACTAATTTATTAAAATAAAATGTAACATTTACAGCTAAACCTAATTTGACTTCGAACCTTTTTTAGTATAACTTATTCTATCCTATAAAAAATAAATCTTTCTTAGTATAATTTTTTTTCCTAGTATTGCAAATAACGCTTGCACCAATAAGCTTTTGGATGCACTTCAAATTTCATCATTATTTAGACCACCTATATTAATAATAATTAATAATAAAATGTTAGTCTTGAAATTTTGCCTACAGGGTCCTCTTTTAGATACAATTGCTACTTCTATTAGTCTTTAAATATTTCTAAAGAACCATTAAATTGTAGTTTTACTTACACAATGGTATTTTCAACTGTTGTGTCAATTCTGCAGTAAATTTTACAATGGGGCGAAGACGATCCAGCTAAATATTCTAGATTCTAGATAGTGGTAGCCAGATTCCGATCGTTTTATAGGCTAGGGGCACATAATTTGTCATTTGACAAATATTTTAAGGTTAAATTAACAAATTCCCTAATAAAAACGTTAACGACAGCGATTTACATGTAAAGATGCCATGGGAGTCATGGGCGTTAACATATCGTAGGAGCGTGTTGAGGTTCTGGTCTATTGTTATGGTTACATCGATGTTTTTCCATTGATGTCCATCTCTACTTCTAGTGGCGCCCGATGGATCATAAAATAGAAAACTGTACTAACTCGGTGGACCGTAAAGTACTACTGAAATAATTAACTGAAGTTTATAAGCCCCGGCGCTGTAAAGCTGCAAGAAAATAATCGGCTCTGCTGAAAATGCAAGCGTGCGTTGCGCGGCTCGGTGTGGTGGTGCGCTAGTGCGGTGGCTCGCGGTTAAACATTTGTAATGCAAAATCAGAGTGGAAACAATACCGCCTTGGGGCGTGGCACGGCGCGGGTCGGTCGCTCGCGATAAATGAGTCGATTTATAGGCCTCGTATTTAAATGAACCCACTGAAAATATCCATTGAGAGCGCAGGTTATAAATTAATAGCGCTCCACTAATAAAACAAAGCCAGTGCAGTTGATTAAGCGGATATTAAGCTGTGTCCTGTTTAACGCGCACCGCTGCGCAAACGGTAATTATCTAATTACGATTATACGGAGACAATTCCTCCACAGAGAAATTATCGAAAACGTTATCCCAATTAGACTCCACTTACGCCTGTCTGGGCGAATTATCCTGCTATGATAATAAAGTAGATCATACTGATTCATACTACAAGCGAATTAATCCACAGCTGTTTTCTATGGCGTCAGTACCGTGCGTTGAGTTTGGAGTGAAGTTAGGCAGGCATCCAAATATACCGCGTCAACTTTCAAACTGTGGGAGTCCCACTAATCGCCAGGTTTTAAAAAAATGGGTCGTTAAATATCACTTTTATGGGATTAATGAAAAGTTTGTAACAGATATACAGACATATCGATTGCACCGTTCAACCTTTCATGATAGAAAATAAATTATATTTACTAATGGAGGACAGGCAGCACCTTTTGAATTAACATATATTTCCATATTTTTAAATATAGCGGTACAAGTTCATTAATATTGTTGATAGATTTTTTATAAATTTCATCCATTTGAACGAACGTTAAATATGCACATATATTAATAAAAACTAAAATAAATAATAAAGACTGTGTATACAATGTTAAATCAAAACAGAACAGAGATACGGCCGAAAAACCCTTTTACGAAAGAAATATTAGATAAATCTACCTTTTCATTTTATAAGCAAAGATACACACCCCTGACTTCTCGATTGTTATACACATCATGAAAGCTGTGTTTTTAGATTAATCCGTAACGCCCGACGTCGAGACGCCCGAACCGATGACGGGAGTATGACACAGACCATGTCAGCGTATATTTAAATGTATGCTTGACGTGTAAATGTATGCATCATTTTGACCGGGCATCTCAGGCAACTGCATTTACCGTAACGAGCGCCCAGCGCTGTGATCTAGGCAAACGCAGAGATATATTTTTTAGTTATTTTATGCAGCTTATCTGTATTAGCGCTGCGAATGGCGAATTTGAAGAAGAATCTCGGTAAAGAACTTTACTAGACAGTAAAGGAAACTAAAGAGTATCTTGGAAACGGTATAATATTTTTGAAATAATATCAGTGTTATATGTTAGATACATGATATATAAACTTGATCAGGTATAGTCCGAGGACTTGACTACCAGGTACTTTCTTGATTTAGTATATAATGCTCACATAGTAAATACAAAGACCTTGACGAGTGACTTATGTGCCCTGGTCGATTCACACGCTTTAAATGACGATGGCAGTTTATTGAAGAATCGACAAAACACTGCTTGCGTCTGTCGCACTCTATACACCTACGCCGCTAACTCCTGCATCGTAAGAGTAATTTTCGCAATTTTTCTTGTTACGTGGGAATGGCTGAAGTATTCGCCGGTTATCCTTTAAGAAATACTCTAGTAATCACTGTGTTTGGGTTGCAATATTTGAAATTGCCAAATTAGTAGTTTTTTGATCCTATGCTGTGTAAACAGTTTGAAATATTTTGTGAAAATAATAATCGTCTATACAAATAAGACAAACATGGATTTAAAGTATGAAATTTGTAGGACCCGACGTTTTAGCAATGTTGCAACCGACATTCTCTACTTAGACTGGCATCAACTCTGGAAAACGTCGGTTTCAACGTCGCCGAAACGTCGCGACGTTTTCTTTTTATTTATAAACCCACATAACTGCGATAGTGAAGTATGTGTATATGTAAGATGTAATCAAGGAAGGCAGTTAGCATCAATGATGGTTTCTTCGCAAGCCTATGTAAATAACCACGTCCTCAATTTTTGTAATGAGATTTTATGTGAAATTATATCAAACATGAATTTTTCATTTATTTATATTGCGGATCCAGTCACGGTGACTTGTCTATGTCTCATATTAAACGTTATAAAATATCGCATGATTCTATAATCAAAATTTAAAACAAGAAATCATACAACATTGTTATCTTTAACGCAGCATTCTTAAGAACAATAGACACATCAATAAATAAATATTAATGAAAACGACTTACTGATGACGGTAAAGTTGATCTTGAGGTTTCTTGTCGGCGAGTTCCGGAAGTCTACTCTACATCTGTAGACGCCAGCATCGCTCTGCCGGACGTTATCGACGAAGAGCTGCGCTGGGTTCATAGAGGCACGAAAGTAGGCGCGGACGCCAAAGCCGGCTGGTGACGACCACAGCTTTGCATGGCCGAATTGCCTACCGCGGACGTCGAAGCTGTAACAACGTAAACAAAATAGCATCAAAGATAAGAATTGCTGCAGTAGCACCAGAAATCTTCAAAAGACAGCCAACAAGACTAACCAATAATACTGTTATGCGAACAGTTTTAAAATTATTGTTATTTTTTAATTTTCTTTATTTTTGCTTCAATATTTTAAAATAATTTGTCAAGATAGTAAGTATTACTCTAATATGATATTTTCACGCTATTTGGCAATCTTTGATTTTAACCTGATTGCAACTTTATTTTAGTCAAGTATATTATCAATATTTATTTTCTTTTTATGCCCATTTATTCAACAATTATCAGCATTCAATTATAATCATCATTTTGGTATCTAGCTATACAAGTATTATTTGTTGCAATAAATCGAGTCTCACCATTGTGTTTAAAAATAATTATAAGAATTAGATGTCACTTTAAATCTCAGATATTCAATTACCACATTTTACAGTTGCTTATTTTTTTTATGGTATCTCGAATACTTTTGAACCAATTTACATCTCGGTTACAGGTGATGAGAATCGTCAAGTCATGTAAATAATAAACCTAGTTAAAACGAGTATAGTGGTTCTCGTCGGGCAGATGTTAGATTTTATACTGTGTAGAGAAGACAAGGAAATATGTGATCGCAAAGCCTTTGGTTAATAATTCTAGGAGTATCAGCAGCTCCACTATTAACCGCCTCTAGCTTAACAAGATCCATCCATTCGCTGAGCAAAAACATTAGTCCACATAAAGGATGAGGCCACTTCACGAATTGCCCGTGCGCTGCGCGATGCGGCGTCCGTAGCTCCTCTCTCTCGCTGGTCGCTGGCCGCTGGCTGCCTCGCAAAAAGTGTCTTTTAAATGCGGCTACAAATCATGCCACTAAAAGCTAGATTGCTGCCGAGGAAGACATTTTGTTACTGTTATTACTCGTGTGCTTTGCCGTTTTCCTCGCATTTAACTGCACCGCCCATTTCGACAAATAACTATGCCGACCTGTCTTGTGTGTTTGTATTGTATAGTCGCCATATTTTCTTTACTTATATTAGGCGAGGCAAATATATTAGCTACTCAGAAAGCCTCGGTAGACAAGCTTCCATATTCCAGGCAGAACTGGAAGTGAGTTTCGTCCAAACTGAACTTCACCAGATGATATAATTAGGGCTACCTACATAAAATAACTGCTCCCAGAATTTTTACTTAACGGAATTACTTTCTTAATCCTGAACTTTTATTAATGTACATTACTCTATTATAGGTATTACGGTCTACTATATAATAGGCGTTAATTTTTTTTATGTAGGAGCGATATAAATGCATTTCTGGGGAGTACTCAAATATGATTGAGTATTAAAAATAGGATTTTAGAAAGTTCAGGTATAAAAGGGTAATTTAATTATTCTGGGTAGGAGTTATTCATTTTATTGTTGGTAGCCATAATTATATTTCCAAATTAAAGTTTGTTTTCGCGAACAATGCCTAAATAAGCTTTAATAAGAAAATATAGTTAGGCTAGCTACAATAAAATTAGTATTTTTTCTGTTTATTCCTGAACTTTAGTATAGTAATATTGGCCTATTATTTAGTATAGTTATTATAGGTTGTACATTAAACAAGTTGGATTTATGAGCGATATAAGGTCACTTCTAGGTAGTACTCAAATATTCTTAAAAACAGGATTCAGGAAATCAGTACATTAAAAGTTGGTGACCAAATACTTTTGAGCGGTAGCCAACGGCGCATGTGTCTCTTCCTTTTTAAATACGAGCAACTCGGTCGAAGTTACATGATGATGCCCACACAGGAGTGGCGAACTCACAGAGACTTATGCCCTATTAGCCACTTATGCCCTATTAGCTCTTCCAGCGACCAGTTCGACTGGATGGCTATAAGATAGTTTACAGTTCAGGGTTACTCCAAGGTCTCCAATAGTGGTTTTGTCTTGGAGAAACCGACTGCTTATGTTCGTTCCTCGTGGATGAAACCTTGAAATATTTCGAAGTGTTTATATGGTATCTGTTTTGCACATTATATTCGGTCAGGCGACTAAGATCTTCCTGCATGGCTTAGTTAATATGTATTATTAATCTTGAACGTTTATTTAATCTATTTAAGGTAAAGTAAGAGCATGAACGTATAATTAGATACAGAATTCTTCAAAAAAAAAAATGTTCTTATGCCGATTTTGAAAAATATTTTGATGATTTTGAAAAAAAAAAAATGTTCTTATGCCGAATTTGAAAAATATTTTGTTAGGTTATCAGGTTTTATATCAATATTTTATACTGTTACCATAACTGTTATTAAGAGTAATATTGTAACGCCCATAACAAATAAATGGTTTATGAATACAAATGTATAAATATTTATGTATATGAATAGCGATATTTATATTTCTATAATGATATAAGAAAACAAAATTTATTCTTTATGTTTACTAGCAGAAAGACAACGGACTCCTACCATGTGGAACCACCCGATTATCCCCACGATGTTTGTAGATAACAGTACAAAATTTCCGAAACGAAGGGAAAAGCACATCGTCCAGTTTCAAGCGGCGAATCGTCCTTCCCTAACCAATATAATGTCAAATAACCGTAAACTTTGTAAAAACCAAGTTTTTATTCATACTAGAATATTATAATTTGATAATTATACAAAGTTGCAGTTGTCGCTGCTGCTTATCTTAAGGTAGCAGTCAAATACGAGATGTTCGCGTCGGGCTGTACACCGCACGAACCGCCTCTGAATCCTCTCCAGTTAGGATTTGGACTCACTATATTTCGGGGACCAAAGGAGATACGCGAATTCAAGCATAGTGCGGATATAGCTATTGTACAGCGTCAGCTGTTGTACCCTGGTGCCCGAATCATCCTTAACATATACCCTAGCATTCCATACGCTCCCTCTGCTACCTGCCAATAATGACTGTCACCTAGAAGCTTGCTGTCAAGATCCCGAAAGTAAGTACTTTCTCTGGTATGGCATTACCAACGACATTGGTATATCAATCTTGGGTAATTGGATAAAATTACGCATTTAAACGAAATGAAACAAGGTTAAGAAATCTCGGACGAGCTGTACCAGTGCTGCAACCTAGATTGCTGTGCAGGGGGAGGGGGGAGTAGCTAATTTATCCGGAGAGATGCGTCGGGGAGATTGCGCCTAGCCGCCAAGAGGTGCCCGAGACCAAGTAGCGCCGCTCGCGCCTGTGCATCGGCGCCCACAGAAGAGCACCTCCGGGAGATAATTACAGGCAGCGGCTGCATGTTTAAGGTCACCCGGCGTAATATTTCACGAGCGGCGGGGATGGTCGGTGCGAGGGGGGAGGGCAGGAAGGGGGGAGTTATGCAACAATAACGGTGCATCCCCTAGAATTTGCACGGATGAATTACTGCGGGGAAAAAAGCATTTATGACCAGCTCCTCGCGGACGTAACACATTGCCTCACTTCGCCCGAGCCACCGGCGCCGCCGCCGCGCCCGTGCCACCCGCTTGCTTAGCCGCACTGTGGTCAATTTAAGCGCATTAACGTCACAAAATTTTATTTAAAACGTCGGTTGAGTCATCCCAAAACTCTACCGGATAGTATCCAATGACTGATTTCATCTGAATATTAATTTCATAATTAAAATCTATGAGCGCCCTCTCTTTGCCGGCGGATGAACCCGATTGGGTCCCGTTTTACAACCGCTTCAAGCAGCGCGGTTCGTTCTCGGCTAGCCTCGGGCAGCTTGTCGTTAATATTTGATTTTTACGTATGGCAGAATTTAAACATAATTAGTGCAGCTTTAATTCAACTGAAATTTAACAATGTGATTTCGTCCCAACAATATATCTAATATATAACTAGTTCGCGATGGATCGATTTAAACGTCAATCTTTTCAACTCTTGCCATGTTGAGTAAATGGAAAAATTGTCGAATATACCAAAAATATTAAAAACCTTGGAATTCTAATAGATCAACATCTTTCTTGGCAAGATCAAGTAAACCAGGTAAGTCGTCGCATTTTCCATGGTTTTCATAGTCTCCGGCGGCTTCAAAGATTTCTCCCATGTCACATAAAGAAATGATTGTGTCCACACTCTTAACGCCTATACTTGACTACGGTGATGTTTGTTATATAGATGCCAGTGACGTTATTTTGAATAAGCTGGAGCGTCTGCAAAACATCTTCCTCAGGTATGTTTTTAATTTGCGAAAGTTCGACCACGTTAGCTGCTTTCGTGAGCAACTTCATTGGCTTTCTCATGGTCGAAGAAATTTGCATACGTTTTCGCTACTCTACAACATACTCAATAACCCCACTTCACCCTCCTATCTCAAGGAGAATTTCCACCCTTTGGGAGGACACGGTCTTCCACTTCGATCAAGCCGGAATAACACACTTGCCATTCCGATAAATCATTCTTCTGTTTACACTCACACTTTTACAGTCCACTCTGCTCGTTTATGGAATCAGCTCCCTCACTCTATCAGGTATGCACTTCGTTGTATACTTTCAAAAAGTTGTTGAAGAAACATTTATTTTTACACAACCACTAACCAAATACCTCACCTTGTCCTCTCCTTTAGCTTTCCCTGGACAACATTAGCATAAGTTACTGACATTGTATAAGTATATTTTAAATTTTTAACTTTACTACTCCTTGTGTATTGTACTGTGAAAATTAGGAATTATTTTATCAAATGGTTGACTGTAAGATATCGCTATAGCGATAAGTTCGCCATTTATGCATAAATTGTCTTTTTTATAAAACCAGTGTAATATTCATTAAATTGTGTTTTAACAGCACATAAAGTTATTCTATTCTATTCTTACCAAATGATACCTGCGTGCCAAATAGCTTCTCATTCCGATTAAGCTTTTGGTCATTCTTGTGAAGGAATACACACACAGACACACATACAGAGAGACACACATACGGAGAGACCACAGACAGATTTCATTCTGGTAATGGTCTTATTAATCGTTTCAAGGGGGGCTCAAAATGCATATTTCGGTCCTTATCTCGAAAAACCTCCTATTCGGTGGTGGGCCGAAAAAGCAATATATTTTAAATTAAAGTAATTTTACTATCATAATTTACAGCATTGGTAATAGTATCACAAAGCGAAAATTTAAGACGCAAATTTATAGTACTCCTCATTAGGCAACATGCTGACTATCTTAAGGGTCCGCGAAACGATCATTTGCGATTGCCAATGTTTACGCGATTGGAGATTTCAAATAATGGGTAATTGAACATCAGATTAAAGGTGTATCATTCGCAGAAGCCTCAGTCAATTGCTCAACTATGTCGAGGAAAGTCTCTTTGCTTATAAATATCATGATTTCGATGACGCAGGTGCAGCATTTCTTGCGGTTTCTTTTGAGGAAAAAGAAATAAATCAGGCATTGGTCCAAGGAATCGTACAAATTGAGATATTGGTAGACTCATGAACTCTATATGATTTATTCTCCATATTATTCGAATTACACTCCTATCGGAGGTTGGACAACATCATAGCTGTCTTCACTTTAGAGGCTGCTGCTCTGAACAGCGAGATCGTACTGCAGCCAAACCAGTCTCGAAGGATCCTTAGCCACGAATACCGCCTCCTGCCGGCGCTTCTCTTCCCAGCGATTTTGCCTTGAATAATGAGGTGGAGCAATTTATATTTGACATTCCTCATGACGTGAACAAAGTACGACATCTTTCTGTGTTTAATGGCGTTCAGAAGTTCCATCTTCTTCTGGCGTGACTGTCACGCCATGAGATCTTTAAGACACGGCGGTATATCCACATTTCGAAGGCCTCTAACCTTGTCTATCTATGTTTTAAGTGAGAGTCCATGCTTCTACGCCATATAAGAGGACAGAAAAAAGCAGCAGCGGGTTATACGTTGCCTTAGGTCGAGACTTAAATCTTTATCACACAAAAATTTGCTCGTGTTGAAAAAAGTTGAGCGAGCCATTTCAATGCGGACGTTTAATTCTTGAGCATGGTGCCCGTGCTCAAATGATTTATTATTGACAGTAATTAATATTTTCTAATATTTGCTGTATATGCCGTATTAATATTGACAATCGCTTTAGTTGCCTATAGTAAACTATCAATGAGTGTCAATCACGTAAACATTGACTCGGTGATACTGTAGGAGTTGCGCGCAAGCCGCATGTTATACCGAGTTATACCAAGTGTTTTTGTGTTTATGATATTGCTAAATCTCTCTCGCACAATAGAATCTGCATACACAAAAAAGTCTGCGACTAGTCTATACTCTATTATTTAACGAATATACAATGTACGCATTTTGTATATTTTATGAGAATTATGTTTGTTTTCTAATATTGTCTTACGACAGTTATTTAAGTTGATTTAAAAGTCGACATAACCACATTTTAAATACTTATGAATCTCACTATCACCAAAACATTTGTTTTCATGTTTCAGTAATAGGGCTAACAAATCACAGAGTGTTCGTTGGAGCTGGATAAGAATGCAGGAGCATTTATTTTATAAAATTGTGCAATTACTTTAGAAATCCACTGTAAATAGAGAATAAAGTATTTGATATATTTTTCTCTTTTTATTTTGCACATAATCATATCTCTTACCATATCGAAGGTGTGCATACCGAAAATCTAACATAAAAACCCCAGGTATGTATAAAATCAAATGCAACTGTGATTAGCTTACGCTGAACAAACGAAACGGCCTATAGAAAAATAGAAAAAACAAACGAAAGCTGTTAAAAAGTTCAGCGAGAATAATTAACGATCTGCGAACACATATTATTCAGCGGAACTCACCACTGAGTGCAATTTCAAAATCTCATCGTGCTATTCAAAGGACAATTTTACTTTCCTTACATGATTCCGGAAGACACTTAAATAAGAAGAAACCTGAACTTCAATAGAGACGACGTCTTCAAACTCTCTACAATGTGGAACCCTTTGTATTGAAATATTCTCAATGCTCATCGACGAGCGCATGGACGTAACGGTACGTTTTGTGTGCACGGCGGAGTATTAAAACTCACGCGCGCGCCGAATTCACCACCCATACCGTAGTAACAGCAGTAGTTTGTCGCCTACCCGCAGACCATCAAATGATAATTGACAGCACTTTAGCATACGTTGTACAATTGCGGTTGTAACGTCGCTGCAACGTCGGGAGTTACAAACTTCACGGGGTAAAGTTCACTTTTAAAAAAAGACCTAAGCCAGACCTGTTTAAACCTATTTTCCATTTTCGATGGCGCAAGATTTCAAATCTCGTGTCTTCGTTAGCCTATTACCCGAAGGTGGTCTCTCAACTCGTTATTATTGCAACGGATGCAAATATTAATAATTTAACCCGCCGAAAAATTTGACCTTATAATTCTTAGTTTTATTTTTTGGCTATGTTTCACTACGATCAGCTCCATTGTGCGCCGCACTGCTGCAATGAGACCCACCTACCGCTACCACCTCCGTTGAATTATAATCACTATCTGCAGTGGGTATCATCATACTTGCTCAAGCAAAGGCGGACCCCTAATTTAACGCCCGAACGCCTTTGGGTAATAATAACGACGAAAATTGCAAGAATAGCTGGGGATGAATTAACTACACATAATATGATAGAGTTAATTTTCATCCACGAGACTCGAAATTTAATAGTGTGTGCTAGACTGGCCAGGTCAAATTAATTTTTCTGGTAATAGGCACACTATATAATGCCCTGTGAAATCGAAGACTATTGCGGTTATTTAAGATTATAAAATAATCGTTAAAAATGGATTTTATCGAGTTAAGTTGCTTGCAACCGATATTTCGGCATTGTTGCAAACGCCATTAGTCAGGGCGGTCTGAGTCCGCAATGGAAAGCGGTGTTTGCAACAACATCGAACTATCGGGTTTTTACCCGTTGGTTCGGCGAAGAGGTAAAATCGAAGAGGTTGAAGAGGTAAAATCCGTTTTTAATTATCATTTTATACTAACGGCTACACTGCTAAACTAACGCTACATAAAGCTAAATCTAAATTAAAGCTTCTAAATACTAAAAGCTAAACGGTCACTAAATAAATAACCTAGCCCCCCTTGCCAAGCCAACGACTAACTGGGGACGAACTGTCCATCGTAGGATGTTGACGCATACCAGGGTTGCCATTTGTCAGATGTCTGACCGAGCAGTCTGCTTTATAGACATATGCCGGTTTTTAAAAACAAAAAAAAACGGTCAATAAATTGTTGGTTAAGAATTGAAAAGGATCTGGCGGGCAAAAAGTCTAAGTATACGATTATACTAATCGCTCTTTAAAGGTTTTCAGGCGAGGAGCTAATCTTACATTGAAAAACGGTAGTCTCGAAAACGTCATATTAACCTCTTTAAATCTATGGTCTGGTAGAATGCCTATTTTTAACCAAAATTTTCGAAGGTAGGAGGAAAAAACATTTTCTTTTCCTTAAATCTTTCTTTAAAAGTCTGAATGGAAAATAATCGCAGAGTACTAAATGTAGATTATAAGGTATGTGATCGATTTCTATGAAGTTTTTTTGACTTCTAGCCAGCTTTGTTATTGGATTGTTGTGGACACAGTTGCATTATCGAGCAAAATCAGAATTCCTCCACCGAGCCTGCCTCTTCTTTTTTCTTTTATAGAAAAGCGTAGTTGGTCCAAAAACTTAGCGTATATTCGGAATTCAACGCATTTATTTTTATAATCAATATTTGCCAAACTCCACATAGCTCCACATCCAAAAAAATGGTTGTCATCAGTTTGCCTGCCGACGGACGGACTTTCAACTCCCGAGGTGGTTTCGCGTCCTTAAATTTCCACTGCGATTATCCCTGTTTATTTTCGGGGGTTCATTGTCGAATCCAGGACTTATTACGGGTTAATATTATAGCAGTATTTTCTCCCTATTTATCTAGACTCATATGGAAAAAGACTAGCACAATTACGCACATTGCCGCATATCGAACATAGTCAACATTCTAGGGACCCAACGAGCAATGACTTGTGATATGCTTAAATATTCGTAAATTAAATTACATACTTAATCCTTACTAATGCCAACGTCTCTTATGAACTCCTGCTGATTAATTCACCGTTCTTCTAAAATTAATGTCTTCACTTTGGACATATTTTCTTCAGTTATGACCGAAATGGCTCGCCAACTACGCGGATCGTCTTAAAGGCCCCGACAGCCATGTTTTAAACTGCTTTGACCGAAATTGCACGATGAAATCAGAAGGGCGTGAATTACCGGACCCAATGAATATGCGTTGTCTTATATGCGATGGCGGATTTTCCTCTTTACTTAATTATCTAATAACAACACGATGCTTTATTTTATCACGTTAACTTTTACTTTCCTGACGACCTATCGGAAAGGAAAGTATTGTGATCGCGCTAAAAAAAAATTTTGAGATGAAGATGGGAATATATATTTTGAGACTCCCTGAGACGATTGAGACTATTTCCAGACCGATCTCTGTCTGTATGTATGTCTGTATGTCTGTCTGTATGTATGTATTCTTCCACGATAGCGCCCAGACGCTTAATCGGATTGAGCTGAAATTTGGTATATAAGCTTCTGTTAACCGTCGGAGGAACCCATTAGTTTTTGGAGTCCCTACGCCCTACGGTTGTGGTACCTCCCATACAAATTTGGGGTTCCCGGCGAAAAAATTGTTTCCGCGATAGCGCCCAGACGCTTAATCTGTCTAAGTTAAAATTTGGCATAGAAGCTTCTGTTAACCATCGGAAGAACCTATTAGTTTTTGGGGTACTTACGACCAACGTTTGGGGTACCTGCCATACAAATTTGGGGTACTAGAGTAAAAAATGTCGCTGTTTTTTCGCACCTCCCCGGATACTAGTCAGGAAAGTCTTGGGGTGACACAACCGATTTTTTTTTAATGTGACTTGTTAGAAATAATGAACTGACAATGCAAAGCCAAACACAATAAATATATAAATGTTAGTATTTCTATAAGAAGAATAAAAAGAAAATAAAACATCATAGTGGCTAGTATCATTTTCTCATTATACATTAAAGAGCCCGTTCACATATTTTTTCCAGAAAGGCAAGAAAAGTGGATTTTTGGCGTTCTAATTCCAAGAAATAAAGAGATTTCTACAAACTTTAATTACTGAATTACCTGGACCATTTCTTGATGTTGACCATAGCGGCCTTTAATTTTAGATGTAACGAATATTATTTACTTATTCAGCCCATTTTCCGAAAGTCGTTATTCGTAAAACGCTCGGAAGGCAAACTTTGAGCTCCTTAATACAGTAATATCACTACAACGAAAACCGTATACTATTTTTTTTTAAATCCGTCATGTATTCTTGATGTACACTACGGCTTTATTTTTTCGTTTTTTGACCACATATCCAAGGTATACATTACTTACAATTACACAAAATTAAAAAAAAATCTTCCTGTATCATTCTAATTTTCTCAGAAATAAAATAAGATTCTTATATAATACTTATACTATATTAAAGTTCACTCTTTTAGCAATACGACATAATATAAATTATTGTCATTAGAAAGGAGAAAACACTGCAAAAAACAATTAGAAATTAAGTATATATTTGCTTGCGCAAGAGAAGAGCGCTCAGTGCCGCGGTTTTTCTCCCAGGGTTGAATAGTTATTTATTTATTTATTTATTTATTTATCCTATCTTTTATAGTTACATCCAAAAAAAAATGCATTCATTTTTTCAACTCATTTTAAAAGAATACCTACGCTATTTTGTAATACGGCTCTTAACAAAGTAGACCAGCATCCTTACGGATTTACCAATGTGCTTATTTTTATTTCCACGATTCGTCTAGATTAATTTCCCGATACGACTGACCACATTTTTTGTTAAAGGACACCTGGCAACTATGATGTGGACTCTTAGTGGTTATTTCTACTAAAACCTAGTTTCTAGGTCGTAATTGGCTTCTACGCTCGTTCGCTTGCATTTAATTTTACTAGTTTGTATTTCGTTCTTAAATTAATAAATTTTCTAAGCAAAGAAAAGTGAATGACCGCAGTGATTTATTTTTATCTATTGGAGAGACGAATCTTTGTAATTCGGTGAAAATGAATTACATTCTACGCTGGTTATCTGTATCATTGATTATATAAGGTAATATTGCCCAATGCTATAGTACATTTTGGCAGCTATGCTTTTAGTACGAAACGCAAGGTGTCCACTTAAGATGGCACTCATGGTTTTAAACCATGATAAATCTTCAGTTTTGTTCAATATATTGGCGTTCGTAATATAGCAGAACACGCTTATACGGTATCCCATCTCGAAACGAAATAATAATAACTTAATAACAGACATTTTAAAATCATAGCTCTTATTATTTTATTATTATTTACATAAATATGTTCAATGTTAATGTGGTATACAGGTTTAAATTCGAAATAACTACGCACTTTCAAGTTCAGATAGACTAATAGATGTCCGAAGAAGAACCCACTGGCTACAAAACCTCGTTGAATGGATCACCTCAAGTCTCAAGCACCACCGAGTTGTTCCTCGCCGCAACATCACGGGCCCAAGTGGCCATATTGACCGCCGACCTCCGATGGGAGATGGCACTTTAAGAAGAAGAAGAAAAATAGATGACATTAGAATGCAATCTTTTAATCTATCTGAAGATACCTATTAGGTTATTAGTCTAGTCATTATATTTCTTGGTCAATCGGAATACAGACCTCCCGTATTTTTATATAATCAATGGCTGTATATTAAAAAATCGTTAACGGAGAATATGAAATGAAATGAAATGAATGAAATGAAATGAAAATCTCTTTATTGCACAATAAAATAAGGTACAATGGCGGACTTATTGCTACACTACAGCAATATCTTCCAGTCAACCAACATGCTGGTGTGAAAAGAAGAGTAGGCAACAAATTATAGCCTAAAATTAAATTTGAAATTATAGCATATAATATACATTGTGTGTGTATCTAAAGTAAAATGTAAATATATAAATAAATTTTTGAGTTTGACATATTATATGTATGTATATGTATATACATACATATTTTGATATATTAACAAATAAATAAATAAATAAATAAGTAAATAAATAAACTGCCAAAATAAGGTAAGGAAAGGGAGGGGATAACGGAAAGGTTAGAATTTATGATTAATATTTATTGTGAAAGGAAGTGCTTTTTCAATGATTGCTTAAAGGTGAACAGCGAGCTAGCGCCTCGAATAGTTAAAGGAAGCTGATTCCACAGTCGAGCTGCATGTACGGAGAAGGAGTAGGAAAAAAAAGTGGTATTGTGTTTTGGGATACGTAGGATATTATTCTGACTTATTAAGAATATGAACTCAGAGCGTTGATAATAAACAATTATTTTCAGACAAAATTATATGAATATTTTACTAAAATTTAATTAGAAATAGAATGCAATTGCAAAAGATACATTGAAAAAAACGCGCTACTTCAGAATCACCAACTCCCGCCAAACTGGAACTGAAGCAGCGCGGTTAAAATATTCGCTTTTTTACCTGCCGAGAATTCTTGTGATACAGGATAAGAGAGATTAAGATAAGTAGGTTTTAGAAACATGACTCAAGGTCATTGAGCTTTAAATTCCTTGTGTGGAGGGCTGGCGCCCAATTCCTTGCATATTTTGAGTGTTTGGCAAGTTCAGTATTTTGGAAAAACAAAGCAGAATGAATACCTCTATGATTGAAGTTTGGACGGAATACAACGTCAAATTGTAAACTCTTTCATTTCAATTTCGATCCGTAACTTTATCAATATACTCATATGTAAAAGCTTGAAATTTCAGAGACTGATAGTTTTACGTAGAACAGTTTGACAGAAGTATTTCATTAAGGACAAAAATATTTTAAAGTAAACACGATTTATACTTTTTTTTCTCTTTATAAACCAATAGATTTTATACATATCGTGGAAGTTTGATTGTATGGGAGCACGGTGAACCTGGGTCCCCTCTAGGGATTTTTAGTCTCCTAAATTCCATTTGAGCAAAATAAACACCCGCCTGAGTGCTGTGTACAAATATACCTACAAAATAGTTTTAATGAATTTAGCCCTATAGTTCACAAGAACAGACAAAATAATATAAAACCGCTGAGTGAAAGAGTGTAAGCCATTCGCCCTCTAGCGGAGGAGGCGGAGTATTTTAAGCTTTAATAACAAAGTTGGGGAACAAAGTTAGGCTGACGGCGAAAACGCAGCCATGTCGGAAGGCCGTCTGCAGGGTTCCATTCATTCATATATTTATTCCCAGAGCTACAGCTGGGATATCGAGCGACTCCGTCCTTTGCCCAACTCATCAGAAATATAGGATGAAAATGTCGCAATTGTAAAATGCGGTGGTGGTTTCTTTTCAATGTGTTTCTATATTATATCGTTGTTTAAACAGGATTTTTTTTAATGTTCTAATGCGATGTTTCTTAAATAACTTTAAAATAAAATACGACATTGTAATATGCATTTTATTGATTGATAAACAATACCATACGACTCTAATATATACCATTTTATGACTACATACAACTGTCGACTTCAAGGTATCGACATATTTTACATCTGAATTTAGGTATATTCAGCGAATTTGTATATACCGCTATGGCCGCTGATGGCGCTATCCATGCATCGATCCATTTTTTTACTTCATCGTAATTGGAGAGGTGCTGGTCAGCCAGGACATGTTGCATCGATCGAAATAAATGGTAATCGGAAGGAGCAATATCTGGGCCTTACGGCGTAGGTGGGGTAGGATTTCCCATTTGAGCGTTTTTAAGTACATTTTAACGGGTGCCGCAACTTTGTCGTGTCTGTCGACGTATTGCGGACGTTTTTCTCGCGATGCTCGGCTAAAACGCATCACTTGTCGTCGGTAGACCTCCCCTGTGATTCTTTCGTTCGATTGTAGCAGCCCATAATACACCACACCCAGCTGGTACCATCAAATACACAGCATGCTCTTCTCGCCATGAATATTCGGCTTGGCAGTTTATTATGAGGCATGGCCAGGGTATCCATATGTTGCCCGACGTTTTATTTTATCGTAATGGACTCGTTTTTCATCGCCAGTCACAGTTCGATGCAAAAACCCCTTTCTTTTTTGCCGTTGGAACAGTTGTTGAAAAAACATGTCAAAAACCGGCGTTCGGCCTCTCTTGGCTTCAATTCATACGCCACCCAATTTCCTACCTTTCGGATCATTCCCATTGCTTTTAAACGATGGCATATGGCTGGTTGAGTGACTTCAAGTGTTTTTGCGAGTTCCTCTTGCGTTTCTGATAGATCTTCATCGAGCCTTGTCTCTAATTCTTCATCCTCAAACTTTGGTGGCGCTCCGGGTCGTTCTTCGTCTTCCAAATCGAAATTGCCACTTTTAAACCGTGCAAATCACTTCTGACACGTTCGTTCAGCTAGAGCACGGTCACCATAAACATCCACTAAAATACGATAACTTTCGGCAGCATTTTTCTTCAAATTGAAGTAAAACTCTCCGCAAAAACACATTATTCGGTACAAAAGTTGACATTATCGGAGCACACAGAAACTATGTTGTTTACACTTCAACGAAATGACAGATACTGAAAAAGAAAGCCTAATGATGGCACTTCAAAATGACGGTGTTGCCAGATAAAACAATGGTATAATAAACCAGTAGCAACATCTGTTATCAAAACCGCACGAACTTATTTATACTCCTAATATTACAGAAATTAAAAAATAAGGTTTAGTAAGTTTTACCCAAGGATTGGACTAGTAGTATACCCAAGGATTGGACTAACAGCATCGTTGTGCTCTTCCATAAGAAAGGCGATAAGACGCTTCTGAAAAATTATCGTCCTATCTCACTTTTAAGTCAGGTGTACAAAGTATTCTCCAAAATCCAGACTACACGCTTGACACAAAGACTGGATGAATATCAACCCAGGGAACAAGCAGGATTTGGGAAGGGTTTTGGAACGATCGACCACATCTTCACACTTCGGCAGGTTATCCAAAAGTACGAAGAATACAATAGGCCCCTTTATCTAGCCTTCGTCGATTATGAAAAAACATTCGACTCCATAGAACACTATGCAGTCACCGAATCGCTACATCGATGTCACATAGACTACCGGTATATACAGATCCTGAAGAGCTTGTACAAAGCGGCAACAATGACAGTCCAGCTGAAAGAGCTAACAGACCCACCCTATACCAATCCAAAGAGGAGTCCGACAAGGTGACGTTATATCCCCTAAGCTGTTCACCAACGCTATGGAGGATATATTCAAGACATTGGACTGAAGTTATAAGGGAATCAACGTTGACAGCGTGTATCTCAATCATCTGCGCTACGCGGATGATATAGTTATAATCGCTGAATGTGCCGAAGATCTACAACTCATGCTGGAGCAACTATATCACGCGTCCCTGCAAACGGGTCTTAAGATGAACATAGACAAGACAAAGGTTATGGCGAAAGCCGATCTCACACCGAATCCCATTTCATTGAGTGGACAACCGCTGGAACAGGTGCAGGAGTACACATACCTAGGACAGGTGATAAAGCTCGGACGGGACTCGATGATGGCAGAGATAAAACGAAGAAAACAATTGGGATGGGCAGCCTTCGGGAAGCTGAGCTTCGTGCTGAAGTCCAGAATTCCCCAATCGTTCAAGACAAAGGTGTATAATCAGTGCGTGTTACCGGCTATGACGTATGCTTGTGAGACATGGACACTGACTGCTGGGATGATCCACAAGCTTAAGGTGGTGCAGCGTAACATGGAGCGAGTCATGCTTGGCATATCGTTGCGCGATCGAGTACAAAACGAGCCCATCAGACAGCGCACGAAGGTGGTCGACGTGGGTCAAGGAGTGGCCAAGCTGAAATGGGCTTGGGCCGGTCACGTGGCCCGACGACACGACGAACGGTGGAGCAAGCGCGTTTTGGAGTGGAGACCCCGGCTAGGCAGAAGAAGTGTGGGCAGACCACCGGCCCGATGGTCCGATGACATCAAGGAGACAGCTGGACCAGTCTGGATGAGGGAAACGGACAACCGATCCGGGTGTAGAGTGATTGGAGAGGCGTATGCCCAACGGTGGGCGAATGCGCGCTGATGATGAAGAAGAAGAAGAAGTCTAAAAATAATATCCGAGAAATTATTGTGACAAAAACTAATAAAGAGCCCAGATAAAATTCCAGTAACTTAGTTTTTGAAAGAGCACGCAAGGTTGATTTAAAAGCGTATCCTCTTCGTTTTAATGTATGTCATTTTACAAGTATTTTCCCTAAAACTTAGAATAGGTATGCATAGAAGCTAGTGCATCAAAAATATAGTCGTATATTTTATTTATATGTTTAGTAGGTATATATAATATAATTTAAAACTACAATTTTATTTGATAACACTCTGATTATTAAAGCCAGTTTTATTACAGCGCAAACGTGGTGATACATAATCGAAGTCTATAAGGAGAGTTAAACTAGAAATTGGACGGAGTGGCTGGTAAATTCACGCCGATGTGAGCGGGGCCGGACGGAGAGGCGGAAGGTATCAGAGAAGTTTGACAGCATTTTGCAGCCCGTTTTGCAGCGAGACGCGCCCGGCAACGGCTGAACGAAATGTGCAACTTCCGTGAAGTTAGCACGACCCGAATCGAAAATTGTCTCATCACGTATTTAGGTCGTTGTTTGTTCGGTTATTTTAAAGCTAGAAAGATAATCTTATTTCATAGTACTGGAAAGATAAACAGGCGCCTAAGAGGCGCATAATTTTAAAATCAGAATCAGATTAGATTTAAATATTTATTCTTATTGTTTATAACTTCAATGAATTGTTAAATTATTAATAAATATATAAATCACAAATTTATATCAATATTTTTAATTATAAGAAAATTATGTAAGATTTTATAAAACCCTAACAAAAATCTTATTTTAATTTTAGTCTTCTTTATTTAAGTATACATTTCTAATAAAATAGGTATTATTTATAGTATTGTGTCTTACTAACTAGTGAATTACGATGTAATGTCTTAAATAACAAAAAATATCAATATTGAGAAACAATTATTGCAAACAGCTTTTTTAAGTTCATCACACAGTGTCTTTTTACATTTCGTACACGTCGTCTTAGACATTCTTTTCTTTTTTGTTGTACATATTGAACTATAGTAACGCCGATATTTTACCGAAAGTTCCTCATCGGCTTCCTGAGAAACCGCTTGATTGGTTTATGACAGGATATTCATAATATTTTCTCTCAAACGTCTTGATAAAGTAGGGATTTCCTGAACAAGCTCTTGAATGATTTCGTCCGTGATAAATATTATAAATCAAATATAAAGGTCGTTCAAAAATAGTCATGTATTGATGACACTTCAACGAAATGACACAGTTGCTCCTGGCCTGGGCGCTCTTTATCTTGCACGTCGAAATCACACCTTTTGAATCGGAGAAACCAAGTTTCAACAGTCCTATCCAATCCAATCCCACGAAATTACCGTTGTTGACACTTCGGCGGTAAATGTTGTCAAAATGCGGTAGTCATGTCCGGAATTTTCAGGCAGTGTTGAGGTGTCATTCAAGTTTTCGTCGATTACTTCATTTATGTACTCGTCATCAGTATCGTCCTCACTTACATGGCCCTCCATCTCGCTATCACTGCCATCATTTACGCTTTCGTCTTCTTGATTCAAAAAAGAAATTATTTCCCTTTCTTCCAACACTCTTCTGCTCGCCATGATGGTAAAACGTTCCTAAAATCGAATAACATTATTAAATAACAATAACCATCTTATAAATTTACCGTACACAGGTAAATATAAGTAAAAATTAACAAAAACAATATCACAAAGAAATGCATAAAAGTCACACAGAAGATAAACATGCGCCTCTCGAGCGCAACTCGTCGCAATAGCAACAAAGCTGTGGTACTTACCGAACAGCAGCGGTCGTCTCTCAGCAGTGTTGACTGACGACTGAGTTGGCTCGTGAACACAAACCTGTGCGCGCGTCGGTTAAAAAGAGACAGCGATATATCTTTCTAGCGATTCTTTTTCTAGCGTTGTTCGTCGTTTTTTTGCAATTCCGTAGATGTTACGTTAAATAGATGGTAATCTTTGTTTAGCACTTGTTTACGAATTTTAAGCATTTTCCTCTTTTGGTTAAGCCTCCTTCCACATTTTTCCAATGGCTATCTTATTCAAATAAAAAATATTTTTTTCGTGAATTATAAGCGAAATATTAAATGTAATGCAAAAAAAAAATGCGGTTTTTCGCAATTCCTGAAGTTAGCTCACCTCTGGCGAGGTCGCAAAGTTAAAAATCGGATTCAGCATCTAAAAATACATATAAAACCGTTCAGAAAAATACTTCCGGATTTTTTTACTGGAAAAGATACGCTTAGATCTCATATGCTTGGACTAAAATGCAAACAAACGTTATAAAAATGATCCGAATGGAGAAAAACTCAACTTTGAATTTGGGCCCGTCTAACTTAACGGACGTGAATGGCCTGCCGCTCGTGAAATGCGCTCCTCTCCGGTGACGGCCAAAGTTGGCGGTTGATTAGCCCACGCAAACCACCCAGAATTGTGTCAACCGAAACATGTACGTGATAAATACGTAATATTATTATATGTTTTAAACTATACTCACTAACAACTAGATGATAGAACGAATAAATAACGTTAAACACGAATATCTCGGAAATAAATGAAACGACCGACACATTGCTCTTTGTTGTTAATCGTATCACATTATTATTTAACCCTTCAACCGCGGGAGACGCTCATTGCGCGTCCATACGATTCTGTACGTTATTATCGCGTTGCATATCATTTCTGTATTTCCGCTATTTCCCTGTTGAATCTCGTTCTGTTGCTCTGTAACATTGAGAGTCACATTTTCCACGTTCTCGAGTCGCATGGCTAACGGGAACGAACAAGTTACGACCTGCATAGTAGAATAAAGACCAAATCGATCGGAAAATCGGCCCGCGATTGAAGGGTTAATACCTGCTTAGTTTGCCTTCTGTAGCAGAACTAGCACTAATTATGGGTCATTCCGGGTGTTTTTTTTTATTTTCTTTAACCACAACACCAGTGTCTTATTGTGGAACCCGCCTTGGTACCTATTGGCAACATCTTCTATGTAGGTGGGCATTTATAGAATCAAGCAGCCATACACTCACTCGGTCACCCATCCAAGTATTGACGGCGCCCAACGCCGATTAACTTCGCTCACAACGAGAAGAACCGGTGTCAACGTGGCTACGGACGCTACTGTACCCGTTTTCGAACCCCACTCGTCAACCCGGAAGAAATCCGCTTCTTCCTCCAAAATTATACTGACCTCTCTGGGCTCCTTTTTTCGTATAATATCCTAAGATATCAAAAAACTGCTTTGGTAAATCATAACCCTCTTATTTTTTTATTATCATTGGGAAATGCTCAGAGCATAGACGTCCTTCTACGCGAGTGCCCGGGCGCAGAATGAATTGAAAGTAATCGGTATGACCGATTCTCTATCGATGCAAAGGAGCTGATTCACAAAAGACCGACTCTTTGTGCGGATGCAGGCTGAGCCGCCTCCACGGCTCCGGCTAAGGCTCTGAGGTACGAGCAATGGGTCATTTCGGTAGCACCAAAGTTCTGGTAACCGGCATCTCGGAATGGAATAACGCGTCGATTTGGTAGAGTGGTGGAGCGAAAGGTAATAACCGGCTTCTCAGAATGAAATGGCTAGTTAGTGCGATATTTTCGAAGAGGAATTCCCTCTTCGGATCTGCTTTTTATAGAATGTACTTCAGAATGGGCTCATACTAGGAGTCAGAATGACCGATCGCTCTCTACCACTACAGTGTCTACGCAGCCTGCTCTATTTTTGGAGTTTACTCTTAAGAATCGATATGATTTAATGACCCCGGTACGATAATTTGATGGGTAGTAAAATCTAGCGTTAACAAACAGCGTTACATTTAATATCAGTTAAGTTCGAAAATTGACCAGAGTCTTGCATCGAGGACTGAATCAGAATCAGAATCAGAATCAGAATTAATTTATTTTCCTGTTTTGTATGTTACATTTTCAGTCCGCTGCGTTTGTGCACGCACTCGGGTGTGTCAGCTAACTTATTA
Organism: Micropterix aruncella; assembly: GCA_944548615.1. NCBI lineage: Eukaryota > Metazoa > Arthropoda > Insecta > Lepidoptera > Micropterigidae > Micropterix > Micropterix aruncella. The sequence goes on from OX155980.1 coordinate 71,159,654, forward strand.
CTACGAACGTGTCACCAGTAGATGCGCCAGCATTCTGAGTGGTGCCTCCACGAGAGACGATGTTAGTCCCGCAGGTTTATTCGCGTGTTAGTCTGATTTTTCAATTTTCTTACGGACTAGGTTATATGTACAGCTTACGAACTATGATAGCTATGATCTACGTTATATGTACAACTTACAAACTATGTAGTAGAACTAATGTAGGTAATTGTCCAAATTATGTTCATTTTTATTATTTTTGTGACATTTTTCTTATTTTTATTTTAGTGCACGGTTGGCCACTCGCGCACTTAGTTCGCTAGATGAGTCGCGGGCGAGGTGCGGTTGGTCGTTTGCTAACCTGCCGCTTTCTTTCTGCGCGTTTCACGTACTCAACCTCGCCAAGTCGAATGTTCGTGAGCATCGGGTTGTGTTGGCCGTGGCCGAGGTATCGATCGCCCGGCGCCTCGAGATCTTCGATGTGCAGTTGAGCCAGTTTGCGCAGCATGTCCTCGTTCAGGTCGTGCGCCCTGAGGTGCCATGGATCAGTGTCGAGCATCTCCCAGAGCGTCTCCGTGCAGAGACGTCTCGGGAGCTGGCCAGATGTTTTCAGCGCCATTCTGTACTGGCGTTCTATTTTCAGCAGGTTCGTTTTGCTGTAGCGTGGCAGCAACTGCACCACCCCGTAGTCAAGAATCGGGAGTAAACACGCTTGGATAACAGCCAGTTTGATGTACGCGTCGATTCTGGAATGGTACCCGATGATGGAGCTCAAGCCACCTCGCACTCTTTTCGCCTTTTCAATCACTTTATCCGTATGAACTTGCATGGTCATTCGTTGGTCAAAGTGAACACCTAGGTATTTGACCGTTTTTTTGTATTCAAGTAATTCGTCCTCCACTCTGATGAATCGAGGACGGTGCTGTCGTTTCGCGGTGAACATTATACATTCCGTTTTGTCGATATTACATTTGAGCCCCCATCTCTTGTAGTAGTTGATCACCGTGCCGGCCGAGCGTCCGGCGCGCCTGGACGCCTCGAACGGTTTTGCCGATCTCGTCAGGATGCACAAGTCGTCCGCGTACTGCGATAACTTTAGCGGTATCATGTCATCGTGGATCTTCCATATGTCCGAGACGTACAGATTGAAGATAACGGGCCCGAGGATCGAGCCTTGAGGCACCCCGTGCGGCACTGTCATCACCGTTCCCTTCATCGTTCGAAACGAACCGCTCGTGGTGCGGTTGCTGAGGTAATTCTCGATCGTTTTGATCACGTTGTTGTCGATTTCTGCATCGTACAGCTTCTTGATCAGTCCTCTGTGATTTATGGAATCGAACGCCTTCGAGAGATCGGTCGAGACCATCGCGACGCTGTCTTTCGCGTCGAGAGCGTCGGTGATAAATTTACCCGTACGCAGGATCTGTGTGCCGGTGCCACGGGCGCGGGTGAATCCGTGCTGAAACGGCGGCTGCAGTCTGTCGGCCGTCGTCTGAATGCGCGAGAGAACCAGACGTTCGTAGAGTTTGCCCATTATGCAGAGCAACGTGATTGGTCTGTACGAGGCCGGTTTCGTGAGTTCCTTACCTGGCTTGTGCAGAAAGATGCACTCGCCGTGCTTCCAACGTCGCGGGAAGTATCCCGTGCGGAGGCAATAGTTTGGTATCGGCTGATAGGCTTGCAGGAATGTCTCTCCCGCTAGTTTGAGTACGTCGGCGCGTATGCCGTCGGGTCCGGGTGCTTTCTTATTTTTGAATTTCTTCAACGCCGACTTAATCTCGGCCTCGCATGTCTCGTCGAGCGGTTTGAACGGGGTGCGGGTCTCGTCACCCTCGTCTTTCTCGTCGATGTTCGCCTCAGCTACGATCGCGGCGTTCACCAGACTGTCTATCGTCTCAGTTTCCGAGCGACATCCCTCAATCGTCGGCATTTTCGTTGGCGGTGCCTTCATGCGGCGTTGGATGTTCCACATCTTCGAGCGGTTGTTTTCTGGGGCCTCAATCACCTTCATCCACTGCTCTTCCTTCCAGTCGGTGATCAGCCGACGTGCGAGTTTCTGCTTCCGATTGTAGTCAGCTCTGAGGACAGGGTATCTGTTGGCATTTCGTCTGAATCGCCATTGCAAGTATCTGGCGTTATTCCTCGCGTGGATCGCATTCTGAATCTCGAGTGGTAGGTCTTCCTTCTGGTCGCGGTGTCTCAGAGGCGCGAATTCGTCGAGGGCCTCGATGATTGCTCGTTCGAGTCTGTCGACGTAGACGTCGCACTGTTCGTCCGTTTCGATATTTCTCTCGACTTCTCGCATTGTCTCGTGAATGCGATAGCGAAAGTCTTTCGATCTCTGCTCGACCTCGCGAAGAGATCGCATGTCGCGAGTAAGTTTGATTTCTATATCGGTCGGCATGTACACCTTCAACCTCCACGGTGCATGGTCCGACTCGAGCATCCTCAGTTGTCTCGACGAGTAGCTCAGTCTCTGCAATTCGTGGGTGGCCACAGCGACGTCCAGGATCGTGTTGCCGGGGCTGTTCGGTCTCGAGCAACGGCCCGTGTGATGAAACTCGCACAGACCTTGCATCGACCAATCTCGGAAGCGAGTGCCGAGTCCGGCGCTGCTCGTGTGTCCCAGTTCGACGAGTCTGAGATTCAAATCGCCTATGATGATCGAGGCCGCGTCGTTGATCATATCCTCCGCCTCACGTTCGATCTCGGTGACGTTGTTGTTGCCACCTATATAGACTCCTTTGATCTTCACACTGGCGCCCGTGCGATGGTCGGTGCAGAGATCGATCGCAACTCCCTCGATGCGTCGATTCTCGTCACGCCAACCCGGTGTTACCTCGGTTTGTGTCCATTTCAGGCCTTTTTGGATGTACATGGCAGTGACCAAGTGCTCCGCGTGGCTGTCGTATATTTTGTCGAATCCGATTATGTTTAGTTTCCACTTTTCAAAATCGACCTTGCATTTGTTGACTACTACAATTTGCGGTCTTTCCTCGAATACCAGTCTTCTGAGTTCGTTTATCTTGTGTCTCAGACCCTGCGCGTTTAGGTGCAGGATATTGATGATCGGTAGGGCTTTTTGCTGCCCCAGATCACCACTGTTGTATCTGTTGGAATTGTAGTTGCAAGCCATTGAAACGGCTTTCGAGGTTGTCCATTCTGCAGGTGATGGTTTGCGCGAGGTTTTCCATCATTCGTCTTAGTTGTTGAAATTCGTTATGCATTTGGTGCGCGAACGACTGCTGCTGTTGTTGAGGGGGTTCTTTCGCGGCGACCGACGCGTACGGCGGTCTCCACTGATTATGTTGCTGTTGTTCGCCCTGGGGTGTCGGCGGGACTACTACGCGGTCCCGCCCGTTGAGCGCGCGCGCTCTCTTTTTCTGTTCGAGCGCGTCCTGCTTCCTTTCGAGATGGTTACGGCGCGCCTGTATTGCTTTTTGGAATTTCGGGCAGCATGCTTGATTAGCTCCGTGGCCGGGAGTCCTGCACGACGTACACGCCTCGACGCTGTCGCTATTCTCGTTGATGATTGCGAACGTTCTCAGTTTCACCGCTCCGTGACAGGCGGACTTAGTGTGGGTGAATTGCCAGCAATTTTTGCACTGCGTTATTCTGTCCGGTTTTGGCTTGTATCTGTCGACTTTCACTTGACCCTGCGAAAAGTAGCTCTCGCAAGATTCTCGCGCGGCTCTTTCGATCTGTTCGAATTTCACATTGCCGTCAAAGATATACAAGTTGGTGGGAACTCCGGTTCTACCGCCGTTGCCCAGTCTTTGTACTTTGTTAGGTTTGATGCCGATACATCTGTGTAGCTCCGCGATTTTTACTTCTTCGGTCTCGTCGAAGTCGCCGGCGCGGATGACGACTCTTGTAGCGTGAGTCTGTTCTTGTTTCGGCACCGGTGCGACAAATCTCATTTCTCTGTCCATTTCCGACAGTGCCCTTATTATTTCTTTTCGTTTTTCCGCATTCGGGGCGAGAATTGAATAACGACCGTTGTTGCTATTTTTAATTTTGATCGTCGCCGTGGTGCGTTCGACGATCTTTCTCACCTCAGTTAGTTTGTTCTTGTCTTGAGCTAGTTCCGGGTGGAACAATTCTATCGGCGGGATAGTCTTGTTTGGGTTGGGGTTAAGATGCGCCGGAGTCATGGTGATCACATCCGTTTCGGTGTCATTTCCTTCGATTCGTTTTGGAGTCATGGTGATCACATCCGTTTCGGTGTCATTTCCTTCGATTCGTTTTCTTTTGTAGCCCTGCTGTGGTGTTATCGATTTCTTTTGATTTGATTTTTGCGCGATACTTATGTTCGCGGTGTTTTCGATTTCCGTGTGTACGTCAGTGAGCACTTGGTAACGGTTACTCGTTGCTACGCCGGGTAAGCTCGGTCTCGCTTCAGGTAGAGGCGGGAATTCACGTGAGCTTGAAGCTCTCGTTTGCTGTTGAGTGACCGTCACTGCTCGCACCGGCCTGGAGACGGTTTCAGCTGGCGCAAAAGCACGGCCTCGTTCTGCGTTCGAGGATATTCTCGAGGCTGGTAAGTCAGGGACGCTGATAGCGGTAGCGGTGATATCATTATTTTTGCCGCTTCTCGCGCGCTGTCGTTGCAGCTTGGGCGTCGGCTCGAGTTGTGTCGAATTTTGGAGAATTTTCTCGTATGGGACGTAAAAAAGATTCGCGCACGAGCACGTCACTTTTTCGTGAAACAAAAGTTTTTCGTGTGATTTGATCGGAATCGCATTCACCTCGTGCGGGTATTCGCACTTTGCGCAAATCACTTTTTTTTTTTTGCGGTCTTTGTTTTTGCAGTACGTTATTTGAACGTTAGTTTGGGTAATGGTTCCACTTTCGTTTAGTAACACTTTCGTATTTATAAATATTTTTACAGCGTAATATTCGGAGCACTGTTTGCATTGGAGTCTCTCCGTTTTAGATTGACCATTTTCCGCGTTTTTATTTTTTAGATGGATGATTCCGGAGCATTTTATACACGGAAATTCGGGTTTATCTGATGTATTCAAGTTTAACTGTTTATACACTTCACTCGTTTGCATATTCGGATTGTCCCCGGGATTCACGCATTTCACAGTAATGTCACTGTTCAATTCTTCAAGATCGACGTTCATTTGGGATTCGAAGGGAGTATTATATTCTTGAGTTAGTATTGGATCACCCGCGATTGGGGGGCCTATGTCGCCCCCGGGGTCGTTTATGTCCATGACGAGTCTATTTGATTTATTTCATTGTAAACTTTTCTACTAAATTATTACACCATACACCGTTGGGATCAGAGTATCGTTCGGTACTTGAGTGTGTCCCGTCTCCGTCATCACCTCTCAGGCGACGTAAGGTTGGCGGGTTAGCGGCGCGCTCGCGGCGCAGCACCCGCTCGGCACTCAAGTGGCACTTGACACTTCACTTAGTTTCGTTCGGTTATTTAGGACACGCACGCAAACGTGCACTTCGGTCGGGCGCTCGGCGACGACTCTCCATCGAGGACTGCGCGCGTCTATTTCGCACGCAGGCGAGAAAGAGATAGAGAGCTGTGTTTTTTAACCCGCCGATACAAGAGTCTAGAACGCTGAATGTAGAAATGACGTACAAATAGAAATTTCAGTTGTGACGTGGGGCAGGTGGCTGTTTTATCGACGGATTTCGAGGGCCACTCAATAGATGGCGACAGCAGGTTCGATTCAAATAGAATAATAAAGCATGAAAATATAATAATAAGTATGTTGTAGTCACATACAAATGAAATACAATCAAAATACATTTTTTTGTAGTTTATTGGAGTTTTTATTTATATCTATTGATACTAATATTATATTTATATACAGTGAAGTGTATATTCAATGACAATCGCACTTAAAGAATAAACTCCGGAGCTGACACGCCTATTTTTTTTCATTTGTTTGGAAAGTACCTACGTATTTTTTTCTGCTGCTATAATTCTGTTAATTCTTTTGAAACGGGAGCGAGGGTAACCATTTGACACGGGTAACTGCAAGTAGGAGAGTCAATTATGCGTCCCATGATAAACGCCCCCTAAGTCGGAGGTTTCGCTACGTGGGGTGGGATGACAAATTATGTGTAAGTGACCATAACATATGGGGGACGATTCGCGGCTGGTTTTGATAATGATCGTTAGCCTGGAGTGTTAATTCCGCTAAATTCTACATGCCAGAGCACAACGCTTGGAAATTTTGAGAATAAACTTTCCAAGTTTTAATATTTTCTCCAAGGTATTTCTTTTACAGCCATTATTGAAAGTCAAACAAGTCAACAGGCGTCAGAGTGGAGGACAAAAAACGAGCTAAAATCGAAAAAACCACGACAAAGTCGTTCAAAAATCAAAGTGATGCTCATTGTTTTCTTTGATATTCGCGGTTTAGTCCATAACGAAAAGAGAATACCTTAAACTATTTTTCTACACTTGTCGTAGCGTGGCCAGCTTTTCTGTACCTTCGTCATTGACACTTTCCGCCGTCATAGAAACGATAACCTGAGCGGTCACTAACAATCTCGTACAAAATAGTTCGCGAAATTTGCGGACATTCGTCTGAAAATGTTGTCATTGTGAAACGTCTTTTCTCATGGCTTTTTTCATCATCTTTCCATACCAAATCATCGTGTACAACGAAGGCCGACCACTCCGAGCCTCATCGTAGATATTTTTTCGACCTTCATTAAACATTATAACCATTTTCTCACCATTCCATCACTCATCGCGTCTTCACCGTACACATCTTTAACTTGATGATAAATTTTGACCGGTTTCGCATTCCTTGCATTCAAAATCTAATTACAGCACGAATATCACAGCCGGCGGGATCACTAATTGTCTTTAACATTTTAAATGCGCACAGCAAACTGAAAACGAAATGTAGAGTAACCGAAAAAGCGTCAGTTGAGAGCCAGTGAATAAGGAAGACTAGCGCACATGCGCGAAACGCCAACCGCAGCGCTGCGGTGTTGCTAGAGTGAAACGGTACTTACTTTTCGAATACGCCTCGTAGATTATCAACGAAAATGGCAATATTAAGCTCAATTTCAATGTGTTGGGAGTATAACGCAATGCCGTTTGTGTTAATTAGTTGAAAACTCTTGCTGTAGTACCGTTTTGAAATAAGCCCTCAATGCTGAATCTCGCCAGCTGTGATTAATGTCCCGTTTACACAATGCGGACCCAGTCCAGCGCTGACTTGCTACTGGGCTCGTGTGAACAGTGGTTTCAACTCAGTCCAGTGCTGATTTCGCGCTCTCAAGTCAGTCCAGCTGACTAGCCATCCGTTATATTTACGGGCCTAGTAGCTTTCCCCACCACGCCGTTCAAGTTAGTCCAGTGCGGACTAGCATTGCCTGGATGCGTTCGGGCAGTCGCAGTGTACTGAACACATTGTCACCACAGTCCACACTTACGATCGCTAGTCAAAAATAAACAGCAAGCTGACTTTCTGTTTAGATCCAACTACATGTACCTAGTGACTGGCGCCGATATTCCAAGTCACTTCCATCGTGTAAACGGGGCATCGAGGAGCTTAATCTGGTTTCTTCTCGGGACGGAAAACGCGCCGCTTCAGATTTCTAAAGAAAATAAACTGTTTATGGGGATGGTGTCATGAACCGAATCAATGTGTACAAGATGTATGGCGAGTTTTAAGCCGGCAGAACGTATGTTCACGATGAACAAAGGAGTGGGCGTGTATCAATTTTGACAAAGGTATAAGAACGCTCATCCCTCGCCTCACAAAGTGCATGGAGAAAGAAGGCGACTACGTCCAAACATTTTGTTTGATATTCTTATTTAAATTTGTATTTTTATAAAATTATTCTATTCTATTTTTTTACAGAAATTGAGGACTCGTATTTCAACACATTTCAGGATTTAAAAAAAATGGTACGTGATTAATTTTGTATGATGTACGACCTGTTGATGGATTTGAATTATATTAATTTATTTATTTATTGGTTACATACACATTCAACTTCAAGAGCACAAAAGAAAAGAAAAATAATTTTCAATTTAGGAATTACCGTTAATATGTTACCGTCTAAATTTAGGTATACATCTGTCTGATCCCATGTTAAATAGCGCATACATCAGGTAGTTGTTTATTTTTCTAATGTGCTAAGCATGTAAATGTAACCGAGCCTGTCTTGCTAGGCGCTCCTGTGTTAAGGCGAGCTGACTTCCTGAGTAATATTGAAGTAGCACGATTATGTCAGAAAGAAAGAAAACAAAATATATGATATATTATACCTAAATATTTTTACCCAAGATTACTTCATACAAATATGAATACCGCCCTTTTACCGTATTGGTAGCTGTCGCGTCGCGTTCATGCGAACTTCATTTTTTGTTGTTGTAATATTGCCCGGATAATAAATAGGGTAGGCAAATAATTTTATAGCCAGCAAACTGAAATAAGTTTTGACCAATCGTCAGCGCACGCCGATAAAGCAACCCACCAGCTAAATTTTCTTCGACTTGACTTACGACTCCGACTTGATTTCGTATTGAAAACCAATATTAATCACAATACAATTTAGTCTATAGCACTCATAGATAATGAAGCTTTATATTAGTGAAAGAATTTTAAAATCGAATGGGTAGTTTTGGAGATTATCCCCTACATACATACTTACAAATATTACTTCTTTATAATATTACTATAAATATGAAAAAGTCTTAAAAATCAAGAAATGGATAAATAGAAAAATAAATATAAAATGAAAAAAAACACAGTTAAAGATCATACGAAATCGTTTGTCGTTAACAATTTTTCTCTAGGACCTATTTTTTAATAGATTTAGGTGTAAAAGGACGCACGGACAGACTAATCACATAAGACTTACTTTTAAAGTAGAAAGTATATTATAACATAATGGATTTAATAATTCATATTGTCAAAAAAAATATTCCTTCATCAGCTGATATTACAATTAGTCCAATATAGTTCTAGGCGTATGTTGATAATCGCCAACTTGCATTTAGAATAAAGAAGCGCACGGATTGCATCCTGTCTCGCTATGCCACACACAAGCGAGGGATATTTTTGGGAGACTAGGAATATTGATCCTTCCTTTAGTTTGCATCATGGAAGTAGCAAGATTATTTATAACACTCGTCACATCGACGTAGCTTATTAGTTACGACGATGTGACAATTGTTATAATGACATGGCCACTGAGCTATTTAACTCAGTACAAGTTTATGCAATAGACGAGGTTTCGCACTTCGCCCAGTGAGTTATGCGCTTAAGAAGTCGGAGCAGTCTATAGGTATTCGGGCCTTACAATTATATTTTAATTTACATAATATAATCGATTTATTCATGTATCGAGAATTTTATGTATTATTTTTTTTTATTGTTCATCTAAATATAAATATGAAAATGAGAAAATTATTATATGAACATGACGTAATAGCTGATTATGGATAAGTATATAAAAATGAATATGAATGAATATACCGATTACTTTAACATATTGTATAGATTGAACATATCACATACCTATAGAGAGGTTCACCATCTGATTCCTTGAACCACAAAACCATGGAAACACCGTCATCTCTATCGAGCGGCTGAATATCGCAGGGCAGAGCAGTCTTCTTTCCCAGCACTCCTTGAACATCAGCAATCGGAACTGAAATAAAGAAAATAATACTCTTTTAGCTGTTATGGATTTTAAAAAATGTTTCTGTGGCATGACAAGGCATGGAAATATTTGATATTCGTTATCCATAAATAAAATCAGTCGAGTTAGAGATTGATATGTGGATACAATATTAAAGTATATAAAAATACGTGTGGCACTCGGGGACTGCCGCGGTAAGCTATTGCATAGCATTTTAAACAACTTATGCAATTATAATTATTTATTTATTTTATTTATTTATTTAATTTTTTCTGATATCAGATAACTGCGCTCTATCGGAAAACGTTGAAATTATTCCGAATCATTTACGGTTGCGGTAGCAAATGAGTCGAAATAATTTAAACGTCTTTCGATAGAGCGCCACGCACGAATTTTTTATTCGATAAAGCAAAAAAAACGGATAATTCGAAAAAAATCGTAGGTAAAAAGATAGATAATTAAATTATCTTTAAAATGGTGCAGGTTTCATAATAATACGCCAGATAGTATTTGCGTAGTAGTCGTTTTTGTGTTCGGTTAGACCTAATTTCACAATTTAATTACACTATGTAATATAAACAATAAAATATTCAAAGCTAAGAATATTAGGAAAATTATCTTGTTTAACATATATTTTTTTCGAATCGTAAGCAGTACTCGTTTAGACGTAATTATCAGTTTAAAATCATTAATTTTCGTAAAGAAATTTCTTCATTCGGTCGCCGCGCTGGCCTAGGCCCGCGATAAAAGATATGCAATAGCTTAAAAACGCTTCTGTCACTTCAGGACTTTCCCAGGTCGCACATCGATTCATAAATAGAATTGATGTGCGACCTCTCTCGGTCGGCGGACGAACTCGGTTGGGTTCCGTTTTATCTGTTAGGTCTTAGACGAGAAACAAACCGCGCAACCCAACGCCTCATTTGATTTGATTTGATTAAAATGTATATCGGAATTTAAATATAATTAGTGGAGCTTGTATATCAGACATTGTAACCAAAATTTGTGTTTTCGGCCCAACAAGGTATCTGGGTACGAAATTTCAGATTTCTAAGTCCAATAGTTCGAAATTGATATATATGACTAGTGCGCCCTGGTGGATCAATTTCAACCACAATCTTGTCTAGTCTTGCCACTATCAATTGATACTAAGTTTCAGCTCAATTGGATTAATCGTTTGGGCGCGTGGTGGAATACACAGACACAGAGACAGACAGACATAAAGGTAGACTATAATCTGGAAATGGTTTCAATGGTCTGAGGGAGACTCAAAATAGATATTTCCGTCTTCATCTCGAAAAATAATTTTAGCGCGTTGACAATACTTTCCCTCCTCGTCGGTTGGTGGGGCCGCGGAAATAAAATCTTAGAATCACAGCCAAAAAAGTATATTGCACCGTAAAACCAACCTTCGCGAGTAACTGTTTCAAAATGAAGGACATTGTAATAAGTTTGCGTCATGTACCCCGAGTCTGCACAGACACCGTACCGTCGGGTTATATAACGTAAGCTTAATATAGGCTCGTTTTTTCAAATTTATTTTTGTAGGAAAGTATTTAATGATTAATGATTAATGGCATTTATTCGCTTGTAATTAGTCGTTGATCGCAAGTGGATAATAACAAGAGCGTTTGTCAATTAAGCCGATTGCGGTCACTAATTATTTGTTTACAGAAGCGGGGTGGTAGCCTTTTTTAACTACTCGCAGGCACGACAAGTGGACATTAGCGAGATGGGGAAACAACGCCGGCCCCTTTTGTACTCGCTTCAACCACTCTCCATCGTCCCTCGACGTCGACACTCATTGCCGACCAAGATTATCTTAATTAAACGTTAATTAGTGTTGCGTACTGAATTTTAAATTGATTTATAAAATACCGGTGCTCGAATGCGAGGTATACCGAAGAATGACTAAGGTTATTTGGATATACTTTCAAGCGCACAGTTAAAAATGTGATTTTATATTGTCCACATATTTGCCTTTAAAACTGTTATTAAAAGCATCTGTTATTAAATGTTATTCAGTTATTGTGTGTCCATGTTATTCTGTTATGTCTTCTGTTATTGTATTAAAACCATGTTATCCATGTCATTCTGTTATTGTATTAAAACCATCAACAGAAGACCGTTTCACTATGCATTCGACGAATAAAAAGACCCCTGAGGGGCCTTTACATAGTGTTTTGCCTGGCACACCATTGAAAAATTGCCCTAAGCAATTATGAAAAGGAAAATATAATTACTAGGTCTCTTGCATTGGAGATAATTTTACTGCCCTGCAGAAATACGAGATTTGAACACGTAAAATATATTATCCCGATGATATGGCTACAAATACCTAGTCATCGTCTTCAGCATAAAACAGCATTTTATTATTATACTGATTAACAAGAAAAATAAAATAAAAATAAAATTAAAAAAAACTACTTCCCTTACAAAAAGTGACCTAATTTTTCGAACTCAATAAGACCTGTCAGAAGACACTAAAGACAATGTAATTATTTTAATTTTATGACATTTGGACAGTTTAGGTACCCTATGACACCAGGATCCTAACAATACCACACACTTCCAAATCGGGTCTTGCTTTTAGAAGTTAAGATGAAATTAAGAAACAAACATACTTACATATATACTCATACATGCATACATATATACTCAAACATACATACCTACATACTCGTAAATACATTCATACATACTTACATACATGGATTCTGAAAATATTACCCTCCTTTATTTGGCCATTCGTGTATAAATAGTCCATAGTATCAGACATACGACACACGACTTACGTTTTACGACACACGACACACGTTTAATAAAAATATTTAAAAAATATAAATATTTATGGTATTTTATCAGTTATTTATCAAAAAACGAAATTAAAAAAAAATATGTGAATTTGAATAACTAAACTTTTGAATAAAAGTTGTATAAGCGCTGAGCGCGCTGCGCCATTCAGCGCTAGAAAAATATCGCGATTAAAATATCGTGATATAAATATACCAATATTTTACCTTTTACCGAAAGACGGCGCATCGTGATCGACACGTTTATGATACCCTTTTTTTGCAAAATTTAAATCTCCGAATTTTGAGGAAAAAAAATCTCTTCTTTTCTAATTATTTATGATACAGGTATTTTAATATACAGTAAAGATAATAATGGTATGAGCGGCGCATCTTTCGCTGCTTTGTTTGTGTTAAACGATGCTGCGAGGCAAGAGGACAGTCTCCTTTGGGTTAGGGAAAGGTGCCTCTCTCAGATTTTCTCTAGCAGGCGAGCGCTTGCCAAGTAATTAAATTCTTTGTACGCGTAAATGAACGAATCTTCCACGAGCGCCGCTCTCTATTGCTGGCGATCACTTCAAATAGACGTCGACAACAAAACCGCGAAATTGAAAATGGACACGAGCTTTGGAGTTTAACCCCGTAAACTTTAAAGGGTATACGTCTTTTAAAAGAGGAAAAATATTCAGAAATATTAGAGAATCGTTGCTGCTACTATATCTCTCGCTAGATGGCGCAACAGGCAATCGGCCCAAGGAGGTTTGAAGTGAGCACGCACCGCGCGTAAGGGTATCCACACGAACCTCGGGTTGTAGAGTGAGGATAATCACTTGGCAGGCATCAAAATTATCGTTTTTTTAGAAAAGCGTTAAAAATTATCTTACATCAAAATTATCAGAATCAGATAAGGAAATCAATCAATAAATATCTGAGATCATAACATTTTTTTTCTAGAAACATGCAACGACTTCTAAAAGAGAGCGTAATATGTATTGCATTACATATTACACCATTGGCGAGCTTACTATTATACAACGATATCTTTTAGGTAACCGTTGCAGATACAGGTAAAGGTTTTTAATGATCCGGTAGCAATAAAGTAGCAAAGCCATAAATAGATCACGATGAAAAGCAATATGTCTAGCGAAAGGAATACAGGATAGGATAAGAATACAGGGAAATATTCATATCTAGGTTTGTTGAGAAATATTTTCTTTAATGACTTCCTAAAGGTGGATAGCGACGGAGCACTTCTAATGCAGGTTCCAGAATCGATTTGCACGAATGAGTAAAACTGATATAATCGGATAGAGAAAGTATCATACTGACTAGACCTGAGTGAAACACCATGAGTCGATAAAGAAGTAAAAAGCTGCTTGAGATAATAGGTTAAGTGCGATTTTCAAGGATATTATGGAGGAGATTTCTGTAAATTTCTACGTTTAAGAATCCTTAGCCAATGCAGTTTCCTACGATATTATGTAATGTGGTCGAACTTGCGCAGTGCATCATAGTCCAAGAACATTAAGATTAATCGTAAAGAACGGGTTGTCTGCATTTCACTTGACTAAACATGCGTATCACCTTTTTATTTCATGTTCTGAGAAGTAAAAAAAATATATTTTATTTCATTTATTTGAAGAGGGCACCCACCTAAACATTTGTTGAAAAAAAAAATATTTACATATGTTTTAACTACAAATGTTATAACAGTAATGTTATAATCGTAAATAACTGATTTAAAATCTATGAGACCAAAGTTTTTTAAAATCTCATAATAAATATGCAGAGAAATATCGAAATAACCAAAAATTACTATAATAATTTTCAGAATTCTAATTCTTAAATGTATAACATGTCCATGTCCATTAATGACACGTCATATCCATGTCCTTAACATGTCCATGGTTAATGTCTAAGTAAATAACTTGATAAATTCTATAAAAGTAGTTAACATCCTTCAAAATTCAATATTTGTTTGATTAAAATTTAGCAAGAAAATTGCAACAAACAATAAGAACACCGGAAAAATCGACTGAGTGAGCCGATCTTTAGAAACAAACGAGAACATTTTTTTTGTGTCAACTATGAAAGGTTCCCAATTTATTTAGGGCGTTTTGAAACTCTTTTTTAATGTTTTTTTTGACCATGTAGCGATTATTGAATCCTCATAGGAAAAGCCTTTTATGGTATTTAAAAGGAAACCTATGAATGAATTTCCTGGTATGTACCTTGTTTATTTCGGCTACATATCCATATATTGTATACTAATTTAAAAGCAGAATATATGTAATAATGCTGATATCAGCCCCACGGGAAATCCAATTTTCCCGTCATAGGACATCAAAGCATGTACTTTCCGATGGTAAAAATATAATATCGATAAAATAACAAATGTACTGCAGAAATCGTGCAGACGGATCTCACATTACTATAATGAAAACGGCTTGACTGAGAGTTTCCAGAAATAAATTGTAAACTCGCGATTTGAAGATTTCAATGCCTGCTAACTTATTCTCAAGAGAATTCAAATTGCAGTTTCCAGTCGGCTGCTCGTTCGGCAAAAGCATCCCGGAAACTTGGCTTTTATCTTACATAAGAATCTTATTCCTCCACACAGCCTCTTCTTCTTTGCATCTGAGCGCCGCGCGCGGCGCCAGAAAGCTTTGTGATTGCATACCATGCATAATATTATGGGCTCTCTAGACGATCAAGCATGCTTGTCAAGCATCGCGTCGTGGGCTGGGAGGGGATCGTAAACTGCAGGATAATGCAAATATATTTTTTAATATTTACCATAAATGCCTAATTTGTAGTTGTATATCAGGGAGTCAGATTAATTAGACGTAATTGATTGATGAATGACGTGATTCTCTGGCATAAACTACAAAAGTAGGCATTTTTGGCAAATATAAAAAAAAATATATTTGCATATTTCCTGCGGTTTACGACCCCTTCCCAGCCAACGACGCGATGCTTGACAAGCATGCTTGATCGTCTAGAGAGCTCCTTATAGTTGGAAAACTCTCTGCTGCCCTTACCTCGATTTCTGGGAATATAGACAGTTTTCCGGGTTGAAACACAAACAGTGATTGGGCATTTTAAAGTATGGCAATCGTTTTCGGGTCACTTAATCTAGGTGTACATACTAAGAAATAAATATCTAGAATTGTTCATTTAGAACAGCCAATTTATTAAAACTCACGCCGAATCAAAGGCTATCGCGGTTGTTTGACATTATTACCACAATAAAAACGGATTTGCCGAATGCAGTTTGTAGAAACCGATGTTTTCGCGATGTTGCAACCACCGTCTTCCATCGTGGACTGACTTTAATCAGTGGCCGTTGTTCATAGTAGATATTTTCTGATATACAGGCTGTTCGGTCTTGTTGGGCATTCGTCTAGAATGATCGTATGGGTTGTGTTCATTTCCTTATTGCTTATATAAATAGTTACAAATTATATCTGTACGATCACACTGTTAACTCTCTACCAAGCTGTAACAAATAAATAAATAAATAAATATGTGTTCACCAGAGTATCGTAAAAACTAGTGAAAAATATATTAGTTTTTTTGATTAATATGTTTGAGATTCAGAATAAATAATAAATATTATAGTAGCATATATATTGGAGGATGGGGTAATTTGGACCTACGCAATCAATGGCGGTTAGATATATTTCATTAAATTGCTCTTTTAATGTATTACTATGTCAATTCGTCTCAAATCATTATGAGTAAACCGTTATAGTGACGCAGAGCGGAGTGAAACAAAACTGGGTAAGTATTAATTTCGAAAGACCCGGATCAAATTGGCATATAAATATAACGCTATTGCGTTTGTATTACATATAATATTTTATTATTTTATATTTTTTATATATTGTTATAATATTCTATTGCTTTAGTCTGACTAGGCGATGGATAAAGAGGAGCTGTGCACATAGGTTCCGGAGGTTTCTTGCCAGGACAGGGCAATTATCAGGGAGCCTCTCTACCACATCCCCTTACAGGCAAAAACATTTTTTAAAATGTAGTGAATAAATCCTTAAGCACATAAATTGGAGAATATTTTATTTAATAACTGATTAGGGAATATAATTGCATTTTGGGTTAAGCAAATTCAGACGCATCTACACAAAGAGATGATTGAACCTGACTGATCTGATCCCATAACAAATGAATATTGGAATTAAAAAAATCTGATACACACTTTTTAACTCCTTTGGTTGCATTAAACAACTAAATAAAATTTCAATAAATTAAAATGGCCAGAATGCTAGAACTAAAATCAGGTAATTTTAATTATACGTCGAGATTTTACATGCACTCCAGAATTACCTTAGTCTGTGTCTAAGTGTAGGTAGTGGCAGTGTTCTTGGTGACTCTCAAGACAATCACATTTTTACAAACTACAACTAAACTGCAACGCGTTTTTGGCGTAATAGGAGCACGCAGAAGCCGTTGAGTAGGTTATGTCCCATTATTGATGACGACGAAGCGTAATGGCTTCTCTTTACTATTCCCGTCGTCGCTGGCTGGGAGAGAAACATTTCTGAAGCTTCACTGACACTTGCGTAGAAATCTTTGCCTTGCTGGAAAGTGCTATGAAACAAGACGGCTCTTTAAAAAGCTTTATGTAAGGCGTTTAGTTTAACAACACTTTAGAGAAAAGGCTAGGCGGGGGGAGGGGGGGGTGATTCCTTCTTGACTCCATGGCCGTGCATACATAGCGTCTATAGTATGGCATAGGAAAGCTATGTAAAACGATTAATTCATCCAGCGGCAAACTTAGGTGAAGTAATTGTTTGTTTCTAATCTTTATTGTGAAATTTTACAATGGATGGTTTTATTATCTTACGTCAATCCCTTACAACCAACAGTTCTATGGAATATGTATTTGTATGTGGGCAATTCGATCGACAGAATTGAAAGGGAATTCCGTTAATTTTACCCATCATTTTTTTTGACTCAGCCGGGAATCGAACCAGGAACCCTACGATTTAAGATCAGACGACCCAACAGCAAGGCCGTCGATCAAATTCTTGATGAATTTTACATATACTTAAAACATTCACACAAACTTTTTCTAATAAACAGTTATTAAGAGCCCTATCACATATTTTTTCCAGAAAGGCAAGAAAAGTGGATTTTTGGCGTTCTAATTCCAAGAAATGAAGAGATTTCTACAAACTTTAATTACTGAATTACCTGGACCATTTCTTGATGTTGACCATAGCGGCCTTTAATTTTAGATATAACGAATATTATTTACTTATTCAGCCCATTTTCCGAAAGTCGTTATTCGTAAAACGCTCGGAAGGCAAACTTTGAGCTCCTTAATACAGTAATATCACTACAACGAAAACCGTATACTATTTTTTTTATGTCCGTCATGTATTCTTGATGTACACTACGGCTTTATTTTTTCGTTTTTTGACCACATATCCAAGGTATACATTACTTACAATTACACAAAATTACAAAAAAATCTTCCTGTATCATTCTAATTTTCTCAGAAATAAAATAGGATTCTTAAATAATACTTATACTATATTAAAGTTCACTCTTTTAGCAATACGACATAATATAAATTATTGTCATTAGAAAGGAGAAAACACTGCAAAAAACAATTAGAAATTGTGTATATATTTGCTTGCGCAAGAGAAGAGCGCTCAGTGCCGCGGTTTTCTCCCAGGGTAGAATAGTTATTTATTTATTTATTTATTTATTTATCCTATCTTTTATAGTTACATCCAAAAAAAAATGCGTTCATTTTTTCAAATCATTTTAAAAGAATACCTACGCTATTTTGTAATAAGGCTCTTAACATATACCTATATTTCATTCTTGATAACTTTGGTATTTTTTGTAAGACATATAATCGCAATAGTCCTTATTTAAATAAATAATGTAAAAAAGATTTAAATGATTTATATTTTTATATTTTATATTTGTAACTTAAAAACAATATTTTTATTATGCTTTTCCTCACACTTTTTTATCAATAATGATTTCCGAATTGTAATATTAAAAATTGTAAGAAATTCATTCCATTCATTTTTACCCTTCACACACGTTTTTAATTATTAATAACAGTACGCATGTAACATTCTTCTAATTTACACGCATGGTAATAAGTAGTAATAACAATACGCATGTAACATTATTCTCATTTACACTCGTGTTTATAAGTAGTAATAACAATACGCATGTAGCATTCTTCCCATTTACACTCATGTTTATAAGTAGTAATAACAATACGCATGTAACATTATTGTCATTTACACTCATGTTTATAAGTAGGTAAGTTGGCGTAGGTGTGTGATTAAGAAGCAAATTCAGAGTTTCTGCCATTTTTAAACACGGCCTGTTCAGTTGCAAAATGTACAGTCAAGCTGTTGCTAACCATACTCATCCATCGTGCCATATTTTAATACAGCGAATTTTCCCCTTCTCCAACTCTGGCAATTTATTAAAGAACATGTGGCATTTTGTGAAATACGTGTACGTGTTAATGTGATATTAACGTAAATGAGACACGGATAGTAACGCGTAATTAGTATTATACATATGTATGAATTGGTCTTTTTTTTCCAATTTATTCGAATTTGTCAATCTCCAGCATAATATTGTATGATCCATTAATTTTAAATGCAACACAACCTTTCGTATTTATTTAATATTTAAATTTCATATTGTAGCATTTACAAGCTGCATTAGATAAACCACTTTGGAACCACTAGAGAACGCGAGGCAGCTTAAATATTTAAAAAATTAAAAACGACGACTGCCGTTACAGAGAGTTAATTATGTTTTTACAATAATTAAAACAATTTGTTCGCGCTGAAAGCAAGCTTTTAAAAGAATAGAGTTCTTTGTTAAAACATAATTATTGAATTAACGCCATATTACAGCTCTGTTATCTCTATAAACATTATTAAGATTAAGATTGTGCATTATGTGAGTCAGTCGACGGGCCCTGTCCGACGCCGGGGATGTCTTCCGCTGGACGATTGCCCTTTAGCGGGGTTTCACTTTAGGCGGGCCATTGAGCCGGCTTTTTAAGTGTGGTTTTGCAGGGCAGCGTGCCCTGCGGCAGTTACCTCGTTACGATCGTGCGACACTCCCGACGCTATATATAGCCTCGCGCCGACCGCCGTTGCCGCACATAGTCAATTGCCATGAGTGCTCAAGCAATAAAACGTGTTTTTATTAATTATTTGCGGTTAATGTTTGTATCCTATTATGTATATATTTTTGGATTCTACTCAATCAGACTATTCATTTGATACTAATATTTATCATAATATGACACGAAGTATTTATCATAATTTATTGACTTTTGGACATTTGGAATTTATTTATTTGACATTTGGACAGTGTAGGTACCCTATAACACCCGGGATTCTAACAATACTACACACTTCTAAATCGGTTCAAGAATTTAGAAGTTATGGTGGAATAAAGAAACGGACAATATATGCACATACATTCATGAACCCAGGAAACATGATACTCCTTTTTTGGGCAGTCGTGTAAAAAAATTTTCAACCAGTATTAAAAGTAAGCCTTCCAATGCAAAGGCAGTTAGATGCAAAATAAAATGTAGAGAAAAAATAAAAATGGCCCTCTTGGCCATTTTTCCCAATCGACGAATATGGTCGATTTTTGCTCATCTTTCTCAGTTTTCTCATAAATGACAAAATACGTACATATATTAACCTAATTAATTTATACATATACATGAGTTGAAACGTTTGTTGTGTTTCCGTAACTAAAACACTCTATGGTTTATCCGAGTATCACTAATTACGCGGAATGCCGTCTAAAATCATATATTTGTATTATTCGATTAAAAGTAGTTTTGTAGCGGATTGTATGGGATTATTCTGCTACTGTAAATAATTGTATAGTTTCATATATTATTTTTAATTTTAATAGTATGTTTAAACAAATAGCCATCTTTGCGTATAACACATAACTTGTTATGGACACATGTAAACTCATATGGACATATAACCGAGTTATGGACACATAACTCACTGTATCCCGTAAAACGTTACTGTTGTTAGAGGTCAGCGATGTGAACTTCTTAATTAGAGGGTTCCAAATGATGGAAAGTTTGAAACTCTCATATCGATCGAAGTTTAGCGTTTTTCTGATTTCGATGACTTGCCTGATCATTCGCGAGAAATATAATTGCGCTTTTAAGAGTACAATTGGACTATGGAACTGCAACCAATGGTTCGTTCCGCTGACTGAAATAAACTCGCAGATTCTGGTTTTTTCATCGCTGGACGTTTTCAACGCCTTGATATTTTCTATTGCTCGATTAATATTGGGGCGTTTCGACCGTCCGACATAAGACAGCTATACTCAATTTGTAAAAACCAGGGGTTTTAAGTAGCAATGCATCTTTCACGGGCAAATACCAGCCGAAACGTCGGGAAAATAACTATCGCCTAGTTCCAAGCGGTGAGAATCCATTTTATTTAAAATAAAATTTGAATAGTAGCGAAAGTTTCAGAATTTATATGAAGATACAATCTTTCAGTTATTAGAGACTCGCTGGATCCTTCTTGAAATAATGCAGTTATAACAATTTAGATAAATGTCGAAATAGGTAATGTGAAAATATCGACGGAAACTGTAAAGTTTTATTTGTTTCCTATAAAAAAAAAATACGTGTGGCACTCGGGGACTGCCACGGTAAAGCTATTGCATAGCATTTTTTTAACAACTTATGCAATTATAATTATTTATTTATTTTATGTTTTCTGATATCAGATAACTGCGCTATATCGGAAAACGTTGAAATTATTCCGAATCATTTGCGTCTGCGGAAGCAAATGATTCGGAATAATTTAAACGTCTTTCGATAGAGCGCCGCGCACGAATTTTTTATTCAATAAAGCAAAAAAACCAAATTATTCGAAAAAAATCGTAGATAAAAAGATAGATAATTAAATTATCTTTAAAATGGTGCAGGTTTCATAATAATACGCCAGATAGTATTTGCGTAGTAGTCGTTTTTGTGTTCGGTTAGACCTAATTTCACAAATTAATTACACTATGTAATATAAAGACAATCTAAAATATTCAAAGCTAAGAATATTAGGAAAATGTTCTTGTTTAACATATATTTTTTTCGAATCGTAAGCAGTACTCGTTTAGACGTAATTATCAGTTTAAAATCATTAATTTTCGTTAAGGAATTTCTTTATTCGGTCGCCGCGCTGGCCCTAGCCGCGATAAAAGCTATGCAATAGCTTAAAAAATATTTGTTACTAGCAAACGCGACCGTACTGTACTTGCAAGTGGCGGCACATGATCAAATCCGCTAGACCGTGAAAATGGCCTGATCTTGTAAAATATTCCGGAGATATTTTCGCAGCCTTTCAGCTCGAAGTATTTACCCGGCCTTACTTAAACCAATTACGCGGCGTGCGGTGACACCTGTATTTCTTTTATTTATTTTTCATGAAAGGCTTTTGAGGACGCACCGGCAAGCGGAAAGGATCAGGCGAGAGGGGCCACACCGCGTCGCGGGCGTTGAGATGCCGCGCCCGCCGTGTCAGGCCGGGGAGAGGGGGTAGAGGATAGGCGGCTGCCATTACCCGCCACTATTGTTGATACAAGCCGGGGAAAGCCTACATTTCGCACCCCAGCTTCAAAGGCGACACAACTCCAATAACAAATATTTTCAAGGAGAATAGCGTTTGTTAGACATTATAAATAAAACAAAATCTGATTTCACCCCGTGAATTTTGAAACCTGTGACGTTGCCAATACTGTTTTGATACCAATGCAAATGAAAAGAAAGCCTACCTAGTTTCATTGGATGTCAACGTTACGGGAAGAAGCGAAAAAAGTTTCGGACATTAGTGTATCGGTAACCCATTGTACGATAGGGTATCTGCATGCCAACTAACACCATAATCCTTACCATTTGCGCGCAGTCGTGAACGTCTCTCGTGAATCAAATACGCGACTTATCCATCGCTGGATATAGAATTGAAATCGAGTTGAGGAAAACTTCAAATATGTCCGAGGTACCACCACCTTCCCAGTAAATATTTTTTTCGCAGGCTGTACATTACAGATTCTCTCCCTCCTTCCTCTGCCCATAAACCCCCAGTTACTATTAATTACAGGTCTAAGAACTAATAATCTTAATAGTATTGGCATATTAAACAATACGTTTGGCAACCGCTGGTCTACATAGACATCCTAAATGAGGCCGATTTCACCCTACAGGCATATGTTGAATTAGTCAGTGCTAAGTAGTAAATTTCAGGGTAGTAATACATCCTCCTATCCTCTTTTATTGAAAGTTCCTTTCGTAAGACGCAATAGTGATGATTTCTTGAAAGATAGGGCCATCCGAAGATAGGACCATCCGGGCGATAGGGCATTTTGGATGAGAGAGTCATCCGAATTAGGTTTTGCGATGTTTTCATTTCGGGCCGCGCAAGGCTTTCCGAAATAGCCGGTTTGGCGGGGGAGCTTGAGGCCCAAGCGTTGTTACATGGCTTTATCGTGGGATGAACCCGCATCAAGTTAAGTCAATACAATTTTTCTTTATATCTCTCGGAGGCCGTGAAGGCTTTCGCTCCTCCGCAGATGGTTTGAGAGCTGTTTTAATATGCTTTTATATCACGCCCGCACCCTATTTCAACCGCATTTGCTATCTCTATGGAATAACGCCACGTCCACACGGGCACATTTTTCACCGTACGTTTTTAGGTTTCCGTGACCAATCGTACAAATGAGTCCCTATTGGTTGCTGTCTATCCGTCTGTCCAAACGTTTGTCGCTCAGTTTTATAGTCCAATCAGTAGAGACAAAAAAGGTGTTGGCTAAAAGAGGTGCATTCACGATTTTTATTTATATTTTTAGGATTGAGCCTCGAGGTCAGCGTCCAAGTTTTTGACCACGAATTGAGCATACCGATCGTGCAACCGATCATAAGGCACGAGATATTTCTATAGACTCTATTTCTGCTCATGATCGATGCATTTTTGTTGAGTCAAAGAACCTTTATCTATACATTGTAAAATTAATTTCAGGTGATGCCAGACCACCGGAAATGACCTTACACAATAATCAGTCGTCGATGGTCGGCACGATGTAAACCCGAATGACATCACTTCGTAGGTTCACAAATGCAGAAACATTACGAGATATACAACCTTAAGCAATATACATAGCAGTAAATAAAATTTAAAGTACATCTTGATTAAAGTTTTATTTTGCGAAAGTCCTAAATACTACAAAAAAGACGCAATTAATGTCAGTGAAAAAGTTTTAAAAATCTTTTGCTGGGATCATATTCTCATCCGTTTTTAACATTTGTCGATATACCTACGTCAGCTATTAATCTCAAAAATAAACCACTTTGGGTGTAGGTAATAGTTGTATAACTAAAAATCAGCAACCACTCAAGAGTGCGAGTGAGCCAGCGAATTTGTACCGGCGTTGCTATATGTATAATTTAAATACTATTTTTAACATTATTTTAGCAGTTGCGAGATGTATAATAGGAAGATCTACTAAAACTAGTAACGTACCGTTTTGTGACTTAAGAAACCCCAAATGTGTTGAAGTAGATAAGTGCCTACGTACAATATATTTTCTAAAAATAAAAATATGTCTAATAAATCACGTTACGTGATCTTCTTTCCAACCTTGTTTTTATTCAAGGTTAACATTTTGGGCACGAAGATTTAGGTGGTAATTCCTACGAAGTTGCAAAGGGAGAGTCTGGGAGTAGTTTGGCGGCAAATCTTCGTGTAATCATAATATTCGGTGGGTATAGGGGTGGAGACAGATTTATTATTTAGGGGTATGGTTTGTGGGCGGCCGCGTCAGGGGGGAAGGAGGGGGGCGGCGGTTGTCCCTCGCGAGGGCGGGCGGCGCGGCGACGTAACGCGATTGTCGGCCAAAGGAAACGATGTTACAAAAGGCAATTTGTTCGGCGGGTCAATCCAATTAATTATTAATGGTCGCTCGCCATGCCTTCGCCCCACCTCATCTTTCTTCCGCATACCCCCCCCCCCCCTCTCTTTCCACCTACAAACGAATCGCCACAAACATTCACACTAGAATGAGCTCTTCATCTCGACTCTCTGAATGGGAAACGAAGCAAAGGATGTAGCAGTGTTATTATAGTCACGGGCCACGGAGAAGAATGAAATGTTAACAGTCCGGCAGTGGCTCGGATGGGGTTTGGGATAGAACAGGTGTCAGGTTAGAACCTCCATAGATCAGTAGATCTACATTGGAAGAAAATAATTCCGCATGGTTTTACTTTCCCTGCCCACCAACTGAGGAGGAGAGAAAGTATCGTGAACGCGCAAAAAAAAAAAACTTTTCGCAATGTAGACTCAAATATCCACTTTGAGCCCCTATGACACAATTGAAAACATTTCTACATTGAAATCTGTCTCTGTGCTATGTCTGTCTGTCTGATTGTCGCTCTGTGTATGTGTGTATTCCTTCACGATAGCGCCCAAGCGCTTAACCCGATTGAACTGAAATTTGGCAAGCAGGCATCATTTCGTCCTAACAAGAGTTGAAAAGGTATTGCTTGAAATCGGTTCACAATGAGGCTGCGTATACGTCATTTTTCTATCTCGACATTTTGGACTTAGAGACTTAAAATTAGGTACACAGATGTCTTAATAGACTTAAATCGCATTGTGAATTATTGGTTGCAATATTTCACATAGAAGCAACACTAATAATATTTAAATTTCGCCATATATTTTAAATTAATTTTAACGCCGTCGGATTGCGATTAGCCGAGAAACGAACCGCGCCGCCCCAACCGGGTTCGACCACCGGCCGAGAGAGATCGCTTATCGATTTTATTTACTGCTATACTATTATTCAGTTGGAATCAGTCCTTGGCTACTAGCCGGTAAAGACTAAGGGTGACATAACCTATATTTTTATTACTCGATTTGGAAGAGAATCCTTCAATATATGATTTACTATAAGATGCGAGTCCAATTGCGAAATTAGAGACTCCTCGACGATCTGCACTGGTCACCATTCAACGAGTCCTATAGTAATTTTGGTGAGGCTTTTGATGCATTTCGCTGTGATGTATATAGCTTCGACCCAAACCATCACGAGATTTTGTTGTGAGTAGACGAGCCCTCCGATATCAAAAAAAAATAAAACATAATCCTCTTTATCTGTATCATACGATTCCATACAACGTCCATGATTTTGCAGTATCATGTAAAGATGACGCCAACATCACGCCTCACCCTCATCTTTAAATAATATACTATACCTACTTTGCCTATTTCGACTCGATTCTTCGTTAAGGGATTCCCTTCTGGTCGCAGTTCAAAAACGAGCTATTTGAATTTTTATTATTTATGACCTTACTTCGTGATAATTTCAAAATACTTACTCTACCGTCGCTATAATATGTCTTTGAATGAAAAAGTTTATTAAAAAATATATAGAAAAGTTGAAGAATTAAAGGAATTTTACTAACTATCATTTTAACAGAGGTAAGCATAATTTATTACTAAGTAAGGATTTAAACTACGCTGGAATGGTAATTTACCAAAAAAATATTCGAAAATATTAAATTATATGTATAAACTGGAAAAGACCCCGGTTTAGGTCCTAATTAAAAGGTTACCATATTAGATTATTGGTTGACTTATTCAATTGTATGATAACAACGAATTAGGCGGCTGAAAGTTTCCATTTTGATTTTCTCCACGTAGATTGACATTTCTAACTGTTTTATTTTATCTCCGATATTCAATTGTATTTTGTATTTGTAGGACCGTATTATTTGATAATTCTCAAGTCAAAATATTGTGAAGTATATTATTTTATATCTCTTTTACTATATTTTTGCCAAATAATGATTTGATTATCTTTGTAGTTTTAAGTATCTAATTCTTCAGAAATCTTTAGTATTGATTTTTAGAATAATTGTAACCATAATCAGATATCTACTAAAACATTATATCGATTCCGCAATAAATGGTTTTTTTTGTTTGGATTTTATAACCAAATCATTGTTTTTATAATCTTTTCTTTTATTTATTTATTTTATTTCATAAACTAATGAACATTACAGTTAATTGCCATCCATTGAGATGTAATATAGTAATAAATATGAATGTGAAGAAACAATAAAATGTATAATGTATATAAGTTATATACAAAATACATATTAAATAAGTATTATATATGCAAGTACAGGCATTAGGAATTTAAAAAAAACAGAATATATAAAGAATAAAAACAATAATTAAATAGCAATAAATTGATCTCATTCTTTCAAACAAGTAGCGAAATGGTCACACCTTGAAGAGATTTGGGCGCGCTGTAAAAATGTCCAGGTTGGACGCTGTCGAACATAGCGCATTTATGAGCCGCAAGTCACGCGTAAGCAGACTCCTCAGGCTTAGGTTGTTTCGTGAGGGCGGCTCCGCAAATAGCGTATGTGTACGCATATGTCATAACTGAACATTTATATGTACGAGAGATTTTTTTTCTGGCTCCAAGACCAAACGGCATCAATGTCTAGCCAGAAAAACTCACAGGCCACATCAGTTCCAGTGGGCATGTACAATTTGACATCGTCGGGAAACATTACTTAAACATTGTGCCGATACGATTACTTTATTTAGATCGTTGACAAAGAGATTGAACAGCAAAGGTCCGAGGTTTGACCCTTGACTCATTTATCCAATATACTGTACTGTACTAATTACGTAACATATTGTGTACTAATTACTCAATCTAATAATATTAATTATCCACATATAATATTGCATACCAATTATCAAAAGTATTGTGTACTCATTGCTATGCATAATGTTTTGACGACAATAAACTTGATTTAATTTGATTTTTATCTTTTTCAAATCAATTACTTCCAGAAATATATTCGTTTCAAAATTGCCGATCGATTGAATGTCAGTAAATTCACGTCATGCGACACCATTAGGCAGGTCTTCTTAGTATTATTATTATTAACAAGCGCCATGATCAATACCAACATTTATGCTGTATTTTCGACTTTATCTACCTAGTATAAGTAATTACGGCAGGTGGGGCCCTCAAATGAACCATTTTAAATGTTGATGACATTTGGTCAATATCTACGAGATTGATTGTCATAGCAAATTTAAGTGCTGAAAGGCATGGCTATGCAGCTTAGTGTTGTTGGACGGCTCAATTCATTATTTAATTCCTATCCAGAAATTTTCTTGAAGAGGGAAATACCTTTATTGTTTAGTTTTACTCCAAGGTTGAACGTTGCCCAAAATATTATTTATATTTATTAAAATTCAATAATACATTGAAATTGGTCGAATAATCTTGATAAACACATTTTAGAGTCAAATACCCTTTCTGCGTCTATCAATACAATGTCAAAGAGGCGGGCTCTCATCTGTTGGGTTCACATTAGAAGTAAATGAAATGTGCCGCTGCTGGGGGAGGATTTATTATATTTCGCAGCTCCTTCCTTTGTACATTATGCTAACGCGCGTCGCTAATATGGTGAGAGTGTAGAATATTTGGGTGGATCCTTTCAATGCTGCCTTATCAACACACACGTACATGACTAAATTTGAACGAACAGTAAGTACCTACGCTTTCCTTGTTGCCATCCATGAAATATGGTCGCTACAATAGGAGGGGTAATTTTTATATTTGCGCTCAGCGAGAGACGCCTATGTATGCGATATCACATATCCGCTTGTTTGCCCGTGGATACAAATGTAACCAAAGTGAAAAGAGGCATGCTTGTCCCTGGTTATAAATGTAGCTATAGCATTGCTAACATGATTCCTTGATTCGCTATATTCATGTACATACGAGTATTTATTGTTATATAATAATAACTAGCGCGGGGGCACCTTTGCCGGCGTAGCAGCACACGGGTAGAGAAGTCTGTCTAGCGGTTGACTCTGTTGAATATGAATAAATGTAAACATTTTTAATTTAATTAAAAATGTCGGATAATTCGCAAACTTATTTGAAAAATATCACTAATTTACACTAATTGAAAAAGCTGAAATTAGCTGATTGAAGTCATGATATGAAACCTTTGGCCTCGTTGATGGCGTCGAGTTTGCCGATGAACGCATCACATGCTGCATGAATGTGGGTTTTGCGGGATCGCTACCATTCCCTGTGAATACATGCTTTGAGCGCATCCATATTGGGTTGTTTCTAGTAGACACAGTAGACTCTAAAAAGCACGAAATGGAAAAATCCAGCAGATTGGCATCTGGTGAATATGGTAGCCACCATTGCCCCGAAATGAACCTCATAACATTCCCACAAAGATATTTTGGATTTTAGAAGGCTTTATGTAAAGGCGCTGAGTACTACTGGAGTATCATGGCTCTAAATTATTTATGTGTCCATGCTATAGTTTCATATGTTAAGCTCTTTTTAAGATACACGGCCTTGTTAGCCATCACACCCTGGTCGATAAAAACAAGTGAAGAACAGTCTTCGGCAGTTACTGTGCCAAAACCATGTCAGAAGCTGGCGCTTCTTTTATGACTGTTATTTTTTCTCGAGATTTCAGTTTACCTTCTTTCTAACCAAACACGGTCATTTTGTTTGTTTACGTGCTTCTGGATTGTAAATTATTTTTTTATCCGAAAAGACGACGTTTGATAAAGCCTCCCTTGCTTGGAAGCGTTTCAGTTCCTGGAATAGAGATCCAACCGCACTTTGTTTGCACTGGTTAAGTCTTCACATTCGGTGCCATTGTAGGGCTCGAGGTGGAGTTAATTTTTCAATATTTGACAAACCAGTTCGATACTTTCAAATCCATTGCCAATTTTCTCTGCTGAGATTTTCGCACAATTCGGTCCTACAGCTTTCGAGTCATTTCCCGAAATTTTCCTGTTCAATTAGGGATGTCATTTATACGTTTCGAAATGCTAAGAGTCAGGCGCGAATCTACGTCTTGTTTTGGGGGGGGGGGGGCAGTGGGGGTGGGTTTCTGTCTATAGATAGTTAAAATAATTTATAGTGTGAATTTAGGGCATCAAATATGCTGAATAGAGATAGGTAATTAAGTAACTAAGGATTATAAAAGGGAAAAGAAATAATGAATACACTCGTACGTTTTTATTTTACTTCTAAATGAACAATGAACAAATGATACATAATAGTGCATAACACAGAATTAAATTACAAATTGCAGTTTCCGGTGTTTTTTCTTTGCAAATCTTTCAGTTATCTTCTCTTTATCTACTGGAATATCAAAATGAATATGCAGGAGTGCCAACCCTGTTAACCTATCCTCTACCATCGTGGATCGTAGCCAGGTTTTTATTCGCCTCAGAGTTGAAAAACTTCTTTCGGCAGTCGCCACACTTACGGGCAAGGAGGCCATGATAAGGATGAGGCGATGTATGCCAGGGTAGATGCATTCGTTGGCCAGATCTAGAACATCTAGAATATTTTTTGGTACCGAATAAGCGGGTTTATTTCTCTTTTCCCTTCTAAAACTTTCTTTCCAGATCTTGTATTCTCCCAGAACTCCCGCCGCATGAACTCCTAGGAGACTCTTATGCTCTCTATCAAGATCTGCTACTACATTTGAGTGATCACTACCGATGGCATTATAATGTTTAAATTAAAAACCTTTAAGGTTTCGGGTGGCAGTCGATTTTTGAGGTCCAGTAGCGGGATATTGTTTTTCAATCCTCGTTGGGGGAGGGGGCGGTAGCCCCCTCCGCCGCCCCCCCCCCCCCCCCCCCCCATAGATCCGCGCCTGCTAAGAGTAACCCGATAACGATTTGTGGTAAAGCACGCAAATATTTTATTGACATTGAAATAATGCAGTAATAAAAATAATCGAATTTTGATGATTAGTCGTACTGAAATAGATTAAAGGGAACGTTATACGAAATTACCCAAAGGTGCGCCGACACGCACATTGGTATTCGTAAAATCTTAGTCAAATGTAATTTAGGTGTTACAAAAACCGTTTACCTACGGTCAGTCGTTTTCAGGCTAGCCTGGGAGGGCCGTAAAAGAAGCTAGTAAAAAAAACGCTAAGAAAAAGAAGTTTAAGCAACCCCCCTCCCCCTAAATATAAACTCATTTAGTGCTAGGAAACGTTGTTTATTCTTTTTATATTATTTCGATATCCTTTTGCAATTTCACTCTGTTGAATTCTATCACTCTTAATCTAAGTAATCGATCAAATTTCATCAGAGCAGGGAGGGAGAAGAGAGGGGGGAGGGGGGGGGGGATTGAAAGTATCTCAAACCGCTCAGACTTTAATCATTTAGGGGAGAATATATCGGTACTTGTTCTGTCGCCGTTCTACAAAATCCCTTGTTTTAGCAATTTCACATTTAGTCAATGAATATTAAGCGGGTGAACTTTGGTTAATGTTCTTCTTCTTATTCTCCAACTTAAGATAGTGGGCATATTTCGGTGCAATTAGCTGAAATAAACTGATTGAGGGTCCCATCAAAAAGCTTGTGTATCATCTTCGATGATAAGTTGACATTTGGAATATAGTCAAATTTCAGAAGTAAAATAGGCAAATTATTTTTTTTATTTTATTCTCGTAATATATATGACTCTGTCCTCTCGACAGAAATTATCTAACTATATAAGTATCACCTCAACACAGGTTAATTCCTAGCGAGGTGCTAAAATATTATATGTCATAGAGGTGAATTCGAATTCCGTGTCATAGAGGTGAATATGAATTCCGAACAGTCTCCTTTTCAACCGACTTGAAAAAAAGGAGGACGTTATCAATTCGGTTGTATCTTCTTTTTAATATTTATTACCTCAGTTTTAGAAAATTCTTTTATTATTTGAATGAATATACTTACAGATTTGTCCCATTTTTATCAAAATCCTGTTCTGATGATAAGATCTATGAGGAATTGAGGGTACTCCTCAAATATTATTATATGAAATTGAAAATTTACGTGTTGGTTCAATTCCGATGACAATTCATTTATTTTTGTGGTAAGCATGACCGAATTCTACACCCTGGGTTGCTCCCGACGAGGGAACTTCTCAACGGTCAACAGCACAGACCCCAAATTTTGTATACTCATTCAGTTGTGATAGCCCGTTCTAAGTTTTATCATGACATGGCTGCTGCACTCAGGGTTGGCTTCCGACTAGAGAACTCCTCAACGTTCAACAGTACAGACCCAAAATTTTATATATGTTTATTAAAATTATATATATGTTTCACCATGGACTGCGGCACTCAGGGATGGCTACCAACGAGGTAACTCCTCAACAGTCAACAGCACATACATTAAATTTTGTTTACGCATTCAATTATGATAGCCCGTTCTAAGTATCACCATGACATGCCTGCTGCACTTATAACAAATTTTGGAGTTGGTTTTCCTTTTTGTTAAAATATGGTCTATTTTATTAAATACATTAACAGATAGGTATTCCTACGCTTGGTACTCAAA
The DNA here is from genome assembly GCA_944548615.1 of Micropterix aruncella. NCBI lineage: Eukaryota > Metazoa > Arthropoda > Insecta > Lepidoptera > Micropterigidae > Micropterix > Micropterix aruncella. The sequence continues at coordinate 71,191,545 of OX155980.1, forward strand.
ATTAACAAACATTACTACTTGAATATGTCTATGTACCTACCTACACTATAAGATATATTATTATGAATGTTGAATATACAAGCGCAGATTTTCTAGGTCCAGATTTTCTAGGTCAAAATCCTCCGATATTTTCAATCACATTTCTTCGATAATTTCACAATTTTTCTTATGGACAACATTACTAATAATTAGTCAGAATTAATTGATAATTTGACAATAATCACATGGTCAGCATTATTAAGAAATTGGTAATATTAAAAAAAGTTTATCGCCAATAATCAGAATAAAAATTCACGACAATTCACATTCATCATATTCAATAATAGAAAGAATATAGTACAAAGATAGTAAATTAAGTCAAGAGAACTGAAAAAAATCGTTTTTGTTAAAATCCTTGATGTAATAAGTTTAGAGTATAATTAAAATACACTATAGCTTTCCTTAATATTAACCTCCTCAAAGCCCTTGTTTCATAATGGCAATTTGTATTTGCAAATAGGTTAGACTTTATCTACGTAGGTCTTTATCTTTCTCGTTCAAAAAAAACAGTTTCTCTTTTATAGATTTCACTTATTATAGATTTAGTTTAAAACGATCATAATTGTTAAGAAATTAATATACATATAGTTAAAAAGGTTCTAATCCGTCTTTTTTATTGTACCGTACTAACGTAGTATTGTCTATTTTGTGATCATGCAAAACTTGCAATTTAAGGCAACGGTAAATTTACATGGCTTTATACCATATTCGCCATATTGCAAATTTCACCATGAAATTATATACACTATTTATTTATTGTTTAATATTCCACGCAGAGGAGATCAAGGTGGAGTTCATTCGTTTCAATTCGAAAGAATATGGTGTTAGTGTCTTCACGCCTAAACGATCGCCTTTATTAGCAAGTGGAAAATAGCGAGACTACGGTGGAATAAATTTTCGATTCCCGAATATTCGCCGCGAACAAATAGAAGAGGGGGTAGAATTGTGTGTCAGTCGTTTTGAAATACATACCGGAACTCTCCTCTCTTTCTTTTCAAAGGCGAGAACAGGAACAGAACATAGATTAATATAAGAGTTATGTATATTCACAATAGATACGACATGAACGACGATATACTCGAGCGACTGGTATTAAAATGACAATACGAATATGAAATTAATTTCAATTTTTTTATTTATTTGTTTGGTAATTTACAATTATCTACAGTAAATGGACATATACAAATAATCCAAAGCACAAAACTAATAACATGTTATGCCAGAAACTGTTGCCAGTGATTCTATCTTAATGTCGCCTAACTAGACAATAACCTGTTCTAAGAAGGATATTTTAAATTGTTTTATATATATATTATGAACCAATATAAAAAAAAAATAAATAACGTAGAATATAGAAAATGTAGTAATGTAGAATAAAGAAATTCATACAAGCTGGAATATTAAATGGAAAATTGATATTATGAAAGTGAAATTGATAATGTAAAATTGTTAACCTTAACATACACATAAAAAAGATGACAATTAGCTAGTATTTAGATAATCACAATTGCTTCAAATAGAGTGAGATAATCAAACGTAATTATAAAAATTAAACATTAGTAAAAAAAAAATATAATAAAATAGGAATTAAAATACAAGAAGAGATGAAAGATTTGAAATTATTGACCATAGCATAATCATAATAAGAAATGATGTACAACTAAAAAATGTGTAAGTTATCATAATTGGTTAAAATCAACCTAATTACAGATATAAAATTTAAGGAAAAAAAAAGAGATTTAAATGAGTACATAGATAAGTATTAAAATAATCATTAAAATAAAAGAAAGTTTCGCAATACGCTATTTAAGTTTGTATGTATTAACTTGGAACTATTATGTGTGTTAACTTGGAACTATTATATTAGAATGAGTGCGCGGCAAGAGATGTCCGGAGGGGGCGCGCAATCGTTACGAAGAACGAGATCGGAGGCTATCGCTGAGATGAGGCGAAAGGCGCTAAGGAGAGGGAGCATCGGGAATCGAGCCATTACGTAGGCAGTAGAGCTGCGCGACGAGGATTTGCTATGTAGGTAGATCTGGCATAGGATCGTTTGTGTTACGATGCACCGCCTCCGGTGCATCGCGTCACACATTGCTGTTCTGGATTAAATCTAAAAAGGTAGGTATTTTTCCTAATGGCTCATACCAAGCATGTTCGACCCATTCAGATATCAGTTCCTAGTTTACAGCTGTGGTTTTCGGCTGGTTTTCTCCCCTGCACCTTTTTTGTCGTCCTCCTTCGACCACTATTTTGCCGTACATTGGCGGAAACCTGTATATATATCGTAAGGTACATGATTCGACCTGATATTTGAAGCGTTTTCCTTATTTTATTATAAAGTCGCTAATTTAAAACCCAGAAATAAACTGATTGTCCAGGAAACAAAGTTTATAAAAATCTAAATTCCAATAAACCCCGAAGATATCCTCTAGCCTCCATTCTCTCTGCTAAAAAGCTTCTAACATGCGTGCGTCTGTATAAATTCGATCTAAAGTAGTTTGATGTGGGCCGATTACAACTACCATCTTTTCAACTTTTGCCATAACCAAATGTTTTATGGATACTAAATTTCATCTCAATCGAATTAAGCGTTTGGGCGCTATCGTGGAGAAATGCATACAGACAGATAGTCAAACAGTCAGACAAAGGCAGACTTCAGTCTGGAATTGCCCTTAATCGTCTCGGGGGTTCAAATTTAATATTTCCGTCATCATATAAAAAAAAACGTATATTCACAATACTTTCCCTCCTGGTCAGTTGGTGGACTGGGAAAGTAACACATGTAACCTATTTTGCGAAATTTCCGCCTACAAAGGTGGACAATTGGTGGTAAAGAGCATGTTGCATCTATTATATTATGCGTAGACCTCCTCTCTAATCTGTGACAGAGATGTTGAGGGCTGAGAGGGGCGGAGGGATGGGGGGTGTCAGAGAAAGAGAGAGAGGGGTAACTTTCACAATACCTTTTCCGACTGAAACATACTTCAGGCCGCCTCATTCCCGGCAGTAAATTTGTATTCAATGAAGCAGGAAAAAAGCGTTTCAGATTTCCCTGCGCTCCGCGCCGAGAGCCGTGCGATTCTGGCTCAGTGAAACTTTCCCAACCGGCACACTGGCGAACCGAGCACTTGCGGCAGTATCTTTCGGCCGAGAGTACAGTGGCTCAGCTACCTCTTCAAGGCGGTATCTCTGTTACTTACCCGGCAGAGGAAAGTATTGTGAACGCTCTAAAAATAATCGAGAAAAAGACGGGAATATTCTTTTAGACACCCCCTTGAGACGATTTGGACCATTTCCAGACTAAAGTCTGTCTGTGAGTCTGTGTGTATTCCTCCACGATAGCGCATACACGCTACATCGGAGTGAGCTAAAATTTGTCATGTAGGCATCATTTGGTGATGGCAAGAGTTAAACAGGTTGTGGTTGAATCGGACCACCTTTTATTATTTGTTATAATTGTATTTTATTCGTTTAAAGTTGCGGGCGGCCAGTGTTATTTGTTACTGCATACCTATGTCACAGCGCACTACCTATGAACCGCGGCTGCGGTTAGTGTCTTCGCTGGGACTCCAACGTGCGCTTTCGAAGCTTTTTCACCGCTAGGTGGCGATACTCTATTACGCGAATGTTAATAATATGAAATGTTACTTATGGTTATAAATTCCAATGTTGTTTACTAAGATAACGCATCTTACAACATTCCTATGCTAGTTATTGTTGATTCTGGGTGAAATAGCCATTTTTTTAACGAATTCGTCATAATGACGGGATGCTAATAATAAAAAAAGTGAGCGACTGAGTGAGTGAGCTAATAATAAAAAAATCGAAACTTTATTTCTAGCAAACATTAGGATTAACTTAATGATGGCTGAGATCACAAACCTCTTTTGTCAAAAATGGCAACTTTACAGGAAAGCCAAAAAACTTTCAAAGGAAAAAAATATTTACATAGGACAACTTTGATGCCTTTTTGAATATTGAGAAATAATTGTTAAATATGTTGACTTCAGTGACTTTCTGAATCATAAGACGACTATGAAATAACTTAATTTTTGTTGATGGTATTACATTTTATGACATTTTATGTAGTGGCATTACTCACTGTATTTTAATCAAAATTTCACGATGTCTTATGGTTGTTAATAAAACCCGTGTTTACGTTAAACTCTAGATATTGTTTATTAAATTTTCTGATACAGAGTGAATTAATTCTATACAATCGTTATCTTACATTATTTATATCTGTAAATTTATATCACTACGTACAATGATAAGAGTATTAGATGTGTATTGTTGTATATTGTTGAGAACGCAACAAAATAATTTATTTTTATTACGAAACTGTTATAGAAAAAATATCATAGGCTATAAAAACTTTTATTATTCTTTAGTCTCGTTCAGAACAAAAATATTTCATGAATGAGAGTTGGTTTGTCAGTTTCGATATATTATACGTCTCTGATATAGAACATTTTTTGACGGCATCTTATCTACTATCTAATAAAGTAATAACAATCCTTCTTAGTCAAAACTGATAGGAAGTTTGTAAACTTAGTAATATGTAGAATTTTAGGTAGGAGTTTTTATTTAACCCTTTTTATTTAACCATAGGTCATATGTGTCCCATAATTACAAAATCATATTTTAAATTATCGAATAAGTATAATTTATAAATTATATCTTTTCCATGTTATTAAGACAGCAGAATAATAATAGGTATTAGCAAAACAAATTAAATTATTGTTTAAAAATAAACCGTTTTTTTTACTAACGCAAATGACCAAAGAACTCTGGTAATTTTAAATAAATAAATAAAATATTTATGGCTTCTTATTAAATTTGTTTCTTTTTCTTTTAGTTCGATTTTTAGTAAGTAGGATTTTTGAGTTATATAATAAAACTAGCTGTTGTCCGCGGCAACGTGACACGTAATGTATTTATATTAAGATATGACACGTTTGTAGGTTTAACATAGCAGCGCCACTATTGATTACTTACTCAATCTAGTCAACAGATATCGCCATCTGTTAACATCGTTTGGAGCTAACAGATAATTGTGAATAAAATAATTTGCAATAAAATAATATTGCGACTATAAATTAAGATGTAAGCTATCCTATTTTCAAGTTAGATCAAACTGCACACGGTGTGCAAATTTGATTCAAATCGGTTAAGTAGTTTAGGAGTCCATCGCGGACAAACAACGTGACACGTAATTTATATATATTAAGATATATATATATATATATATATATATATATATATATATATATATATATATATATATATATATATATATATATATATATATATATATATATATATATATATATATATATATATATATATATATATATATATATATATATATATATATATATATATATATATATATATATATATATATATATATATGTATATATATATATATATATATATATATATATATATATATATATATATTAGATGATTATAAAGTAAATAATTATAAAAGCCACTTACATCGTGACGAAGGATTCCCTTGATCGGATTCGGGAATGCTTTAGGTGTTAACGAGAATGATGAATGCCTCTCACTTGCGGAAAGAGGAGTAGGTTTAAGTTGGGCCCATTTTTCAACTAGTAAACGCTCACCCTTCATCCAATTATCTCAAAAATTAAGCTACAATCCTTCTTTATACGTAAACTCACTCAATTTCCTATTATTTCAGGGGAAATAACAAGACAAGACGAGCTACTTGACAGATGGAAGAATTTAAAATTTCGAATTTCGTTTTTTTATTTTCTAAAGGTGCGATATAAAGAAGCTGCGATCAATATTCAGCTGAAAACTTAAAACTAAAAGCGTGACATGCCCTCATATCAATGAAAGGAAGCAGTCAGCTCTTTCCTATTAGTTGGAAAGATTACCTTTAACCTAAATGGATTATTTACAATGAACGAAACATAAAATATGTAAAAATTCAATATTTTGAAATATTTGATAGTTTTGTGTATATATTCTTTTTAGAATTGATCAATAAGATGATTATAAAGTAAATAATTATAAAAGCCACTTACATCGTGACGAAGGATTCCCTTGATCGGATTCGGGAATGCTTTAGGTGTTAACGAGAATGATGAATGCCTCTCACTTGCGGAAAGAGGAGTAGGTTTAAGTTGGGCCCATTTTTCAACTAGTAAACGCTCACCCTTCATCCAATTATCTCAAAAATTAAGCTACAATCCTTCTTTATACGTAAACTCACTCAATTTCCTATTATTTCAGGGGAAATAACAAGACAAGACGAGCTACTTGACAGATGGAAGAATTTAAAATTTCGAATTTCGTTTTTTTATTTTCTAAAGGTGCGATATAAAGAAGCTGCGATCAATATTCAGCTGAAAACTTAAAACTAAAAGCGTGACATGCCCTCATATCAATGAAAGGAAGCAGTCAGCTCTTTCCTATTAGTTGGAAAGATTACCTTTAACCTAAATGGATTATTTACAATGAACGAAACATAAAATATGTAAAAATTCAATATTTTGAAATATTTGATAGTTTTGTGTATATATTCTTTTTAGAATTGATCAATAAGATGATTATAAAGTAAATAATTATAAAAGCCACTTACATCGTGACGAAGGATTCCCTTGATCGGATTCGGGAATGCTTTAGGTGTTAACGAGAATGATGAATGCCTCTCACTTGCGGAAAGAGGAGTAGGTTTAAGTTGGGCCCATTTTTCAACTAGTAAACGCTCACCCTTCATCCAATTATCTCAAAAATTAAGCTACAATCCTTCTTTATACGTAAACTCACTCAATTTCCTATTATTTCAGGGGAAATAACAAGACAAGACGAGCTACTTGACAGATGGAAGAATTTAAAATTTCAAATTTCGTTTTTTTATTTTCTAAAGGTGCGATATAAAGAAGCTGCGATCAATATTCAGCTGAAAACTTAAAACTAAAAGCGTGACATGCCCTCATATCAATGAAAGGAAGCAGTCAGCTCTTTCCTATTAGTTGGAAAGATTACCTTTAACCTAAATGGATTATTTACAATGAACGAAACATAAAATATGTAAAAATTCAATATTTTGAAATATTTGATAGTTTTGTGTATATATTCTTTTTAGAATTGATCAATAAGATGATTATAAAGTAAATAATTATAAAAGCCACTTACATCGTGACGAAGGATTCCCTTGATCGGATTCGGGAATGCTTTAGGTGTTAACGAGAATGATGAATGCCTCTCACTTGCGGAAAGAGGAGTAGGTTTAAGTTGGGCCCATTTTTCAACTAGTAAACGCTCACCCTTCATCCAATTATCTCAAAAATTAAGCTACAATCCTTCTTTATACGTAAACTCACTCAATTTCCTATTATTTCAGGGGAAATAACAAGACAAAACGAGCTACTTGACAGATGGAAGAATTTAAAATTGATGAATTTAAATTTAAAATAGAAGAATTTAAAACTTGATGAAGGGTGAGCGTTTACTAGTTGAAAAATGGGCCCAACTTAAACCTACTCCTCTTTCCGCAAGTGAGAGGCATTCATCATTCTCGTTAACACCTAAAGCATTCCCGAATCCGATCAAGGGAATCCTTCGTCACGATGTAAGTGGCTTTTATAATTATTTACTTTATAATCATCTTATTGATCAATTCTAAAAAGAATATATACACAAAACTATCAAATATTTCAAAATATTGAATTTTTACATATTTTATGTTTCGTTCATTGTAAATAATCCATTTAGGTTAAAGGTAATCTTTCCAACTAATAGGAAAGAGCTGACTGCTTCCTTTCATTGATATGAGGGCATGTCACGCTTTTAGTTTTAAGTTTTCAGCTGAATATTGATCGCAGCTTCTTTATATCGCACCTTTAGAAAATAAAAAAACGAAATTCGAAATTTTAAATTCTTCCATCTGTCAAGTAGCTCGTCTTGTCTTGTTATTTCCCCTGAAATAATAGGAAATTGAGTGAGTTTACGTATAAAGAAGGATTGTAGCTTAATTTTTGAGATAATTGGATGAAGGGTGAGCGTTTACTAGTTGAAAAATGGGCCCAACTTAAACCTACTCCTCTTTCCGCAAGTGAGAGGCATTCATCATTCTCGTTAACACCTAAAGCATTCCCGAATCCGATCAAGGGAATCCTTCGTCACGATGTAAGTGGCTTTTATAATTATTTACTTTATAATCATCTTATTGATCAATTCTAAAAAGAATATATACACAAAACTATCAAATATTTCAAAATATTGAATTTTTACATATTTTATGTTTCGTTCATTGTAAATAATCCATTTAGGTTAAAGGTAATCTTTCCAACTAATAGGAAAGAGCTGACTGCTTCCTTTCATTGATATGAGGGCATGTCACGCTTTTAGTTTTAAGTTTTCAGCTGAATATTGATCGCAGCTTCTTTATATCGCACCTTTAGAAAATAAAAAAACGAAATTCGAAATTTTAAATTCTTCCATCTGTCAAGTAGCTCGTCTTGTCTTGTTATTTCCCCTGAAATAATAGGACATTGAGTGAGTTTACGTATAAAGAAGGATTGTAGCTTAATTTTTGAGATAATTGGATGAAGGGTGAGCGTTTACTAGTTGAAAAATGGGCCCAACTTAAACCTACTCCTCTTTCCGCAAGTGAGAGGCATTCATCATTCTCGTTAACACCTAAAGCATTCCCGAATCCGATCAAGGGAATCCTTCGTCACGATGTAAGTGGCTTTTATAATTATTTACTTTATAATCATCTTATTGATCAATTCTAAAAAGAATATATACACAAAACTATCAAATATTTCAAAATATTGAATTTTTACATATTTTATGTTTCGTTCATTGTAAATAATCCATTTAGGTTAAAGGTAATCTTTCCAACTAATAGGAAAGAGCTGACTGCTTCCTTTCATTGATATGAGGGCATGTCACGCTTTTAGTTTTAAGTTTTCAGCTGAATATTGATCGCAGCTTCTTTATATCGCACCTTTAGAAAATAAAAAAACGAAATTCGAAATTTTAAATTCTTCCATCTGTCAAGTAGCTCGTCTTGTCTTGTTATTTCCCCTGAAATAATAGGAAATTGAGTGAGTTTACGTATAAAGAAGGATTGTAGCTTAATTTTTGAGATAATTGGATGAAGGGTGAGCGTTTACTAGTTGAAAAATGGGCCCAACTTAAACCTACTCCTCTTTCCGCAAGTGAGAGGCATTCATCATTCTCGTTAACACCTAAAGCATTCCCGAATCCGATCAAGGGAATCCTTCGTCACGATGTAAGTGGCTTTTATAATTATTTACTTTATAATCATCTTATTGATCAATTCTAAAAAGAATATATACACAAAACTATCAAATATTTCAAAATATTGAAGTTTTACATATTTTATGTTTCGTTCATTGTAAATAATCCATTTAGGTTAAAGGTAATCTTTCCAACTAATAGGAAAGAGCTGACTGCTTCCTTTCATTGATATGAGGGCATGTCACGCTTTTAGTTTTAAGTTTTCAGCTGAATATTGATCGCAGCTTCTTTATATCGCACCTTTAGAAAATAAAAAAACGAAATTCGAAATTTTAAATTCTTCCATCTGTCAAGTAGCTCGTCTTGTCTTGTTATTTCCCCTGAAATAATAGGAAATTGAGTGAGTTTACGTATAAAGAAGGATTGTAGCTTAATTTTTGAGATAATTGGATGAAGGGTGAGCGTTTACTAGTTGAAAAATGGGCCCAACTTAAACCTACTCCTCTTTCCGCAAGTGAGAGGCATTCATCATTCTCGTTAACACCTAAAGCATTCCCGAATCCGATCAAGGGAATCCTTCGTCACGATGTAAGTGGCTTTTATAATTATTTACTTTATAATCATCTTATTGATCAATTCTAAAAAGAATATATACACAAAACTATCAAATATTTCAAAATATTGAATTTTTACATATTTTATGTTTCGTTCATTGTAAATAATCCATTTAGGTTAAAGGTAATCTTTCCAACTAATAGGAAAGAGCTGACTGCTTCCTTTCATTGATATGAGGGCATGTCACGCTTTTAGTTTTAAGTTTTCAGCTGAATATTGATCGCAGCTTCTTTATATCGCACCTTTAGAAAATAAAAAAACGAAATTCGAAATTTTAAATTCTTCCATCTGTCAAGTAGCTCGTCTTGTCTTGTTATTTCCCCTGAAATAATAGGAAATTGAGTGAGTTTACGTATAAAGAAGGATTGTAGCTTAATTTTTGAGATAATTGGATGAAGGGTGAGCGTTTACTAGTTGAAAAATGGGCCCAACTTAAACCTACTCCTCTTTCCGCAAGTGAGAGGCATTCATCATTCTCGTTAACACCTAAAGCATTCCCGAATCCGATCAAGGGAATCCTTCGTCACGATGTAAGTGGCTTTTATAATTATTTACTTTATAATCATCTTATTGATCAATTCTAAAAAGAATATATACACAAAACTATCAAATATTTCAAAATATTGAATTTTTACATATTTTATGTTTCGTTCATTGTAAATAATCCATTTAGGTTAAAGGTAATCTTTCCAACTAATAGGAAAGAGCTGACTGCTTCCTTTCATTGATATGAGGGCATGTCACGCTTTTAGTTTTAAGTTTTCAGCTGAATATTGATCGCAGCTTCTTTATATCGCACCTTTAGAAAATAAAAAAACGAAATTCGAAATTTTAAATTCTTCCATCTGTCAAGTAGCTCGTCTTGTCTTGTTATTTCCCCTGAAATAATAGGAAATTGAGTGAGTTTACGTATAAAGAAGGATTGTAGCTTAATTTTTGAGATAATTGGATGAAGGGTGAGCGTTTACTAGTTGAAAAATGGGCCCAACTTAAACCTACTCCTCTTTCCGCAAGTGAGAGGCATTCATCATTCTCGTTAACACCTAAAGCATTCCCGAATCCGATCAAGGGAATCCTTCGTCACGATGTAAGTGGCTTTTATAATTATTTACTTTATAATCATCTTATTGATCAATTCTAAAAAGAATATATACACAAAACTATCAAATATTTCAAAATATTGAATTTTTACATATTTTATGTTTCGTTCATTGTAAATAATCCATTTAGGTTAAAGGTAATCTTTCCAACTAATAGGAAAGAGCTGACTGCTTCCTTTCATTGATATGAGGGCATGTCACGCTTTTAGTTTTAAGTTTTCAGCTGAATATTGATCGCAGCTTCTTTATATCGCACCTTTAGAAAATAAAAAAACGAAATTCGAAATTTTAAATTCTTCCATCTGTCAAGTAGCTCGTCTTGTCTTGTTATTTCCCCTGAAATAATAGGAAATTGAGTGAGTTTACGTATAAAGAAGGATTGTAGCTTAATTTTTGAGATAATTGGATGAAGGGTGAGCGTTTACTAGTTGAAAAATGGGCCCAACTTAAACCTACTCCTCTTTCCGCAAGTGAGAGGCATTCATCATTCTCGTTAACACCTAAAGCATTCCCGAATCCGATCAAGGGAATCCTTCGTCACGATGTAAGTGGCTTTTATAATTATTTACTTTATAATCATCTTATTGATCAATTCTAAAAAGAATATATACACAAAACTATCAAATATTTCAAAATATTGAATTTTTACATATTTTATGTTTCGTTCATTGTAAATAATCCATTTAGGTTAAAGGTAATCTTTCCAACTAATAGGAAAGAGCTGACTGCTTCCTTTCATTGATATGAGGGCATGTCACGCTTTTAGTTTTAAGTTTTCAGCTGAATATTGATCGCAGCTTCTTTATATCGCACCTTTAGAAAATAAAAAAACGAAATTCGAAATTTTAAATTCTTCCATCTGTCAAGTAGCTCGTCTTGTCTTGTTATTTCCCCTGAAATAATAGGAAATTGAGTGAGTTTACGTATAAAGAAGGATTGTAGCTTAATTTTTGAGATAATTGGATGAAGGGTGAGCGTTTACTAGTTGAAAAATGGGCCCAACTTAAACCTACTCCTCTTTCCGCAAGTGAGAGGCATTCATCATTCTCGTTAACACCTAAAGCATTCCCGAATCCGATCAAGGGAATCCTTCGTCACGATGTAAGTGGCTTTTATAATTATTTACTTTATAATCATCTTATTGATCAATTCTAAAAAGAATATATACACAAAACTATCAAATATTTCAAAATATTGAATTTTTACATATTTTATGTTTCGTTCATTGTAAATAATCCATTTAGGTTAAAGGTAATCTTTCCAACTAATAGGAAAGAGCTGACTGCTTCCTTTCATTGATATGAGGGCATGTCACGCTTTTAGTTTTGTTTTCAGCTGAATATTGATCGCAGCTTCTTTATATCGCACCTTTAGAAAATAAAAAAACGAAATTCGAAATTTTAAATTCTTCCATCTGTCAAGTAGCTCGTCTTGTCTTGTTATTTCCCCTGAAATAATAGGAAATTGAGTGAGTTTACGTATAAAGAAGGATTGTAGCTTAATTTTTGAGATAATTGGATGAAGGGTGAGCGTTTACTAGTTGAAAAATGGGCCCAACTTAAACCTACTCCTCTTTCCGCAAGTGAGAGGCATTCATCATTCTCGTTAACACCTAAAGCATTCCCGAATCCGATCAAGGGAATCCTTCGTCACGATGTAAGTGGCTTTTATAATTATTTACTTTATAATCATCTTATTGATCAATTCTAAAAAGAATATATACACAAAACTATCAAATATTTCAAAATATTGAATTTTTACATATTTTATGTTTCGTTCATTGTAAATAATCCATTTAGGTTAAAGGTAATCTTTCCAACTAATAGGAAAGAGCTGACTGCTTCCTTTCATTGATATGAGGGCATGTCACGCTTTTAGTTTTAAGTTTTCAGCTGAATATTGATCGCAGCTTCTTTATATCGCACCTTTAGAAAATAAAAAAACGAAATTCGAAATTTTAAATTCTTCCATCTGTCAAGTAGCTCGTCTTGTCTTGTTATTTCCCCTGAAATAATAGGAAATTGAGTGAGTTTACGTATAAAGAAGGATTGTAGCTTAATTTTTGAGATAATTGGATGAAGGGTGAGCGTTTACTAGTTGAAAAATGGGCCCAACTTAAACCTACTCCTCTTTCCGCAAGTGAGAGGCATTCATCATTCTCGTTAACACCTAAAGCATTCCCGAATCCGATCAAGGGAATCCTTCGTCACGATGTAAGTGGCTTTTATAATTATTTACTTTATAATCATCTTATTGATCAATTCTAAAAAGAATATATACACAAAACTATCAAATATTTCAAAATATTGAATTTTTACATATTTTATGTTTCGTTCATTGTAAATAATCCATTTAGGTTAAAGGTAATCTTTCCAACTAATAGGAAAGAGCTGACTGCTTCCTTTCATTGATATGAGGGCATGTCACGCTTTTAGTTTTAAGTTTTCAGCTGAATATTGATCGCAGCTTCTTTATATCGCACCTTTAGAAAATAAAAAAACGAAATTCGAAATTTTAAATTCTTCCATCTGTCAAGTAGCTCGTCTTGTCTTGTTATTTCCCCTGAAATAATAGGAAATTGAGTGAGTTTACGTATAAAGAAGGATTGTAGCTTAATTTTTGAGATAATTGGATGAAGGGTGAGCGTTTACTAGTTGAAAAATGGGCCCAACTTAAACCTACTCCTCTTTCCGCAAGTGAGAGGCATTCATCATTCTCGTTAACACCTAAAGCATTCCCGAATCCGATCAAGGGAATCCTTCGTCACGATGTAAGTGGCTTTTATAATTATTTACTTTATAATCATCTTATTGATCAATTCTAAAAAGAATATATACACAAAACTATCAAATATTTCAAAATATTGAATTTTTACATATTTTATGTTTCGTTCATTGTAAATAATCCATTTAGGTTAAAGGTAATCTTTCCAACTAATAGGAAAGAGCTGACTGCTTCCTTTCATTGATATGAGGGCATGTCACGCTTTTAGTTTTAAGTTTTCAGCTGAATATTGATCGCAGCTTCTTTATATCGCACCTTTAGAAAATAAAAAAACGAAATTCGAAATTTTAAATTCTTCCATCTGTCAAGTAGCTCGTCTTGTCTTGTTATTTCCCCTGAAATAATAGGAAATTGAGTGAGTTTACGTATAAAGAAGGATTGTAGCTTAATTTTTGAGATAATTGGATGAAGGGTGAGCGTTTACTAGTTGAAAAATGGGCCCAACTTAAACCTACTCC
>OX155980.1:71205992-71272054 GCA_944548615.1 Micropterix aruncella
GCAGATACCGGTAGTTGTAACTTCCGCCTAGTTCCCCTAGTTGGCTAGTATTTCGTATAATTTCCCGTGCTCCTATTTTTACTCTAGTGGTGGGTCACATTTTTTACTTCTTGCCGTTATTATTAAATCTAAGAATATAGCACAGTATAATGATAATCTAAGTCCCATAGTTAGATGGGAATCCCATAGTTAGATGTACAATTAACAGGCTACCGTTAAAAACTTATTCTGTATTAAGTTGAACAACATATTTTTTATTTGGTTTGATTTTGATTCGACACAACAACTCAAACTATCACCGCGTTAGGAAAATACAGCCGGATTCACTTCAAGAAGTTTTCTAAAATATTATTATGGTCAAAATGGTATATATCTGCTTACGGAGCCGCGGTGGTAATTTGGCTGATATTTTTTTACACTATATAAATTATAATTACTGAAAAAGTTGTAATTCAATAGAGGAGATATGTATCTTAGGACCTAGCTAGACTGAACCTGCATCGGCAGAGTAAGGGCGAATTAAGTTGTAAGACAAAGCTTAACGGGAGGCGTCAAAAAGCCATCGTCACAAGGACCCGGACTAAGCTTCAAGATTAAGCGACTCAGAGGAGATTAACCGCTGAGTTTCCTCAAAGCAGACAATCTGAGAATATTCTAATTGAAATATGCGAAATAAGTCGCTTAAAGTCACCGAAATAGTCGCAAAAACTTACAAAATTGGGAAATAATCATTCCAATAAACACAAAATATATATCCCAACATTTTACATGAATAACTATAATATTTATTGTATGATAAGAGCTCTGTTCACCCTAGAACGGGTTAGTCCTAGTTGGGTGACAGAATCAATTAAGCATGAGGTTAAGCTTTTGCCATTCAGTTCCTGTTATATTTGTAGTTCAATCCATGTTTTACCGATATAATTTCTTAAATAAATAAAAATGCTGCTTGTAATAACGAAGAAAAATATTAGTACAAATTTGAAAATTAAATCGAATAAAAATTTGTGCATTGCTCCTATTTTAATATGGAGATGTAGCTAATATTGATACTCAAAATGAAATCAATAAGGAAAAAAAAACAGATATTTCTTTCCCCATTTTTTTTTCGTAATTTTACACAACGTGTTATTTTGGTAGCTTCATAAATCATGTTCAAACACCGGTTGGCTGTGTCCGAAGTTAAGCTGAGTTGGATACGGCTAATAGAATGATGGGTGAAATCATGGGATACACATTACTACAGCATTACAAAATAGTTTTGTTTGTACCAGTAGTTAAAAAGAAAGCTCACTAGAATTTTGATTACTAATTAAAGACGCCAGATAATTAGTATTAGCCTGTGTCGCCTAACTTAATTTATACCTGTAATTAGGGGAACGATTTGAGGATTTTAGTATAGATATCCACCAAAATAAAACAGCCTCTTTTGTGAGATGAAAGTCTGTTTCCTATTTTGAATAGCTATCGCCAAGTTTCGGCAAAGTTTTATTTTTTTTTTTAAAATGTGGTTCCATGCTTGACTATCTGACCATACCCTTCCTCAGTTATCGGCCGATTGCCACAGAATGACTCCTTTCGTGCTTTATTTATTTATGAGAAAACTAAGGTTGGACCTATTTTTGTCGTAAAATAACCTTTTAGACTATAGCGGCTACATTCCGTAGGAAAACACAATTCTTAAATGAGGATCTCAACAAACGACTCAAGGGAGAGTTGCGAAATAACAGAATGAAATTGAAGACAGATCAAAACAAATCCTAGGGACTTTATATATCGTCAACAATAAAAAGGGCAAAATTGAATCATTATAATGAAATATGGGTTTAGTCTCGAATCGCGTTAAAGGAGAATAATGTCTGCGATTTTCTTGAATGTATTTTCGAAAAATGAGCGTTGGATATATAATAGGATCATCTTTCCAAATATATACGAGCAGGCTTATTTTTAATGAAGTTAAATGGTTAAGTATAGGTTTTTAAGTCTATACGAGATAAAGATATCTGTAAAAGGAAAGTTCTAGCATGAACCATACTACCATCATAACAAACGAGGGTGCCTCTGACGACAAATCATAGTGGGGGAAAAAAATAAATTGTGATAACTGTAACTAAATATAAACAGTTTTTTTACAAAGCCATTCATTTTTAGATTATTTAATCTTTTACTAAATTATAATATTTTGCTTTTTAGATTTAACAAAAATAAAACGACAATTCATAGAGAAGAAGCAACTAACGTTGTATTAGTTATAATGTTATATAGTTATAACATTGCCTATTGTGCAGGTTCAGCGTAATTGCCATTTAGGATTATTCACTATAAAAAATGTCTTATAATTATTTTAAAAATAGGCAAAAATGAGTAATTGGGTAATTTTATATTGGCAGAGGTATTGCAAATTCAACTTTTACCATTTTCAATAAAGAAAATACTTTTTTAAAGAAAGAAATTTTTTGAGAATTCTGACGTTGACGAACTATTATATGAAGACGCAGAAGTTGCGAAGGCTGAAGCAAGTTATGATCCATTATTTTCCGATGATGATAATGCCAACGACCACGATTACAATCTAAGAGAAGGATCTCCATTAAAGAATAAACGAAGAGGTGAGCGATAGGTCGATACGAAAAGTGAGGGTTTATTTTAGAACCTAATTTCTCGATTGAGACTCGTACAAATCTTGAATGTTCAGTAGATTCTAATGAGCAAATAGATTGTTTCAATACCTGAAGATGAACGTGTCGATACTTCTCTGTTTTCTTGGATGTTACTTTAACCCTTCCTATTTGAGTTAACCATTTTTGGTTAGACGCTTACAAATGCTAAAATTGTATCTAACCAATATTGCTTAGGGCGCTCCGCGCTGCGTAAAATGCCAACTTTTTAAATATTTATTCATTATTATCTTAATTGTTTGACGAGATAAGGTTATAATATTATAAATTTCAAATTTCAATGCGATCATTTTACAGTTATTCTTTTTACGATCCGTATAGTAGTTTAAAAGTTATGGTCGTTTTTCTCAAGGCCATCGACTTCACGCGCAAAACTGTCCCGGGTAGAAGTGACGACTAAATTGTTACCCCGCGATAGGAGGGGTTAAAATAATGTTAGAGAAATGGTAACGCTCTTCCAAAACTTAAGGGCACGTGCACATATCAGCAGATATCGCTTAAGAAACGGTAGAGGACGTAATGCTTATATGTGCAGCCAGGTAATTAAATAACACAGCCAAGGAAAAAGTAGAGAACGGTGAAATCGTAGTAAGTTTGAGCATAAAATATTTCCTGTGTCTCAACCATCCTACAGAGAGAGGGATGTGACACATAATAAAAAAACTAAATTCATTGATTATTATTTAGACCACTATATTTTAGATATAATTTTGGATGCAAGCAATAGAATTATGGTAGAATATTGGTTCTCACGCTAAGACAAATAACTGTTTTCATTAACATCCTAATGGTAATCTCGTGCCTTCAATATCCAAAGAAACTAATGCACTGGGCCAGAAAATAGGGTGTCTATTAATACCGATGCAGTGACACGAGACAGATTATATGCCATAAGAACTTCACTAAAAGTAGTATATCGTGATGAAATATGTGTAGATAAACGACAGTTTAATAAAATATGGATTAAAAAGCCCTTGCTGTAGCGACTTAGACGAGATTTATTTATCAACAGCGATCCCGGTATATTTCTATAGATGAAATGATAATTCCATTCATTGGCGCTTGCGGATTGAACAAACATTGTCCTAATAAACCAAATCCATTAGGTTTAGAAGTATTTGATTGCCGAAATATCAAAGGCGGGTATTTCTCTTTTAGTTAAATTAGAGAAAATCAGTTTTCGTTTGAAGTGAGCCTTTAATATCCTAGTTGTTTTTTCTTTATTTCGTTTAATACTCCAGAAATAAATTTGTAAATTAACCAATATCAATTCCTTTTGATAAAAAATTGAAATGATATTTTTAAAATCCTAATTTCCATCCAGACAAATCCAAAACTACAGTTTGAAAGTAAACTCGTGGGCAGGCTCTGTTTTATGAAAGCGATACCGACTTTCAGTGCAGAAAGGTCGTATTCCTGATTGGTTTGGAAAACCTCAGCAATGAAAAAGGCATGAAAATATTTATTAGAATTCACTGAGTTATAAGTTAATTAAGTTACAAACTCAATTAAATTCACCGGTTGGCAGATGTCCGCTTATGATATTGTATTGAATAATTTCATGAATAATCTCATTTGTATAGAAAAACTACTTTCCGTCAAGAACTTAGCAAATATTTCAATTTGGTCGAGTGTGCCGTTTAGCTAATTGCTATTAACAATCTATTTTCTGCTATTCTTGGCAATCTGTTTTAGTGCTATGATGATTGTATTGAATAATGTCATTTGAATTAAAAAAACTACTTTCCGTCAAGAACTTAGCAAATATTTCAATTTGGTCGAGTGTGCCGTTTAGCTAATAACTATTTATAATATATTTTCTGCCATTCTTGGCAATCTATTTTAGTGCTATAATGATTGTATTGAATAATCTCATTTGTATTGAAAAACTACTTTCCGTCAAGAACTTAGCAAATATTTCAATTTGGTCGAGTGTGCCGTTTAGCTAATTGCTATTAACAATCTATTTTCTGCTATCCTTGGCAATCTATTTACGTGCTTTGATGAGGTCTATACCGCTTTTTCCGAAAAGTTTTCATCTCAAAGATCCAAACTATTATTTTCATGTCATCTATGCATTGAATAAAAGACATGAAAAGTGTTTTAGGGTTCGAGGACATTATTATGAAAAATAAAAATAAAAGTGTCTATACAAATATGCCAAGAACGTTCACTTATGTATACATACAATGTAATACGTATGAATTCGATCCAAGAATGCGATTCTTCAGGGACCGAAAGCGTTTCTGGTGCAGGGCTGCTACAGCCTTACGCTTGGTGAATGCTTTGTACTCTCTGTGTGGGTTTACAGTCAGCTGGCTCGCCGAATCGCAAGGGGCCGCAGAACGGGGCTGATGTATGTCTGCTGCATTCCGTTGATTGATGTGGATTCGACAGCCTCCTCTGCTACGCCTTACTGTCTGTATGTGTGCGTGTGTGTATGTTTACAGTGGATCGATTATGCTCTTTATACCTTCATGTCATCTTGTAAACCTTCAACTTGAATAAAGATTCATGTCAATGAATTTATTCGGTAGACACGATATATTTTAACATTTTATTAAATATTATGTAACATATTAATAGGGTTATTTTTATTTTCCTCTGATAACTATTGCATTCTATAATCGTGGGACCATAGTATTTTTTATTTCATGCCAATTAAATTGTCCATTTTCACATTAAAATTGACTCTTTTGGTAGTTAATTTCTGAGTGTAAGTAATTTAGTTCTTTGATCATTTTTACTATGTCATATCTATTAATTATTTTTATTAACATCGTTATTTTGGGTATCTATCAAATAATGGATTATAAATAAGTGCGGCGAGTCTCTTGAGCTTTTTTGGTACCGGTTTTGTAAATTATTTTAATTTTAGCGGCTATCTACTAAAACATTCTATCGATTTGATAATCACTGGTTTTATTCTTTAGATTTCTTAATCAAATTGTAAAAGCATGAAATCAAAATTAATGTATATATAACAAAGTGTAACTTTAAGAAACAATAAACTTCATTTCCTTGATTTTGATTTGATGTATCTGTATTGTATTATCCGTTATGTATATTTATTATATGATTTGTTGTTCAGATAGTTTTCATCAGAATCTCATGTAAAGAGGTTTTTTATCGGTGCTTCGTTTCGAAAAAACGTATCTCAACTTTACTCAGAATATGGAAACTATGCCACTCGCAAAGTCATTGATCTCGCAGGAAGTTTTCCCCTATGGATTTAGAGACGTATGCTAATACATTTTGATAGCGCGGTGCTTCGATAGTGGCATGGTAGGAGGAGGGAAGCCGGTGAGAACGATCTGGGGCTACGCATCGAAACGTAGGCAATTTCACGGAAGGCTCACCGCCCATTGTGTTGGCTAGGCCCGCACTACCAAATCCAGAGATATTAAAACGTACAGGATAGGCAATGCAGCTGAAAATCTGCCGTTGTCTATGATATCTTCATCGAATATGTACAGAAACAATATTAATGATAGTATTCAAGAAAATATCACTCCAGTTACTGTGTGGTAATAATAATGAAGTCCGAAGTAAGAAAGGAGTCATTTTGGTCTAAAATTAGTTATAATACCGGTAAGAAAATATTTTTACTTCTAAATAGCTATGTTTCACGGAGATCCGAACACGATTTCGGATATTTAGTACATTTAGAGTGTACCATTTTATAAATAACTCGGTCAAAACGAACATAAATTTTCTATTTTATCCTTTCAATGTGTGTGTGTATGTATGTAGGTGTATGTGTATGTGTGTATATGCATATATGTATGTATGTATGTTTGAATTTGTATATGTGTATGTAACCGACCCTGTATCATGTATATTTGTATTAATATGCGTACTATTTTATGCCATTACTTAGTGTTAGTATTGAAAGTAGTCTAATAGTCAAATAACCCTCTATAATCAATGGTACTACTCAAAAAACAAATGCAGTTTATTTCGTATGCCCAGATACACGCTGTTCGGTCTAGTTGGACATTCACCTAGAATAATCGTATGGGTTGTGTTCATTTCCTATTGCTTATATAAATAGTTACAAATTATATCTGTACGATCACACTGTTAACTCTCTACCAGGATGTAACAAATAAATAAATAAATAAATAAAATTGCTAATATAGATTTAGCTTATAAGCAATTATAGCATACAAACAAGTATACGTATGCATAGAGCATACAAATAATACCTTGCGCGTAAGAGCATCTTGCCGTGGAATAATATAATGATGCATGTTAGTCATTATGCCTTACCAAGTGAAAACCTGAAATACCTACTAATCAGTAACTTGTAAGGTATTGGGTAATGTAAGTTACTACAAATACTTATAAATATTAATATTTTCCAGTGCGTTTCATTAATATGCATATTAATAATTAGACGCCATTATCAGTCAAAGCCACAATAAATGTTATCGCATATTCCTATATTGTCAACTATTAACTTCTAAATTGCTATTTTTATGTCTTTTTTGTTAGCTTCACTATTTATTTATATGCCATAATAATGTTTTAGGATCGTCGTTAGTAGTTCTCTTTAGTGTGTATAATTAGTCGCCCTGATATTTTGCTATATCTTTTGCAGTAATTTTAAAATTTTTGCGTTTTAATTTATTTCCTGCAGTGATTCATGATTTGAATTTTTTGATATTTTTAAATATTTTCTTAGTATTTAATATGCTTCGCTAATTTCCAAAAAAGCATCAGTAAATAATTAGTTTGGGATGGGACATCAGTTTGTTTCTTTTCGAAATTGCTATAAAAACTACAATGCTGAATATTTTATATTATTATTGGTTTATTGAAGAGAGTACATCTAATGATTATTTACGAAATATCAATTAAATATCGGTCGCGACTTTTAGGGTAGTAGCCAACCTTTAAACCCAATTTTGCAGTACATTTTCGATTGTTTGTGGCTTTATTTCACGAATAGTTTGACGGATACGACAATTGTTTGTGTATCGTTTGGGTAACAATTTATTTTTATATATTGATAGTAATGTACAGCGGTTTGCAACAAGGGCAACAAGTATGTAGGTAATATGTAATAACAATTAGTCCAATTTTACTTAAAAATAATAAACCCACAATAAGTTGGTTCACGCTTATATTTGATGATCAGTACCATGCCACCCAACTAAATGCTAATTTGTTGTAGGCAAGCATTTCAAACGTAGTAAAAGTTTAAAACAAGTAAATCTGAATAAAACAAAAGAAAAATATTTAAAAAAAGGTTTAAAGAAAACAAAAAAGAAATAGCGTAAACAGTCATGAAACTAACTAATAACTAAAACAAGAAAAAAAAATATATACAAGAAGAACACAAAATATAAACATTACAAATTATTTATAATAAACTAAATTCAACCTATGTTAAATATTAATTTATATACCTACTCATAATATAACATATATAAGTATATTAAAGTTTTAAATTTGTTAAAAAAAAATATTTCGATTAAAAATAAAACAAATAGTATTAGTCCCAAAGAGGTAGTCAAATAAAGTTAGAAAGTTGAGAGACTTGATCAAATGAGAGTCTTGATCCTTATATCACCATAAAAATATTGCAATGTCGTTAAAATGCAGCTGCGAGCTGACAGGGATTTATTTCGCACAGTTTCTGCAACATAGCACTCACTTTTCAATATTTCCCAGCGTCGTTCAAGCGTAAAACGATCTAATAAGTCAATCTCTCAATAAGTCAAGCTTGCGACCTGTACTCAAGATAGTACGCTATAAACAGCCGCGATATCTTTACTCGATTAGGACTGTCCCGTAACCATTCAACACCGGCACGCGAACAACTTGCTATAAAACCCAAGCATAAAACTACACATTTCCAGTGAAGTTTCTCCTATTATTCTGCGGATTTAAGGAATCGATTGGGAATTGCATTGCAATCGAAGTCAATTGCTGTATTTAAGGACCACTATAAGAGTTTATTATTAAAGGAAGATGTTTAGATGTCATATTTTAATTTTATTTTAAAATAAATATTTGACAATTTGATTATTACTATTGATTTTTTGTTTGTTCATAAATTTGTATCTATTAAAATATTTTGATTTCTATTATTTTGATTTTTGGATTTATATGATTTGAATTATTTATTTTTTTATTTTTAGATTTTTAGATTTTTTTGATTTGGTTATTATATTTTAATAACATTTGATGTTGAATATTTTGATTTTGATTATTTTGATTTGTGGATTTATTTGATTTTGATTAGTATTTAGATTTTTTATTTATAGAATAATTTGATTTGGTTATATTATTTTATTATTATATATGTACCAATAATTAATAGGTGTCTCTTGAAAACCAGGATACGAGATATCCTGAGAATACTCATAATTTGTAGCCTTTGTAGTTTTATTACAAAGTCTTTGTCTATTTACAGTTTTAATTTTTAATCTGTGTGTTTTTGCTTATTGTATATGTGTTTTGAACAACAGCTGCAAATTAATATTTCTTCTTCTTCTTAAGCACTAATGTGATGCCAATGTCGGCCGTCCATATATTACGTAATCACGTTTTTGGGATTTTCGACCTCCCTCCTCCCCCATGTCAACAGTCGTAATCAGCTGCCTGAACACCCCCCCCCCCCTTCCTTAAGAATATTTAATCAAGCGAATTTGCAGAAAATGTAAAGCATCGTGAACCCAGCGTTCGTAAAGTGTTTGAAGACGGTAAGTGAAAAAAAAAACAATTTAAAATGATTTTAAAAATGTACCTTATTATTGTAAAGCAATTACAAAATTTCAAACTCTTTGGTTTATTTTACAGATCCCAATCTTCAGACCGCAGTTCTGGCGCTGTCGTGTCGTGGGACGTCAACCTGGTGCAGGTGCGCCTGGAGAGCGGAAAACTGCCGGCGGAAGTAATGCGGAGAGCGAGGGCCAGTGGCGAAGCCAGCGTCGATCGGCCAGATTGAAAGACTCGAGGAGATCGTTCGACTCGATATAATTTTATTGAATTATAGGGAAAAAAATATTTAGGAATGCATTTCAAAATGCATATTTAATGTTTGGACTAAAAAAATTGCGATGCCGTGACCAAAGTTGATTACGTCATCAGGACGCCCCCCCCCCCTCCCACCGTAATCAAACGGAAGCCTTAGCTTCAACCCCCCCCCCCCTCTCCCTTTCGGTGATTATGTAATATGTAGACAGTCCCTTACTTTTGATTACACATTATTAACACTACGCATACCTTTCCGTTTGATTATACGACGTGATGTTGTGGCGCTGTCGTGTCGTGGGACGTCAACCTGGTGCAGCGCCTGGAGAGCGGAAAACTGCCGGCGGAAGTAATGCGGAGAGCGAGGGCCAGTGGCGAAGCCAGCGTCGATCAGCCAGATTGAAAGACTCGAGGAGATCGTTCGACTCGATATAATTTTATTGAATTTTGATCGAAGCATTACGGCGTTTGCGTCCGTTCGGCTGAGCTCGCATAAAATATAGCTATCAAATACAGGTGTGTTTGGAGAGATACGCGGTCAATACTAGTTTCAACCTGTCACCTCGGAAAACCCTGTAAATCATCTAAGTTATTACAAATAAAATAAAGCCCCCAAGAATCAACTATCTGTATGTTTGATCACACTAAACTGAAGAACCACTAGACGGAATAGGTAAAAGCGAGCCGTAACGGCTCGCTTACACCTAATCCGTCAACGGCCGAAGTTTGCTCGGGCGACGATGGCCGAACTCGGACGATCGAATCAAACACTTGTAAAAGAAAGAGAGCGCGTACACCAACACGGCCGTGATCGTCCGATGACGCCCGAAAACGGCCGATCAAGGGGCGAACACACTATCGGACGCGTCCGCTGCCGCGGCTTATAGACGGTATTCACAGTCGTTTGGGACGTGGCTTGCCAGATCTCAATCGGACGTCCGAAGCCTGGAGGTCGCGTCCGCGACTGACGTCCGATAATGTGCACGGCTCAATAAAAAATCATTACACAGATCGCGCCCATCAGCCGCGGCTAACGGACGCGTCCGATAATGTGTTTGCCCCTTCAGCCGTCGAATCCAAACTTGTTGGGATTTCTCGCCAGTCTGCCGGCGTCTACAGTGCAAATTGAGTGTATTTATAGTTTAATTTATAGTTTTTTTTCTGGGGGTGAGCAGTGAAAGTGATAGATATAGCATATATATCTCCCCCCTCATCCTGCGGTAATCGCGGTTTTAGAATTGTACCATATACCATGTACCACAATCTATCTAGCTGCTATATAATATATCTATCTGTATCTATATACAAATAAGGTAGCCAGTTGAAACTACTGGTTTCCTTCCAAGTCTGCTAGTTGTGGTGGGCAAACATACTCGTAGTACTGGCGATATATCACGGATGAACCGAGAGAGAGCAACGTATTCTCCTGTTCCAGTTACTTACAAATCTAATAAGATTCAAAGACATAAAAGAGGGTGGTCTGTGTTGGGGTGCAAGGCGATTAGTTTAAGGTTAAGCGTCTGCAGCAGAAAGTCGTTAGAATCACTTTTAACAAGCACACCATACACTATTTTTCTACAATCCACTATACACTTAAAATATACCAGAACACCGCTTCGAAGCATCTGCTGCACGCCAATGGTCCTGCATCACATCATCCTGCATGCACTAATATTACACAGCATTTATCAGATTCAATTTACTGTACAACTTTGTGGAAATTGCAAAAAAATGGTCAAAAAGAATTTTTAAAAAATATGACTTGTTTTGTATATAATTCAAGCTGTCTACATTGAATAAAAATCATTGAATTTGACTTTAATTTTAAATCTCGCCATTTGAAGACAAAGGCTTTGATCACGTGAAACGTCTTTAAAGTCAAACCAAAACATATGGGTGCCAGGATAGACATTTGGATGGTAAGGAAAACGTATTGACTATTTCAAACAATATCGCTTTAAATAGCCAATAGGGCTGGTTAAATAGAATCAAAGGTCAAAAAGGAGGGGGGGGGGGGGGGGGTTGCAGCGGAAGCTGATCAAAACCAGCGCTCTGGATTCTTTTCGTTTGTTTCAACCACGTCATTAGGTAGCGCATCGAATCGCGTGTCTGTTTATAGAGTATATCAAGGTCGATCGAATTATATTTCTAATAAGTGTACTTTGACAAAATACACCCACACTCAATACAAATACAACAAATCAGATAAATAATAAATGCAGCCTTACGCGAGGCGCGCACTTGTGGCCTGGCCGCGGCGGCCAACGAGATACTGCGTAATGTATGGAATCACCGACCGGCGCGCGCCCTCGGGCCGCGCGGCCAAGTGCACGCGGTTGACGGACCGCAAGTGCGCGCCCCGGCGTAGACTACTGAAAACTGCTTTTTTATCCTTGTTTCGGCGTATAGCCTTAGTCTTATGCCCGATCTACGCATTCGATAATGCTTTGGCCACTGCCTATGTCTCTTTTGCTCTTGTCACATTGACTGTCACATTGACTCGCTTCTACCTTAGCAATGCGGCCAAGCATGGCCAACCTATAGAGGCGGCACTATATATTGCGACGTTCGCGCAAAGTCCTTGTGAAATACCAGCGCGCTTTGTAGGTACAGCCGCTCGTTTTAGTAATCAGATTTCAAGGACGTTTTTAAAATGTTCATAGCTTTGTTATTACTTATCCAATTCAAACGAAACCTACACCGGGTGACTCATAATAAGATTACTGTAGATTAAATTATAAAAAATTGAATCAGTTTTCATGGGAACAGTCTACTAATACACAGCCAACCAATTACAAACTCTTTTCCCTTATAGGGGAGTACGAGGCAATTGTTCCGGCGGCGCCGTGAGCGACAAATGAGACAGTTTATTGTGTGCGGCCATACATCGCCGGACAAACGGCCGACCGATTAATCTCCCTCGCTAAACGATGCGACATCAGCCCCTACTCACCACTTTCAGCACTGGAAAGCAGCGTTCAATTACTTGGTAGACGAATTTTTGATTGCCTGCGGGTTTTTTTAATTTATATAAATGTTGTTTGCGAGATGACGTATTAAAAAGCGATAAAGAATAAAATAAAACTCATTTATTCACTTCCAAGACAACGGCAAATGTATTTGATTTATTTATTTAAACATTAATGTATAATTAAATGCATATATAATATAAATAGACTTATTTATTTATTTAAAATAATAATACTTCCCTATATATTTAACTTTTATTTTTTTAAATGAGTGAGCAATCGGAATAAATGAAAAAAAATTAAAAAAATGAAGTCACTATGTCTATCTATATCACTATATCACAATACTATCACCCCACAACAGATATAACATCTAGTGGGGTGATAAAATCCAAACAAATAACGCATTACCTGCTTTGCAAAAATAATAATGTTGTAAAAAATATTCTTTTTTAAACTTTTTTTCCAAAATCTATTTTTTATATTGAATAATTATATAAATGAGAAAAAACATTAAAAATCTATAATAGAATAGAATATCAATATTGTCAATTAAGGTGATGTACAGGTGTTTTTATTACACAATTTGGTTCTGCGTAATTTGCTATTTAGGTGTACAAAATTAGGTATTAAAAAAATACTGTTTAAAAATTACCTCAAACAAACAATATATGGTATAAAAGATTAGTCGTAATATTTAAAAAAAAAATATTTTGAACATATAGGTTTAGTATGGACAATAAAATGAATTATTTGTGATTGCTATAATCCAACGAGTTTCAATGTTCTCTTGTTTAAGACTGTCAAACCGTAGATACTTTGATGATTCCACGAAAACAATTTAAATTCTATTCAAAATTACATTTTACATTTATTATAATAATATCTATAGTTATATTTATTATTTTATTATTATGTTTATATTTTATGTTATTATTACTGTGATTTTCATTGCTATTTTGATAATTTTGTACATACCTATATTTTTTCGTATTTGCTTTTACTCGTGAAGGGAATATATATGTAATTATAATAAACATTATTATTATTATTATTTATTCCGTAGCCGGCGATTGGGGAGGGGGTCGCCCTCGCAGCCAATACGCTGCTGTCGGTGCCGCTGGATCTCGTACTCCATTCACGATTCGCTTCCATTCTTGACGATTTTTTGCCACGTCTCGAGCATCCCTAGCCGACAATCGTTGATTTTTAAGGTCGTCTTTGATGTTATTTAGCCAGGTTTTCTTCGGTGCCGATCGCTGAATTCTCCATTCTGTCGGACGGTCTCGCCAAAGAAGTTTACGTGGTAAGCGATTGTCGTTCATTCGGCAAACATGGCCGAACCATCGTAGTCGACGTTTTTGTACTTCATCTTCGATCGTTGTTACTAGATCGCATCTTTCTCTAATGGTCTCATTTCGAATTCGGTCGCGGAGTCAAACACTGAGAATCTGCCTCAAGCATCGCATTTGGAAGACTTCGAACTTTTTGAGGTCCGATTGTAGTGACGTCCACGTTTCCGATCCATAAAGAAGAATGGGAAGAACCAACGTTCGGTAATTGGTATTAATTGGTAATTTGGTATTAATTGGTAATTAATACCAAACATTGAATACATTATAGGTAAACTCAGCACATAAAGTAGTACCTACTGATCGATATTAAAGCTATGGCATTTGTATTTGACTAACAGACTTTGTTAAAACTGCTTTTGACTAGGAATAAGTAGTTTTACCTAAGAGAGGCTTTTTATTATTTTAATTAATTTGTATTCACAGTCACATTTTTGGTATATCGTGTTATCAGTTTTTCGCTAGTCGATATGGTCCATTTTACTGTAAATTACTGTGAAGAAAAATTATTCAAATCAAAAAAGCCTATTTTAGGTAAAACTAGTTTTTCTTAGTAAAAAACAGTTTTAACAAAGTCTTTAGTTAAATAAATAGTAATTAATATAAAGACAGTGGAATTTAAATTGCGCACAAAATTTTAAGGGGTTATTCTAACCATTAAGTAGAGAATAAAAATATATTGTTTTGATAATAAAAGTACTTTTTTTCGATAAAAAAGTAAAAAAAATATAATGAAGCACACGAATAGTGTTGGATTATTCTGAGACTTTATTTTATCGAAATAAAAAAATAAATAAAAATATTTTTATGATGTATTTAACGGGTAGAATCACCCCTTAAAATTTGTTGGCTAATTACATTTCCACGGTGAATAACAAGTGTCAGAAAGCGCAAGAAATAATGCATTCAGCGGGAATTATCTCAGTGTTAGTGTTACTGCTGATATGCTAGGAGGACCATAAGATTTGCGGTAGAGTATGGACATTTTTAATACGTAAAACTGTTAAAGGGCGATGTAAATAACATTAATGTATGTCAAGTTTCTGAAAATTGGTTCAATAGATTATTAATAAATTGATGGGACATAAGTGAACCTGTGGTCCATAAAGATGCAAAGTTACAACTTTTCCCAAAATTTCTATATTTTATTGTTTAAGTCAGAAATCATACGTACTAAAAATTTACAGTTCGTGCGATATTTTAAAAAAAGAGTATATTTTTAAACAATATTTTGTTTTTACTTATATTAGGGTTCTATTGTCTCAATGACATGTAAACAATATAATTTATAAATTATACGTATTCGTTCATTTATAATATGATTTTGAAGTCATGAGACACTTATGTCCCATGGTCCTTAAAGGTTTAAATAAAAGCTCCTTTTCACATTTTTAATAACATGGAAAAAATACGATTTAATGTCCCAATAACATGGGACAAATATAATTGATATATTTTTCGTATTCGATAATGTATAAAATGATTTTTAAGCTATTGCATAGCTTTTATCGCGGGCCTTAGGCCAGCGCGGCGACCGAATGAAGAAATTTCTTAACGAATATTAATGATTTTAAACTGATAATTACGTCTAAACGAGTACTGCTTACGATTCGAAAAAAATATATGTTAAACAAGAACATTTTCCTAATATTTTTAGCTTTGAATATTTTAGATTTTGTTTATATTACATAGTGTAATTAATTTGTGAAATTAGGTCTAACCGAACACAAAAACGACTACTACGCAAATACTATCTGGCGTATTATTATGAAATCTGCACCATTTTAAAGATAATTTAATTATCTATCTTTTTATCTACGATTTTTTCCGAATAGTTGTTTTTTCGAATAATATCCGTTTTTTTGCTTTATCGAATAAAAAATTCGTGGGCGGCGCTCTATCGGAAGACGTTAAATTATTCCGAATCATTTGATTCCGCAGCCGCAAATGATTCGGAATAATTTTAACGTTTTCCGATAGAGCGCAGTTATCTGATATCAGAAAAAATAAAATAAAAAAATACGTGTGGCACTCGGGGACTGCCACGGTAAAGCTATTGCATAGCATTTTTAACAACTTATGCAATTATATTTATTTATTTATTTTATTTTTTCTGATATCAGATAACTGCGCTCTATCGGAAAACGTTGAAATTATTCCGAATCATTTGCGGCAGCAAATGATTCCGAATAATTTAAATGTCTTTCGATAGAGCGCCGCGCACGAATTTTTTATTCAATAAAGCAAAAAAACCGAATTATTCGGAAAAATTCGTAGATAAAAAGATAGATAATTAAATTATCTTTAAAATGGTGCAGGTTTCATAATAATACGCCAGATAGTATTTGCGTAGTAGTCGTTTTTGTGTTCGGTTAGACCTAATTTCACAAATTAATTACACTATGTAATATAAACAACATCTAAAATATTCAAAGCTAAGAATATTAGGAAAATGTTCTTGTTTAACATATATTTTTTTCGAATCGTAAGCAGTACTCGTTTAGACGTAATTATCAGTTTAAAATCATTAATTTTCGTTAAGAAATTTCTTCATTCGGTCGCCGCGCTGGCCTAGGCCCGCGATAAAAGCTATGCAATAGCTTAATAAAATAAATAAATAATTATAATTGCATAAGTTGTTAAAAAATGCTATGCAAAATGCTTTACCGCGGCAGTCCCCGAGTGCCACACGTAATTTTTTAATTTATGGGACACATATATCCCATGGTACTTCGACGCAAAATGTATTACGTATCTACTGATATCTGCTAATGCTCTATTTATACCCACAATGTTCCCTGCGGAATTTATTGCGATCTACCATTTCCCATAACA
Organism: Micropterix aruncella; assembly: GCA_944548615.1. Classification (NCBI taxonomy): domain Eukaryota; kingdom Metazoa; phylum Arthropoda; class Insecta; order Lepidoptera; family Micropterigidae; genus Micropterix; species Micropterix aruncella. The sequence goes on from OX155980.1 coordinate 71,222,811, forward strand.
AAATACCTAGTTGTGCTGTAAATAAAGATGGATGTATGATTGGAGATAGTGAATAGTGCGGCTCTAGGACGAACCCGCGAGGTATCGTAAGCTCCCCACATTAACATAACATTTCCTCGTTAGGGGCGAGCGGAGGCCTGTGAATATTTCAAAGGCATCGATCCGCGCCGTTATAAAAATATTTTATTGGAGGAAGCTACCCATGAAAAACTGGCTTTCGGCTGGAGATTCGGGAAATTCCCAATTTACGAGTGTGATACATGCGTGTACACCGTACGTACAGTCCCCGCAATTTATACTGGAATCTATAGCACTAACACAAAAAGGAATGTCGGTGAAACGTCGAGTGTATACGTATATACCTACAGCTGCGAGTGTTGTTTGCCGAATAGGGATCTCGACTGTCGACAAATCATCATTAAATATTCGGCTGGGTATGTAGGGAAATCTTCATCATTATCATCATTAAATTGATGATAGTCCACCACGCTCCTTGATACGTAAACTCGTTTGGGGTAACATTCTACTGCCTAGCCATAACACTATATCTATTTCTTATGCAGATCCCAAGGCATACTCTCATATATCCTGTAAAAAATAAAAAAATATATGCGGCCTTGAAATCATCACAACTGCCTTTCGGACTTAAGAAGATCACAGCGATATTGGCAACATTATTGCAACATGCATGACCTTTAGTCCAAGCATATGAGATCCAAATGAACGTTTCCAGAAAATAAATTCGTTTATTTCACAATGGTTTATTATACATTTTTCGTCGCTGAATCTGATTTTTAACTTAGCCACATCACCAGAAGTGAGATAACTTCAGAAATACTGAAAACCGCCAAATTTTTGCAGGTATGTTAGTTTTTCGCTTTAACTCACGAACAATGCATATCTTACTAAACGCGAAATTTGAAGAGAATGTCGTCAATATGATATAAACATATGTATTCAACGCGCCTGAATCGGGAATAAAACCCAATGACTGGGAATAAAGGGTCAAAGCTAGTTTCTTACATTTTTTTTCTTTCATTTATAAATCCCGTCTAATAATGTCTATATAGTTACCGAAAAGCAGAACTCTCGAAGTTTCAAAATCTCTTTCCATCAATTTTGATGTACGTTTTCCATTACAGTTTCATTTCCTGATTTTTTTTTCTCGGGTCGCAGTGAATAATTCTGGAGATATTGTATCGCCTTGTCGTAATCCTTTAGCCAGTTGAACATAGGTCCCATTCTATATACGATTAGCTACACCCGGTTTGGGTCATGATGCTACAGGAGCAAACGTTGCCACAGTATACAGACAGTAGCTTCACTTATAACAAAATTAATCGAAGCGTGCGACGTTACGAGTCCTAAGGGTTCTCATATGGCCGCTACTCCGCAGAAGCAGATATTCAAACGTTCGAAAAAATTGCAAACCAAAGGCGTTCGCCAAGACATGTCCTTTTGCTCACTTCCTTCGCACCCTATCACCGCATTGCCCTGCGCTTACTGTTTTAACCCGGTAGGCGAAACATTTATTTCCCTAATCTTTTACGAGAACAGAACGAATTAATAATTGAAAATTAGCTTTATGTAAAGAAATGTACAACTTGGCGTCATGTTTTCCTTAAATAATGTTCCCGTTTCTCGAAGCCTTTGTGTAAAATAATAATTGGTACGTAAATATAATCGAATGCCCAAGAGAGGCATTGATAAATCGTGTCGGCGAAAAGGAGCCCTCCGAAACCACAGTCGATTTTCCTTTGATTAAAATTCACGGTTATTTTTACAGCCTCCGCTATGCGGTATGGCCCGATGCCGACGATATTCAATATTTCGCGGGCCACGGAAATCGACTATGAAAGAAAATGCTCTGCGAAAACATAAGAATATAAATTTACCAATCGCATTTCCCGCGCGTATAATTTAGTCGGAGGCGGGTAAAAATACACAATGAGCTCGAGACTATTGCACGAGAGGAGGCAAGGAAGGGGAGAAGAGAAGGGATCATACCCCGTATGCGTCAGAGATCGTCAAATGGAAGTATCTTTACTGCTAGATTTTTAAACCTGAGAGACCAAATAATATAGGTTCATTAATTTCAAAAATGTCTAACACACAGTTTTGACATGAAACATATTTAAAATCTGACCGAAAAATAAAGCCAAGGATATAACTGTCTGGAAGCTGTACTGTTTCCTATAGAGTGGGGGTGGTTGCGGACCTTACGGCGACTGCTCTTGAAATGACCATCGGCCATCCGATCCTGGGTGAAGAGCCGGGCAAAAGACGCCGTGGTCCGTGATAGATTCGGTATACACCGTTTCACCGCCTCGTAAGGGAGAGGACTGCGTAAGCGACCTCGAACTCGGAACCAATCGAGAGACCGGAGAAATCTGGTCACAATTGGAATTAAGGGCGCGAGTGTCGGCCCGCCAGGTACATTACTGGCTATCTCGCGGTTAAGGCGTTGGTCTCTTACGGGTTGTGGCGTAGCTAAATGGTGGACTGTTTTGTCCCAAGTCTTCTACGCTCACTGCAGGGAGATAGAAAGACTTATCGTTAAAACTTCCTGTGGTGACGGGCTCGCCCGCTGTAGTCGACAATCCAAGTTGTTAGTCAGAGTGCACAGTCGATTGGCTTACGCCGCACGGTGCGCAGACCGTCCAGGAGCGCCAGAATTTTGATTCCCAGGGGAAACTGACCATACGGCCAGAGTCCTACTCGGTCTCGAACTTCATGCGTGAAGGCCGTCGGATAGGTGTTGACCCGTGAGTGTGACCAACCCTGAACAGAATGGGTCTTCATGGCCAACTCAGCAAGGGCCTATTAACCCCACGCGAAAACGACAATTGTACATCACTATTTCTTGATCATTCGTCTATTTACCGTGAACAATCATGTCACTTTACTTTTCGAGATAGCGCATCGGCGGCCCCGGCAGCGGATTCGTGCACTAGCCATTAATATAACACATTAAAATCAATAAATAAACTACATGAAACCATTTTAATGTCGCTATTTTTAAGGCTTCTATAAATTAGTTTTAAAAATATACTCTACTATTTTGCGTCTTTAATATGAAATTTACGAATATAGAAAACTAAAGTATAGAAAACTAAAGTTTTCATAATAATAATTTAACTTCTATTCTTGACCACTCTGTGAACCGTAATGCCCCTGCCAGCGTCCAGCTGTCGTCCTTCCAGGTGGCGGTCCATGAATACTTCTCGGGTGTTTACCCAAAATCTACCCATGTCGACCCGGTTCACAGAGAAAACGCATTTAAGGCAAAGCTCCGTAGGCAAAAGCGGCTACTTCGTCGCCAGTTACGTGAAGCCAAGAAAGCCGGGGATAAAGCCCTCTGCCACAACTTCTCGCGCGCGTACCGCTCTATACTAAAACTCATACAGAGCGTAGCAACGCAAAACGACAAGCGCAAGGCAGCATTTCTCAAATCCAAAGAGGAAGCCCGGTTCGACAAAAACCGTTTTAACTACAGCAAAACGGTTTTGTCTGCCGCCAAGGGAAAAATCCAAATCCCGGAAGAAATGGCCACGGAATATTTTTCGACCACGTATGAGGACCCAATGCGGCTCCATAATTACAGCCCTCCGCCGGGCATTACACCTCCGCCCCTGCCTACGGTAGCTTTTGCTTCTCAACCTCCATCTCTAGATGAGATTCTTAATCAAGTAAAGAGGAAGCCGTCGGGCTCTACTCCGGGTCCCGATGGTATTCCCTATTTAGTATACAAAAAATGCCCCTGCCTTCTGCAATATTTAGGATCCATCTTCCGAAATATATGGAATAGCGGTGTAGTCCCACAGAATTTTGGCCGAGCGACAGTCATCTTAATTCCGAAGGTCCCAGTTTGCACCGGACCAAAGGACGCTCGGCCCATTACTCTCACAGACACTGTGGCCAAAATCTTTTTTAGCATAGTCCACACGAGGATGAGCGAATTCATGCACCGGAATGAGTACCTTGGAGTATCAGTTCAAAAAGGCTTCATGCGTGGCGTCTCGGGCTGCCTCGAGCACAATTCTCTCCTGGCTGCTGCCATCAAGGATGCGAGACAGCACGAACGCCAAATCAATGTATGCTGGCTCGACCTAGAGAATGCCTTTGGGTCAGTCCGACACAGTCTCCTCCACTTTGCACTCCGCTGGTACAACTTCCCACCAGTCGTGCGTGACATTGTAGCCTCCTACTACAACTGTCTGACTTTCCATGTTAAAACGCAAGAATGGACTACCCGCTCTATACCATATTCAATTGGACTATTTCAGGGCTGTTGCCTCTCCCCGACGATTTTTAATATAGTTTTTAATATACTGCTGGAAAGCCTGACCCAGTTTGACAGGAAGTGGGGCTACCGTTTTAAAACAGACGGCCAATACACCTCGTCGTGCCTCGCTTTTGCCGACGACCTAACTTTCATCACCAGAAGCCCCAAGCAGCTTTCCCTGCTATTACAGAAAGTGGAGCTTTTCTGCGACTGGTCAGGCTGTATAAAAGTGAAGCCCTCCAAATGTTTTTGCCTTGGACTCGCCCGCATAGGCACAAAATGTACATCCTATGACCCCAAATTGGTCTATAAGGGCTCTAATATCACCCTTATAGACCCAAACAATCATTTCAAATTCCTCGGCAGAAAAATCACCCATCAGGGAAAAGACGTCTCGGGCGATCATGTTATAGAGCATTTCAAAAGTTGCCTGGCGAAAATAGATGCCTTGCTAATTTCTGGCCCTCGTAAGGCCTGGATCTATGACAATTATCTAACGTCACATTTGTCATGGCCCTTTCTTATTTACGATTTTACCAAAACCCAACTGCCCCGTCTAGATGCGCTGGTGACAGCTAGTTTAAAATCCTGGCTGTCCTTAGCCAAACCAGCTGACCCCTCGACTCTCTTCAGGTCCAAACAAAATTTTGGGCTAGCGCTTAAACTGCCCTCTCTGCTCTATGCCAACTCCATAATAACCAAAAATTCGATTCTGTGCAATTCCAAAGATCCGGCAATATTGAAGCACGTAATAAATGGCCGTAGTGATTCAAATGATCTACAAGCCCGCGTAGACTTCCACAAAAAGTTCCTTACTGGAATCAGCCAGAATGGCACTGGTCTGGGGTATGGCAGTACAACCACGAGCGACGTGGACTTGAAGAAGTCTCTTTTGCGGGGAGATTACGACAGCAAGAGTATGGCTCATGCTATTGGCCTTCAATGCCAGAATGATTGGACAACAATTGGGGACTTTTGCATTCCGCCTCCAATGCACTGGAAGGTAATGCTCTATGACTGGACGCCAGAGATGCTGAAATTTTATTTGAATGCCTTTTAGCATACACTTCCAGACCCCAGTAACCTCGCTCGTTGGAGCTTTGCCGAGGATAGTTCTTGTCCCCTCTGTAGCAATACCCCTTGCACAGCTAGACACATTCTAGCTGGCTGCAAGGTGGCCTTAGATCAAGGACGGTACACTTACCGCCATGACAAAGTTCTCGCTGTTATTCGCGAGGTAATTAGTCTCTCAGTGGCTCGTGCCAACAAGGGTTTGACAGTATCCTCCAAACCCCCAATACAGTTTGTGCGGGATGGCTCTAAAGGCAAAAAACATTTAACTACAAAACCTTTCTCAATAATCGAGAAAGCTACAGATTGGATTCTGGAGGTTGATTCGGTCTCTAAGCAGTATAAATTCCCTGAAAGTCTCGGATGCACAGCCCTCCGTCCAGATATAACTCTTTACTCTCTATCTCGGAAGGTGGCTCTTATTGTAGAATTAACTGTTCCATGGGAATCAAATATCCCAAAAGACCACGAGTACAAATTAAATAAATACCATGATCTTGCAAATGCCGTAACCCGGAACGGCTTCACTGTTCACCTTCACGCGGTGGAAGTTGGCGCTCGTGGCCTGCCAGCTAAATCTCTATTTCACCTCTTTAAAGATCTTGGCCTTTCCAGAAAAATAATCAACTCTTTCTTAGAAAAATTATCTAAAACTGCGATTTGCGCATCTCAAATTCTATGGCTTCGAAGGGGGAGTGAATGGGTGGCAAGGTGAACGCTCACATGTGGCAAGACAGCTGTCCTAAACCTACCACAGCCGGTTCGTAAGTCCGGAATCCACTGCTCACCCCCCAGAAGTGTAAAAAAATAGTATTATGATGGGCCCGACTCCGGTCGGTGAATTCCATGGCAGCTCCGTTTGTATTTATTATACAAAGGCATTAGATATGATTAGATCCGTTGGAGTATTGTCTTTTGAGCTCAGGTTCACTCTGACCTTCGCAGATATTTTACTTCATAAGCATTTCGTTACCGAGCTCTATTACCATTACAAGCTCTCATAAATATCTTTGAGTGAACGATTTTTTCGATCTCAAGTTGGTCCGGAGCATGTTTTCAAAGTAACGGCTGCGTGACGATATTTTAGCTAATTTAACTTATAGAGACCAGCAAAGAGTTTGTGAGTACGCGTGGATGGATTGTGCTTAGTTTTAGAAGCTTTGAATTTTCTGTTGCAATATTTTTAAATAGGTTTTTTCCAACTTTTTGTTTTGGTGTATTCTGTCAACATTGGTTAATCTTAATAGATTAACCAATGTTGCTTTAAAAGAAGATGATACCTAATGGTCTCATCTTCTTTTAAAGCATAAGTTGCCTTAGCTTTTGCCACGCCACAGAATGGCTCTGGATCTACAATTGGTTACATGAGCCAATATTTGGCTAGTCGCATACATGAATGCGTTAATGTAAACAAAGAACTCAATTAAATATATTTAAAAAGTTGCCTCAGTTCCCGTTTGGTGATCTCTGACATAGGCGATGTCTCGCTTCTTTTCGGCATTAGAAGGCAGCGAATGTTAGCGCCATGGAAACGGGCCCGGAGATGCTTCTCGTAAGCGTAGCCTATTTGAATTGATTCAATGGAGGACATAAGTAGACGGCTTTCGCGCACCTGAATGGCCGGAACGCTTAAATATACAGGACACCTGAAAACTAACGATACAGCGATCAATATGCCAATGTACCGTGTGGTACAAGCACACAATGAGTAGGTCATAAAATAGTTTGTTTTTCGGGGAGCAGGGTCGAGGCGGGTAGCTAAGGTCATGTCATCATTTAGTCGTCTTAAGTCGTTAAAATTTCTAAATTCGAAATTCGAAGTGACAGCAGCATTAAATTTGAATTTCCCTTAATAAAATATGGGACACAGAAGGAGTCTTCCCGAAGATTGTGCACATTTTCGACTGTAGTCTGTGACCATGAACAATCGGGCGTCCCTGGAAACGGTGAGCCTAAACTCAACGGCCAATGCCTCTACTACCGGACAAAAGGATACTGTAAACATGCTGAGCTAATCTCGTCCGCTGGGGCTACACAGCGAATCCAACATGTGGAGAGCTGCAGGACGAAGACCACCTCGTATCCTGCCCGCAGCTGTCAACCCCCAGCACATACCAGGACCTACAAGAGACGAACAACAAAACCATTCCGGCCGCATATTTTTGAAGATACGTTTCCTAAATTGGCTCGAACAAGTTAACTATCAAAATTTACGTTATTCCTTAGTTTATGAAAATTTCTATGTTTTCAAATGCTGACGAATACATGAATGACAATCCAAAAAAACATATATTCTTTTTATAAACATGTATTTAGAAAATATATACTTACTTTTTTGTTTTTTTTTTATTTATTAATAAGACGCTTTTGTTATGAAAACCCCTATTGCAGAAAAACTTATTTCGAACTATAGTAGGACTTTCAATTAATACATCCATCAGATGTCACCGTACCAATCATGTGACCAGAATATTCTACCAATCTAAGGTTATAATCCCATTATTGAATGTGCGGGATATCAACCTCTATAATAACTACGCCAGCCACCGTATCTATATCCACTCTGAAAGCAAGGCAGCTTTATGGCACTAACCTTGAATACTATTAATTCAAAGCTAGTGCAAAACTGCATATCAATACTGAATTCCGTGGGCAAATAGAACAGGGTAATTCTATGATGGGTTCCCGGCCATGCAGGAATCGAGGGAAATGAAAATGTCAACGAACTTGCTAAGACAGGAGCAAAGGGAACGTTATCGGGGCCCTGAATAAACCACAAAGCGGCATACACCACAAAGCGGGTGTTTGAGTGGTTACCTTTTTAGGGACTAAGCAGTTATGCAAAGAATAATAAATGACAAAGTATAATTCTTATTATAACATCCGATTTAATATCAACATAGTAATGACTAATACAATTTAAAGAACATTAATTTCGCGTCTTTCAGATGTAGCAATATTTTAGTGACGCACGGTAACCCCGCTATTGGATAATTCACACGGTTTACGAGTATAAATAGAGCTCAACTAAATTAATTAAATCACTTCATTACTTCACTTCATCACTTCACTTCAAGCACACCAAACCGGTAAGTCATCTCTCAATTAACTTGAAATTAAATGGTTTAAATATTAATACGGTGTTTTATCTACTCCCTGTTCACGTCAAGGTATCGAGACAACTCGGAATAGTTCACTTCTCGCTCATACAAACATCTGAGGTCATCACCAGTCTCGCCAACCATCAACGACTTATACCTTGGTAAGGCGTTATGCTGGTTCCATTCTTATAAGGTGTGCACGTTTCGAAATTCTTTTATATTCCGCGGAACTTTAATATTTCTTCTGTGATATTCTTTGAAATTTTCGATGATTTTTATTCGGCTCAGCCCCTTAAACAGAATTAACAATTTTTAACTAAACTCCTAAAATATAAAATTTAACCCTACTCTCGGTTTCGCTATACAACGACTAAATAGGGACACCATCGTTCGCAGCGCATGCTACTCGTATAATGATAGCTCTCCCCGTAGATCCGAAGCGTTTTCATAAAATGGATTCAATGTAATTTAATGACTGCCTACGGTCGGTTTAGTCCCAGTGCAGCTGTCACAAGTCTTTATAACGATTCCCCGTAATTGTTCGGTCGCAGAGAGCTATTTTATTGCCTGCCGCTTGATGGCTCTGCCTACCTTCCATTTCCACCATACCATCGCCACTAAGCGTATTAAAATTCAACCATTTCATTTATTGCCCTCGTCGAGCCGTAACTTCAACCTAATAATTGTGCACGATAATATCTCTGTACCGTATTGTATGACTAAGTAAGGATATGCATCGTGTTAAAGTTACTACGATGTTCTCGATTTGTTGAATCAAATCGAACCTATAGTCCAAAATCGAGACCGAATATTGATTATATTCTAGAAAAGTAATCGTAGCAACAGTAGTTATAGAAGAGATATGGAAGAAATATGTATCCTACCACGTCGTCGGCTGTTTCCGTGAAAGTGTTAACAACTGTTACAATCCCGTGCGATTGATTTAATGCCCGTAAATCGGTTTCAAGTAAACAGTTGGCCGTCAAAGCAGACAGTATCCTACTACTTAATCCTCTACAGATATCTATCTATCCGCGTTTAATCCTCAATCAGGCGGGCAGTGGCCAAAGCGTGGCGGTCTACGCGGGGCCAGTAGTCGGAGGGTTCACTGCACCAATCCTTACCTCAAAATAAAATCAAAACGATTCGTGTCGGTGGTAGCCGAAAAGAGTCAATCTTAATATTAAATTTATAATTAATATTGTATAACTAAAGGGTAAAGCTATTTATCAGTAAAATCGTGATACTAAAGTAGTAATTCAAGTAACTTGAGAAAATACAGACAGAAAGATAGCAAATAAAGGGGGTTATTCTCATTTTTAAACATTTTTGGTATTTTAAATGCGCGATTACGCTTAAACTAGTACGCAAATAATTACAAATAGGATACGACGAATAGTTTACGACTGAAACTCTCTAGATAAACTTTTTTATAGTATATGTAGGTACACTAGTTTTATGTAATCAAGAATTGGAAATTGCACAAGCAGACAAACAAGCAAGTGAAAGAGAAAGCCAATACGGACAAATAAATATTTTAAAGTGCCAATTAAAATCAAAGCATTACTTAAATTATCAAACATAAAAAATGTTTTTAGTATATGTAATATATGAAACAAGCGTCCGGTTTGCACATCTTCTGCTATAAACTTTATAGCAAAACTTTATATCTATAGATGACGTTTTTTTATTAATTAAAGAAAAATATCTTTAAAGATTTATCCTTCAGTTGTGATACTTATTTATACCTTGTTGTTTTACTGACGTTAATAGATATGCTCACTGCCTTGTCGTAATTTACAGACGGTTGTTAAAAGAGATATTCGTAAAAATAGATGAAAGTTAAATCGCCAGTTATCAGCTATTTTAATTGCCATTTCGCCGCATTTCTTCTCTAAGTTTTCTCTGTGGATTCTTTGTATTGAATTGTCGGCTTGGACATACGGAGACATATAAAATCGAAGACTATCGCGGTTGTTTGACATTTTTTTTTTTACATATAGGTACATATACATTTAAATTCATGAGCACAACAGAAAATGAAATGACAATATAGACAACGCCGTCGTATGCTTTTAAAGTTATATACACATCTGTCTGAGCCCAGGCTACATAGCGCATACATTAAACGCAAATGATAATCTTTCTATTATGCTAAGCAAAGAGCAGCCAAGCCCGCCTTGCTAGGCACCCCTGTATTAAGGCGAGCTCACTTCGGGAGTGACACTAGAGTGCCACGGTTGTGTCAAGGAAAGATCTGAAATATTGTTTTTTAATTATTTTAATTTTAATTTATGATCAATATTAATATTATTATTATTAATAATGTTATTATTATTATATTTATATTTAATTATTATTTTTTTATTATTTATACCCTTTTCAGTATTTTAAACAATTGTCTAAACCGCAGAATAAAATCTATAAGCGCGAATCCCCTCTTTTGCGGTATAAAGGTTATTTAACATTATAAACGAATTTACCGCGTGAAATTCGTAGCACTCGACGTTTCGGTGACGTTGCAGCCGCCGTTGTCCAGGGTAGACTGAACGAGCTGAAAATCCGTTGTTTTGCGGGTGGGCCGCATACCGCTGCGGCGGGAACATCTTAATATGTTCCCGCCGCCGAACGCCGAACCGAAGGACGTAAGACAGGATACAGTGAGTGTTGTGCGCATGAAGAATTTTCGAAATTCGCGCGCTCCGAGCCCGGCCCCCCAAAACCGTTATAACCTACGCAGTGGCGGCAGCGGTATGCGGCCTACCCGCAAAACAACGGATTGACAGCTCTTTCTATCTGCATTGAACAACGGCGGCTGCAGCGGCACCGAAACGTCGGGTGCTACAAGTTTCATTCGGTAAATTCGTTTTTATCCTATTTATAATACGGAGACATTTCGAATGATCATGTAAGATTCGTCGCTATCGCAATTTGACGAAAATGTGATCAATTTCAAAAATAAGACAAACAAAAGAAGAAGAATAAATATTCACATGTGAACTCCGCACTTTTCAGTTTGACAGCTATTGAGTTACGTTTTCAAATGACGAAAAATATGGTACGGCATTGCATTCACCTTTAATGCATGCATATTTAGACAAGTAGACCTTTTTACATCGATTGTCAACGTGACATGATACGAATGAAAATATAACCACAATTAAGGCGCAACGCACTGCCATAGTCTACGACTGCTATGGCTTCGACTACACTGTCTACGATTTTCCAAGCACAAACCATAGATATACGAATGCCTGACGGAATGGTAAACGACATGCCTGCTGACTGGGCATTGCCAACGGCCGACTTGCACACTGATTGCACACACTAAAGATAGTCGACGAACCCGTTTGCAGGGGTTGCGGAAATAAAGATTTGTCTGGTAAGCATGTAATATGTACATGCCAAGCTTTGGTTGTAAGAAGGAAGATATAATAGGCATAATAATTGGGATAATAATGGGATTACGTGCGTCGTCGATTCTGCGACTGGTCTCGGAGGTGAAGTGGTTGCGGTATTTATAGTATAGACTGGTGGTCAATAGATATACAGGTGGAGGTAAGCAACAATGGACCTAAAATTAGGATTAAGTGTTAGAACTCGTATGATCGGCTATCATCATCATTTCCATCATTCATCATCGCACTGCCGAGCACTGACTAACAGCGACGCGGCTGCGACGTTGCGGCGATACGGCGGCGATGCGGCAGTGGCGTAAGGGCTCTCGGGATTTTGTAGTTAAGAGGGTATTTAATTTTATATAAAATCGAGACCCTTTGCCACGTTGTGACAGGTAGAAAAAAAATGTCATGCACGCACATGGTATGACAAATCTAAAAGAATATCTTTTCCGAGTAATGAAAACTCCAGAAACTTTAGCTTAAAAAAAACGTGGTAAAGCAAAGATTTTCCTTAAATGTAAAGTTACAAGTAACGTCAATGTAAAAGTATCTAACGATTTTTACTTTTGTTATTGACGAGGTTAGAATCCGGCCCTTAATGATGCAAATGCATCACAGTGAGCTCTTGGACTAAAGCAGAGGCGACGCTACGCTGTAAATTTACCGTCCCGGTGCCAATATGTACCTAACCCTTAAGTTATTGTCCGCCCTGTTAGTGGCCTACGTTACAATTGAATATGTATGGCGAAGGCGAGGGTACGTATGCGACTCGGAACACTCTACAACAGACAATGGAGGATTATGGATTGTTTGTGACTTGGCTTGAGCCGTATAATTGTCGTGGGTCCTGCAACATCGAATGTACAGAAATTATTAGTGCAGAGTATAAAATGCGGAAGTAGACGAAAGAAATTACAAATTAAGCAAGTAGATGCAATCGCCTAGGATTTTATTATATATATTTTTTTTAGTTAATTGCGACCTCAACATTTTTTAATTTTTCAAAGCAAACTATTTGTACTTAATATTATTATATTATAACATTATCATTATCATATTTTGACAGTATAAATATTATCTTCATCCTAAATAGTTTATTGCCAATTTAGCTTTAAATTAATTTAATATATATATGCGGATACAGGGATATCAACGCCCTTATTTCGCCAATAGAAATTGTGTTAACTGGGTTAACATTATTCATATTGTCTTAACATTAATTCACGTGCTTAGAGAAACAAAGGAGCATTATATATAGCGACTTAATTGTAGTAATTAGGATTGATTTTCATTGCTGGGGTTGTTTTTTTCTGTGGTATAAACTAAACATTAAGAGATTTATGTGTTTATTTTTTTAAATTATCATGTATAAAAATATATCCGAGTACACATTTATACTCCTTATGCCTATGGATCGTTAGATAAAATGTTAATATGGCTATTAGGATAAGTGCACGCAATCAACCTCTATAATTATATTATAACAATATCATGTCGATAGATTTAAAACTGACGAGGTAATCTAGAATAAATTCTCAACATGCAGTCTCTTGGTACGGCATCAAGAGATAGAGGATGACAATCTCCCTCAGTCTCCTCGTTCACAGCCCTTAGTAAGTGGATACTTTATTAAAATGAGTAATACCGATAGATATCTACTTTACAGGGTGTCTAAAAAATACTTTTATTAATATGTCGAATATTAGGAAAAATAGGAATCAGTATAAATAGCGGTTTATCAGTAATAATAGTACACGAATTAGAAATAAATTAAGACGTAAAAGTACTTTATAATATATAGGCACTGGGCTGGGGCTCGATTCGTATAGCAGCTTCAAATAACACATTTCTGTGTCGTTTCATTAGGTGATGGGAAGACCCCCTCCCCTCTCTCATCTCTTTCACCGGAAATGTCTTCCTGTCGAGGATCAAAAATATATGCGAAATGAAAAACAAATCGGTGAATGCGTTTAAAGCTCAAGAACGGGTTGTCTCATTCCAAAAATTCTTTCTAAAGACGGTATTCTAAATTAAGTTGGAGTGCTAATAAAAAAATCGTACCTACCACAGTCATCCCTACGTGTCGCAGCTACCCGATTCAATTGCGATACGCTTTAGGTAAATATAATCAGCTCTCTCCATTGGCAAATAAAACACTGATTAAAGTATTTTAGAAATCGGATAACGTATTTTTGAGATAAAATGTACATAGGTAAATCGACAGACAGACAGAGACACTGAGTTAGGACTTAATTACCCAATAGGACATAAAGCACCCAACCCCAGAATTGGCGATTGTTAATTTATGAGTTGGATTTATTCCGAAAAAAGCTCCTCCAAATGAAAAGATATATAGTACAACCTACACTAAGTTTTTACATATTTTTTCCAACTCCACAATTTCAGAATTGGCGATCCAAGTGGGTTTATTGAACCGCTTCGGAATATATTCCACATTTTAAAATGTCCAATTGAGTTGGATGCTTATTAAATTGTAATATACTACATCAATGGGTCGCTCTTAATATTCCAAGCCACATTGTAAATTAGATAGATAGAATAAAATCCAAATTTATATTTTAAAGGAAAAAGAATTAGCCATTATGGTATTATAAATCTAAAAATAGGTATTTTATTATGTATAATGTGATTAAAGTGTCATTAAAGATAACAATTTTAAGGGAAAAAAAAACAAATCTTAAGTAAAACTTCAAATGCTTTTTTTTCGAAACCGCAAAATATGGTTGCATGATTTCTGTATAACGACGACCAGTTACGCAATTGTTTTTTTGGGTTTATATTTTATAAACAAAAGTAATGTTTTCTGGGTGAATAGAATACACTGGCGCTTGCTATTGGTTTACCAGGTGTTGCTGTTTTAAATGGTTAAAATTGTATTTCTTTATTTAAATTAATTTATTAGCAATGTGATCTTTCATGGTTTAGTAAGGTAAGCATGTAATCTAGAGCGGAAATTTTTAATGATTGCCTGACTCTTGATTTTTCTTATTTTCATTACATAAGATCCGGCTTTTAACATTAATATTCCCATAGAAAAAACTCCTTTTGGGAATAACCGCCCCTCGCGTCACAAAGAATGTATTTCAAGTGTTAAAATAATTTAAAGACACCTGTATTATCATTACTTGCGAGCATCGCACACATGCGATGTGCGGGTGAAGAGGGCATATAAAATTTCCAAGTGAAATGCAATAAGCGAGGCCATCGATGCGGTGCCATTGTTTCCTGAAAATCAGCGAGCGGCATCCATTTTGATTTGTGCTGTCGCGTAAGCGGCCCGCGATCTCGCTGTGCGAATACGTCGATGAATTATTCAACGCATCGACGATACACTCGATATGAGAAACGACCGCCACATGAGGAATACGAGGACCATCCATACCTCCGCCCCAGATTAGTCATACGTTTGTGTATATACGCGACCGATATGACACCACTAGTCGAAGTATTTTAGGAAAATCAATTCAAGAAATTCAACCTTGCCAGTCTGGCTAGTTTTTTTTAGTTTTTTTAAAAAAAAAACTATTTATTAACTTATTACTTGTCAATATTACAGAAAAACTAATGCCTTGAAAAGTAAAATAAATAAAGATACCAACAAATAACTATTCAAATAGAGATCATATAAGAATAAATCATTAATTTCCTGTAATTTAATCAGATGAGTATTGCCAGTAAAAATATCGAAATACGGTGCCATTGAGGTAATGTCATTTAAGCCCCGCAAATTTCACCTAGTAAAGTCGGTTCCGCTTAGAGATGGTGCGATCGAGCACAAAGATAATTATTGGGCACGAAAAGATCTACCTTAGGCAGTAAGCTAGGATTATCAATTTTACCTCGAATCAGATTAAAAATATAGTTCATGGTCAGCATTTCTCTATTGAGACAGAGAGAATTATAGCCAACCATGCCTGTGATAAATGCAGTCGGTTATACAAATGGTTATTATACGTACTGTTTGAAGTGCAAAAATCTCAAAAATCACTTCTGTACCTTTTCCAGCATGATATATGTAGGTACCTATCTATGCGGATTTCAAATTGCTGCATTCGTTTTCATGCGACTTCTAACAATTGAGCTATGCAACGTGCGCATAATTATAATATTACTGAAGTATTTGGATTGCCGTATCACAAACTTTGAATGAAGTTAGAGTAGTTATCTGTGTTCCTTGAAGTTTAAGTGGGAGTCTAAAAAACTACTCAAGAAAAAAGTCCTTAAGTCAACATAGGAAGCACACACCTAGCGATGGAGAAATTATTCGTCAGATGAGCAGGGGATCTCATTATCCTTACACTGAACATTTCTTAATATCGTAGTGAAGGTTACGAGCATTGCTCCATGCATAAACCTTATCAATCCTAATATAGTTATGAAGTAGACCATACTGTCAGCTAACTGATGCTGAACGCCAAGCGGCTCTCGGGGGGTCCAATAAAATTCATCTTATGAAGTGGCATTGAGTTTCTCAATATCGGCCAGGAGCGGGGTGCTGACTAATAAGTGGGATTCTTGGTTCGTGGGTGGTCTGAAGAAAACTTTTGTGTCAGTATCAATGGCTTTATTTGATCGCGATGTACGTGGCTTATCGTATAACTTCAACGTTGACGCTCTCAGTTCTACCTGAAGTCATCGTGCTTTCTACATATCTTGAGATACTAAAGTGTGGAGCCATTTCTTGGGTACGTAGGGGTTGCGTGGTGAGTTCAACTATTATTGTCAACCCAGAAACTACGAGGTTGGTGAATTGTCTCCCTGGTCATTATTCGGAGAGCATTACAGTATTTATTTTATTTTATTTGGCGCTGAAAGAAAATATTGACAACACATACATTACTATGGGATTATACAATTATATGACTACAACAATATCCTTTTTATAAATAGGATAGAAAACGAATTTACCGCGTGAAATTTGTAGGACCCGACGT
The DNA here is from genome assembly GCA_944548615.1 of Micropterix aruncella. Classification (NCBI taxonomy): domain Eukaryota; kingdom Metazoa; phylum Arthropoda; class Insecta; order Lepidoptera; family Micropterigidae; genus Micropterix; species Micropterix aruncella. The sequence goes on from OX155980.1 coordinate 71,239,624, forward strand.
TTCGGTGACGTTGCAGCCGCCGTTGTCTAGGGTAAACTGAAGAGCTGTCAGTCCGTTGTTTTGCGGGTAGGCCGCAAACCGCTGCCGCCACTGCGTAGGTTATAACGGTGGTGGGGGGCCGGGCTCGGAGCGCGGGAATTTTTAAAATCCGTCTTGCACACAACACTCACTGTATCCTGTTTTACGTCTTTGCGTTCGGCGTTCGGCGGCGGGAACATTTTAAGAAGAGGGTTCCACGAAGAAGAGAGTTTGTAGCCGTCATCTCTATTGAAGTTCGGAGTTCTTCTTATTTCAATGGCTTCCCGGATCATGCGAGGAAAGTAGAATTGTTCCTTGGATAGAACAATGGGATTTTGAAACTGCATCCAGTGGTTACTTCCGCTATCCAATATATGTTCGCAGATCGCCGATTTTTCTCGCTGAACGTTTTTAACAGCTTTGATGTGTTCTGTCAGTCGCGTGGCTATGGGCCGTTTCGTTTGTCCAACGTAGGCTAGACCGCAGCTGCATTCGACTTTATACACACCCGGGGTTTGCAGTGGTATTACATCCTTTACAGGCCTCAAACATCGAGCTATATTTTGGGTCGGTTTGAAGATCGTTTTTATATCGAATCTGTTTAGCATCTTACTTATTCGATCTGTCACGCCCTTGACGTATGGTAAGAATGCTTCTACTTTCCTCGCATGATCCGGGAAGCCATTGAAATAAGAAGAACTCTGAACTTCAATAGAGATGACGGCTACAAACTCTCTTCTACGTGGAACCCTCTTCTTAAAATGTTCCCGCCGCCGAACGCCGAACGCAAAGACGTAAAACAGGATACAGTGAGTGTTGTGTGCAAGACGGATTTTAAAAATTCCCGCGCTCCGAGCCCGGCCCCCCACCACCGTTATAACCTACGCAGTGGCGGCAGCGGTTTGCGGCCTACCCGCAAAACAACGGACTGACAGCTCTTCAGTTTACCCTAGACAACGGCGGCTGCAACGTTACCGAAACGTCGGGTCCTACAAATTTCACGCGGTAAATTCGTTTTCTATCCTATTTATAGTGTCAAACAACCGCGATAGTCTTCGATTTCATAATATCCTTTTTATATAAATACACAATTAACTATACAATAAAATAATAATTTAACTGTAACGATAAACGAAAGCGAGGTGTCAAATTAAGGAAACTATTAAATACAAAGGAAATCAAATTACAGCATGTTAAAAATTATTGCTCTGAAGAAGCATAAACGATCACGAAATATATCGATACGATTATCATGACGAACTTTGTTGTACAGACGACAGATTCGGGAGATGACCTATTAAATCCGGTAATGTTTATCTCTAAAGAAGGTTTAAATACGTCTGGGTTTCAAATATTTATATTTGAGACGTTAAATGACATTTTCTCAATACATGAGGTATAAAGGTTGTAATTAAATATTTGTATAGTAATACTAAGTCTTGCGCTTGACGGCGTTTCCCAATGTTACAATTTTAAAAGCAGCTTTCCTCCAATTTTAAAAGCAACTTTATATAATACCAGTTAGATGATTTTTGAATATGCATTTGAATGACAGCATTCTCAGAAACTTTTTGGCAAGAGGGATGGGAATTTTGGTTCCTCGCCCCGCTTTACCAACTGTTTGTACCCTGCAGTAGATCCTATAGCTGTCAAGATGCGATACAATAGCTGTCAAGATGTCACATTACAGATGTTCGGGGACTACGGCGAACGTTATAATCTAGGGTTTGCCGTAGTTCCATGACCTATTTGTGATGATGGACATTGCTGACATATTCCAGGGAGGGGCTACTTGGTGCGTCAGGTACATATGTAGGTATCATGTTTGGTTTTCTGATCTGGTAAATAGCAAGTAATGCTTTGCAGCATTTTATCTCTTCCTGGCGCACTGGGCATCGCGGTGAGACGAACTGTGGATTTGGGCGCTCCCCCTTCGGGTGTGAGCGCCTCCCGTTTTCCTGAACGCCATACTGTGTTGGCGTTTTAAACATCAGTACGGCCTTACAATATCATGTCATTGTCTCTCTCTGCCGGTGTGTTCATCCCCTCGCACCAGGGTCGCCCTGCTCCACTTTTATCATGCTCACGTATCAGCGCTTATTACTCCTTGCGCTTTATCTGTACCACGTCGTTGATCTTATTATTTCTCAACTAGAATGGGAATTGCCAAATCAGGTCGTACTGCAGATGTATGTCTAAGCTGCAAACCTATTGGTGGCGCTTTTGGATTTAATGCAGGTGTCATTCAAATTGCACCGCCATTAAACTGTGTTTTTGCTCAATAATATAGCTTTGCACATTGTATCACTTCCTCGCCATTTTATCTGTTAAGCAACATTGTCGGTTAATAAGCAATATATCCCGTGTGCCAGGATTTCCGTATGCTCTTGTAGTGCAAATTCAGGATTCCTGAGACCAGACCTGATTGAAGACGAACTAGCTGGTATTGCAAAAGGTCAACTGACTAGCCTATTCCTCGTCACTGTTGTTAATAGATTTGGAAACGTTTCCAGCTCTAAGTGTTAAATCCGAGCTATCTGATGGTCTGACGATAAGAACTGGTGCGTGCATGTTTATTTGTAAATCTCCCTAGAAATTAAATATGTTTACGATCCGCTTTCCTAAAGTGTGACGCAACTGGATAATGATATCTACGTTTATTTCTCTATATTTGCCTCTGCCATTTGCCAAGCCACGATAGTCGCATGAGTAGGTGCCTCCCATCGGTTGCTTCCCTGTGCCCGCCTCCATGCGGCACGGTATCGGCTACGACCGCCAACGTCGCTAACTTGACACTCTTTTATTGTAGGTCGTCTGTACTCGCAGAATAACCACATAACTATGTATGTAAGGCAGTTTTCCTGTTTTTTTGTGTAGGTAGGTCGTTTTGCTTAATTAGCCCAGGAACGAAATGTAATGTAATGTATGGTATAATGTAATGGTTGAAATAATTACCAATATTTTGTATATGTAACTGTAGAATTCACATATATTTTATACATTACTTGGGTTGGAGAAATAGTTATTATCAGCTGACCACAAAAAAAAAATCTTCGAGTGAAAAGTTGTGCTACCTACTATATAAACGACTATTGTATATGAAGGTAAATTTAAAAAAAACTTTGCAATAATATGTCCTTGTCTTTCATGTTTATTTTCCTGGAAGTATTATATATTACAGTCTGCTTAATCTGCGTATACTCTGCTTATATAAATATAAATAATATAATATATTGCCTATTTAAGTTTATCTTAAATAATGTAAAGTTTATTTCTATATGCAATATTTCTATATGTAATATATGTAATATGTTTAGGTTTTATTTTTGTTGTAATTAGGTTTTTTTTCAGTTTAAATTTGTCTAGAAGAAATACATTTGTGAAGCACAAACCTCTTGACAAGATTTTAAAATTGCTTAAATTTTAATCAAATGCGTTAGTTTGCGCGACAACAAACATAACGTATAATATAAAGCACAGCAAGATACAGACCTCTAGTTGGTTGTGCGATTCCCCCTCACTTTGGGTATGCTAGCATTATTATATGGATATAGCTATATTTTTCACTAACATACCACTAATGTTTGTTTGTAATGATTATGTATGTATAACAATCTACTCGTCCAGGTCTTTTCTCTGTACATTACTTGATAAATAAATAAACAAAAAATATTAAATTTATTCTCGGTAATATAAATATTTGGATAATTGAACTAGATTTTCATATATATGGTTTGGTAAGTTTTCGCCTAACTAATTAGGCCGCATTTCCAACGGTTTACATCGATAGATACATATCGAGTGAGGGTATAGCGAGCGATATCGCTGAGCGTCCTGGGTGATCTCTTCGCTAAGACTGACGACGTGTGCTCAAAGCCAATGCTTGAGGCAGGTGAGTATAAACATCAAACGCGGTGTCAGCAGCGGGTGTAGGGAGTGGTGCCTTGGCCCGGTGCGCTAAAAGCAGTCCGCAGCAGATAAACAATGTGGATGGACGCCCGCGCTTCCGCCCAGGAAAAATACGGCGTCCGGAGCGGCGACAACGCGCGCGCCCACCACGACGAGCCACCACTCTCTCGTCCACGCTCACTATGCTTAGGGCTACGTTCTTTGCGCCTGGATGTCGACCGTTTACTTTCCCGGCCCACGAACCGACGAGGAAGGAAAGTATTGTGAACGCGCATTTTTTTTTCGAGATGAAGATGGAAATATCTATTTTGAGCCCCACTGAGACGATTGTGACCATTTCCAGGTTGAATTTTCTGTGTGTCTGCCTATGTGTGTGTATTCTCCTTGCGTTTGCGCCCAAACGACTAATCCGATTGAGCTGAAATCATGCATGCAGGCATAAATAGGTAATGGCAAGATATGAAAAGGTTATGGGTGAAGTAGGTCCACCAGGGGGCGCATTAGTCGAAATATTGGACTTGGACAATTTCAATTTGGTGTAAATATACCTTGTTGGGCCATGATCACATTGTAAAATTTTATATACATGTTACAGTAATAATATTTAAATTTCGCCATACATTTTAGTCACATATTAACGCTTCGGGCGGCTTGGTTTATTTCTCGGATAAGATCTAACACATGAATTGGAACCTAACTCGGTTCCTCCGCCGACCGAGAGAGGGATTCTCATCGATTTTACTAATGAAATTAATATTCAGATAAAATCAGTCCTTGGCTACTTTCCGGGAAAGACTTAGGGTGACACTACCGATCTTTTTATACATGCAAGTGAACGGCTAGGGTTGAAATTTTTAACAATTTAATAATGTTTTTCAAAGCGTTTATCGCTTCTGCTTTCGCGATATGAACTCAAAGTCCACCGCACAGTATGTGCGACCTACTTAAAAACTTCAATCCCTGCTTTATTAAATACAAAAATATTACTACCGTTTAGTGCTATGGTAAGGTACAGGAACGATGTGAATGTTCTGTTTGAATTCCGCCAGGTTAAAACAGTTTTCTAAGTGTTGCTTAGTTATATGATTTTATTGCATATTACTTCAATGGTACGAATTAAAAAAGGAGTTCTATTATTTCTACACTACTAGACAGGCAGATGCCGATTTTACTAAAAATACCTAAAATTTAAAATATTTATGGAGACAGGCTATTGAACATACTTCCCCTGCATGTTAGAAAATACAAAAAATGGCGTAATGAAGACTGTTAATGTGTATTTGTGTTATGGAAGTTAATATATTAATAAAGGTGCGTGTAGTAAAAGTGCGGTAATAAAGGGTATACTGACAATTTGTAAAAATTAAGCATCTTTGAAAAGTAAAACATATATTCAAGCGACTTCAAAAAAGGAGGTTATCAATTCGGTTGCATCTTTTTAAGCTATTGCATAGCTTTTATCGCGGGCCTAGGCCAGCGCGGCGACCGAATGAAGAAATTTCTTAACGAAAATTAATGATTTTAAACTGATAATTACGTCTAAACGAGTACTATTTACGATTCGAAAAAAATATATGTTAAACAAGAACATTTTCCTAATATTCTTAGCTTTGAATATTTTAGATTTTGTTTATATTACATAGTGTAATTAATTTGTGAAATTAGGTCTAACCGAACTCAAAAACGACTACTACGCAAATACTATCTGGCGTATTATTATGAAACCTGCACCATTTTGAAGATAATTTAATTATCTATCTTTTTATCTACGAATTTTTTGGAATAATTCGTTTTTTTTTGCTTTATTGAATAAAAAATTCGTTCGCGGCGCTCTATCGAAAGACGTTTAAATTATTCCGAATCATTTGCTTCCGCAGCCGCAAATGATTCGGAATAATTTCAACGTTTTCCGATAGAGCGCAGTTATCTGGTATCAGAAAAAATAAAATAAATAAATAATTATAATTGCATAAGTTGTTAAAAATGCTATGCAATAGCTTTACCGTGGCAGTCCCCGAGTGCCACACGGATTTTTTAAAATGTTTGTTACCTCAAAACTGCCATTTATGAACCTATTGGGATTTTTTTAAAATTGAAATGAGTACACTTACAGATTGGTCCCATTTTTATAAAAATCCTGTTCTGATGATGGGATCCATGAGGAATTGAGGGAACTCCCCAAATATTATCATATAAAGTTGAGAATTTACATGTTGGTCAATTCCGATGACAATGCATTGTTTTTTAATGGTAAGCATGACCTGATTCTACACTCTGTATTGGTCCCCGACGAGGGGACTCCTCAACAATAAACAGCACAGACATGAATTTTTGTATACTCATTTAGTTATGATAGCCCGTTATAAGTTTCACCATGGTATGGCTGCTGCACCCAGGGTTTGCTCCCACGAGGTGATTTATCAACAGTGAAAAGCACAGACACGAAATTTTGAACATGCACTCAATTACGACAGCCCGTTTTAAGGTTTACCAAGGCAGGACTGCGAAACCCAGGGATGGCTTTCTAATGAGGAAACTCCTCAACGGTTTTCAGCACAGACACAAAATTTTGTATATGCATTCAATTATGATAGCCCGTTCTAAATATCACAATGACATGCCTCTGCACTTATGAAAAAAATGGAGTCGTTTTTTTGTTTGTAAAAATTTTGTATATTATAATATTTTTATTCCTATAATTTTCCAGGTGTGGTGAAAACGCTTAAGGAGTAAATTAAAATCTAATAAAAGAAGGGATTACTTATTATAACAATAAATAAAAGTCGGCTTGAATCAGCTGCGCTTCGATCAAGACCAAAGTTTCAATGTCTGCGCGAGTTCACATCGCAGGGCGGCACTACTCACTGCTTTCCGATAATCCTATTGGAAAAGTTGTCGGTCGCCTCATAAAGATATGATAGTCGGGCCGAGATTGCAATTGCAATAAAAGTACCACTGCGTGCAATGCGAAGTTTGTATAACTTATTCGGTACAAGTTTTTGCAGTAGGGTAGTAGTTTAGTTATTTTATTTATCATGGTAGTCATTCGTTGTGAGAAAGATTTGCAGCTAACGGTTCCGGTGCAGTTGCGCCATTATTATGTGCTCTTTACCTTGGATCGAACTCAAGTTTCAAATGCCATCCGCTAGTCTCTTCGAATGTGTCGAATCTGGAAAGGACTGTTTTCAATATTACGGCAGTATCGTGGACATGGGATCAGATCCTCTAGGATTGTCCTTCGGGTGCTGCTGGGCAGTTTGCGCCAATCGTACGGCGTGAGCCAATCGACTGCGTACTCCGACGAATGACCTAGGAAGTGGAAATGCTTAAAAGGCGGGTGTGGTTTCTGACCTGATGTCAGCTACTCTTGAAACGACTCGTTGGCTCCCCGATTCCGTTTGAACAGACGGGCAAGGGATGCCACTATTAGCGATAAATTCGAGCTGAGTTACCACTGACATCAGGTAGATGCCGCGCAAGCAGCTTCAGGTCTGTGACCAGACATGAGGACAAAGAAACCGGCCAAATCTGGTAGGGAGGATGTGAGGCAACCCGCTGGGTTCACTTTCTAGACTCTCACGGCCTGTTGGTGTACTTAAACGGTGGACTGTTGCACCCCCTCCTTATGTCCAGTCCCTATGTTCACTTCACGGTTGAAAGAACGAGCAATATCGTTATAGCTTCCTGGGGTGGCGGTTTTGCCTGTAGTAGGTGACAACTCCAAAGAGCAAAATGAGCAAGATGGTCGTAATCAGTTGCAACCTATCAGAGCGACAACTAAATCAAACGCCATAATAAAACCAAAGAAACACCCAATCATATTACCTATTTCAAGATTTTTTTTACAAAACACGATCTAATATAAGCAGGTTGTCAATTAGCAATTGCTACCGAGAGCGTTGATATGCCATCAAATAAAAACGCGTAATATTGTATAACATATCATTTATATTTTTGTTTTTTTTAAGCTATTGCATAGCTTTTATCGCGGGCCTAGTAGGCCAGCGCGGCGACCGAATGAAGAAATTTCTTAACGAAAATTAATGATTTTCAACTGATAATTACGCCCAAACGAGTATTGCTTACGATTCGAAAAAAATATATGTTAAACAATAACATTTTCCTAATATTCTTAGTTTTGAATATTTTAGATTTTGTTTATATTACATAGTGTAATTAATTTGTGAAATTAGGTCTAACCGAACACAAAAACGACTACTACGCAAATACTATTTGGCGTATTATTATGAAACCTGCACCATTTTAAAGATAATTTAATTATATAGTTGCAAAGGCGAGACTCTATAAATTTCTAATTGAAAATAAAATACTCTCAGACAATCAGTTCGGTTTTAGGGAAGGTTTAGGGACAACAGACGCTATAGCTGCCTTAACAGAATTTATAGTCGAAACGGTGGATAAAGGAGACAAGTGCCTAGGAGTTTTCCTTGACCTTGCAAAGGCTTTTGACTCCGTTCCTCATAATATATTATTATGCAAACTGAGCAGTGTAGGAATTAACTATACAAGTCTTAAATGGTTTGATAGTTACCTATCCAACAGGGTACAAAGTGTCACCATCCAGGGCCTCCAGAGTAAAAGCCAGCATCTCACGTATGGTGTGCCACAGGGTAGCGTTTTGGGACCCATTTTATTCCTCGTCTACATAAATGACCTATGTCAGTTACCAGTAGGTAAAATCATCACATATGCCGATGACACCGTTATACTATTCAAGGGTTCAAACTGGGATTACACATTTGAGAAAGCAAACGAGGGCATGGAAATTGTTAAAAATTGGCTAGGAAACTTTATGTTGACGCTTAATGTTGGCAAAACCAAATACATGCCATTTAGTATAACAACCAGAGGTCAACCCACTTCTAATAAAACTATTGTAGTACACGAATGCGATAGCATAGAGTCTTGTAACTGTCAGCCTCTACAAAGAGAAATATCTTGGAAATATCTAGGCATCACTCTAGATTGCTTTCTCCGTTGGGATTCTCATATACATAACGTGGCTACGAAGGTGCGAATCCTTGGATATGTTTTCAAAGAACTGAGGAATATTCTGGATTCCAAAACACTAAAAACTGTTTATTATGCTTTATGTGAATCGCTTATTACTTACGGCATAATTGGATGGGGTGGATGTGGTAAAACCCTGCTAGAGCCATTGCAAGTTGCGCAGAAATTTATATTAAAAATTATTCTACGTAGACCATATCTCCATCCCACTAATGAACTGTATAAGGAAGCTAAAGTTCTTGATTGTAGGCAACTTTTTCTAAAAACTTTCCTCTCAAGGCTATTTTTGGACAATAACTCAAATTTAGGAATAATTCAGAACCGGCGACCAACGAGACAAGTTGTAGAAAATAGCTTAATAATACCCAGAAGGAAAACATCATTTGGTCAAAGACATTACTCTTTCATTGCGCCGAGATTTTACAATCTGATCAATATGGAAATAAAAATGAATTTGACATTTAGGGAATTCAAAAATAAATTAAAGAAATGGTTATCGAATCATGACAGACTAACCATACATCAAATGTTAGAAATAATAGTATAATAAAACTTAGGTGCACAAATTATTAACATATTTTTAAACTTATATGTTAAGTATTTTTTAAACTTATATGTTAAGTATTTTTTAACATTGAACTAACTACCAAAAAATATTTGACTTTGACAATGAATTATACTTTTAGACTAGGTATTTTTATATTAAATCTTATATTACTTAAAACATAATATTAAATAATAATGACTGTTTCTTTCTTTTTTCACATATAACTTTATTTATATTATTTAATCGAATTTTATATTATATTTATTGCCGATTTAATAATGGAATTGCATTTTATTTATTATATATTTTGATTATTTTTTTATTATTATTTTTTTTTTCTTTTATTCTGAAGACCACATTTTAGGGCAATTTAGTGTCATTAGCTTTTTACTAAAACTTGTGCATTTGTAGGCAACCAAGCAATCAAGCAAACTTGATTGTAATATTGGAGTCCTGTCCACCCTAGAACGGGCTAGTCCCAGTTGGGTGACAGAAACAAATAAGCAAAAGGTTAAGGTTTTGCCATTCGGTTCCTGTTATTTTTGTAAGCTAATCAATGTTTTATAGTAATTAATTCTTAAATAAAATAAATAAATAAATATCTTTTTATTTACGATTTTTTCGAATAATCCGGTTGTTTTGCTTTATCGAATAAAAATTCGTGCGCGGCGCTCTATCGGAAGACGTTTAAATTATTCCGAATCATTTGCTTTCGCAGCCGCTAATGATTCGGAATAATTTCAACGTTTTCCGATAGAGCGCAGTTATCTGATATCAGAAAAAATAAAATAAATAAAATAAATAAATAATTATAATTGCGTAAGTTGTGAAAAATGCTATGCAATAGCTTTACCGCGGCAGTCCCCTAGTGCCACACGTATTTTTTTTTGCTGAACCTACTTGGGGAATAAATTTTCCTCACATACATATAATATGTGAGGACTAAAAGTGTATATTATAATCTTTTAATTTCGTATAGCGATCGGCCATTTGGTGATTTAACCTATGGTGCGCGGCAAACTCTTATCGAGTTCGGGAAAATGTGCTTTCGTCGTGGCGGACTCGTACAAGAATTAGTCATCTGCAAAACGAATAATCATGAAACCACTAAAGTATTTGATTTGCAAAAGTATTGATTGCTTTAAGAATTGTTGAGAATTTAGAAGTCACTAATAAAGTTGCAAGTTTTTTCACATTTTTCCGAACTCTTATAAAAGATCTCCTCGAGCCGAAGGTTAATTCACGAAATTGCTTGTCGCCATACGAAACAAAAAGGTAAATAAATCTCGGTCAGTTTCATATAGTGGAATTGGTTTTTATTGTTCGGCGCGGGGATTAATGAAAATCCAATCAGTCCAATTTTCCAAACCAATCAAAACTCTGAATTGCACTGATAAAATATCCGCTTAAAAATCGAAATAAAAGGGTGGACATCATAATAAATGCTATGCCGGTAAATTATGTAGAATTTGATCGATAGTAAGGTATAGAGTAGAGAGTGTTCAAATTACATATATTATTGCTGCTGACAGCTTGTTAATACAGCGAGTAAATCATCTATACAATGTAGGTACGCGATGAACACCGAACCTCAGTCAAATAGTGTGCGATTCCCCGTGAGAACGGCTTTCTCATAGCCAAATATTCGTGTGGGATTGAACGTATCTAAGGATGCGCGTATCATTGTAGGTCCCATGCCTCTCTGTTTCGATTATAATGCGCACAGCATCGATATTTTCATTGTTGACAGAGGTGGAGGAGCGTCTTTCAAAAAATTCGTCACTGAGATTAAAACTACCCCGTTTAAAATAGGGACATCAGCTATTGTCGTCTGTATTGTCTATCTATTCCACTAGACTATCTCTTCGTAAACGTCAAGCTATATCGTCTTGCTTGGTGCTTCATCGTCAGAAGCAGTTTGATGGCGAGCGAGTATAACGAGAAGATGTCTTGATTTACGTAGTCCTACGAGAAATATGACATAAAGGTAGGGTTTTTGGTTATCATTTGTTATTTTTATAAAATTAAATAGCAAGAAATAAATAGTAAACCTATACTTCACCATTAATTTTATTGCATATCCAAAACCGACTTGGCCTCGATAAAAGTCAATATTCTTTTTTGTCATTTTTAATTCATTTCGATTATGTATAGCGTACGATTACATCCGGCGAAACAATTGTTGAAACATTTCATACAGGCTAAAAGATGAAACGATTTCACGCCGACGTGGCGGGCTTTGATCACAGTTATTACAGAAAATACAAGTAAGTGTATTATTCTGATTATTATTGTACGAGTTTCACAATCCGTGGCAAATTACCTGTGGTGGCAGCTAACGGGCGATTCACTCTAAATTAGATATTGTCGGTTTTATTAAAGAAATATAAACCAAAGGGGTAATGCGAAATTGGTTTCTTTACTATGCAAATAAGTAAAACAAAATATAAGTTTTGGTAAAGTATTTAATAAAGAACATAACTGTATTTACAATTTTTCCATATTTTACGTATTTTGTGATAAAAACATCGAAATTAATTGAATAGGTGACTTTTTTTCAGTTCGCCAACTTTGTAATATTTATTCATTATTATCTTAATTGTTTTACGAGATAATCTTACAATGTTTTATATTTCAAATTTCAATGCGATCATTTTACAGTTATTCTTTTTATGATCCGTATAGTGGTTTACAAGTTATAGTCGTTTTACTCAAGGTCATTTACTTGCGCTGAATTTACGCGCGAAAATGTCGCCGGCGTAAGTGACAGCTGAATTTTTACTTCTCGATTGGAGGGGTTAAAATACAATTTAATATGATGTAAATGTTAAAAATAAAATTGAAACTATTATAATTATACCTAGTCTAGGAATATTAATCACATTAGGTTACACAATAAGGTATTATCAGAAAAACAATTACAATAAAATAATATATTTTATATATTTATTTATTTATTTATTTATTTAGGTACATAGGATTAGGTATACAGTTCATTCATAGGGCATGTAATCTTATAATAATTATATAAATTATTTAATAATTAATATAGGGAGGTTTAACACATCTTACATGACCTTTACTGCCAATAGCACATCTAACTGGGCGATAATTTGGCCCGTCTCTAGATGTGCATATTTTTATGAATATATATAATAAACAGATATATTTTTTTTCACGTTTTACATTGATCAATCTAAGGATAGGCGAGTTCAATGACATTATCAAGGTACGTTCAAATCCATGATGATAGCTTAAAAACTATCCGAGAAAATCGACGATGACATACACACAAACATACAGATGGAGGGACAGCGAAATTTTTCTAATGGAATTAGGGCAATTTTTTGTTATTCTTCCTAATTGCCATGCCTGTTATCGGGAAATTAGCATAATCACAGCAATACTTATTTTGCAAAGGCCCACACAGAATAATTTTTTCGAGGTCTTGCCTCTCTTTAGCTTTCTCATGCCTACGAAATCCCTCCGCAAAAAGAGGTCCATACGCATATTATTATTATTATTATTATTATTTATTTAGGTAAATAGGATTAGGTATACAGTTCATTCATAGGTCATGTAATCTTATAATATTTATATAAATTATTTAATAATTAATATAGGGAGGTTTAAATTATTGTTAAATCCTTACGCCGTTCAGTATCTGAAGTAGGTCACTTTTGTTTGATTTCGGTCTCATGATTCGCAGAACGGCTATTATAAGCAATTTCTGCGCTCAGCTAATGCGTAGCATACGGCCATAGAGCGATATCTCGAACGCTGCTATTTTAGAAAGTGTCGCCTCCCTTAAAGTCGACGAGAACAGAGAAACAGTAGCATCGCAGCATCCTCACTCGAAGCTCGAGGTCGTGACTCCTTAATATTTTTTGCATTTGACGATATGATGCTTATGCAAATAGAGATTATCAGTGGAGCGGGTGAACCCGTCATCTCCGGATGTTATAACGATCTGGTCGTTTTGTTACCTTGACTCTCATCTTAGGGTTGCGATTTTGAGAACAATTGCAAAGACTTTATTAGGTCGAAAACAATTTAATAATTCAGTTACGCTACTTCATAGCAGAGCCCAACCTTAAACAGAGAGGGCACTGGTAGGCCGCCCCCTTCTTATTAGTTTTGGCAAGACTTATCCTTTTAATAGTCTGGTCACCACTCTACCGGTTGTAAGCAAGTATGCCCTGTGGCGCCCTTTATCCGCAGTTCTCCTCAGGTCACCATCGGGTCGCCTTTTAATCTTAGTAAAATGGGGCTCAAACGACTCCTCCCATCCGGTAGCCTCCTCATAAAGACAAATTACCCCGGGAGCCTCAGGGAACTCTGCTTGCCTTTGTTTTCTGTAGGTGTAAGCAATAGTGTATCTGCCGTACTTTGGGTAATTCGCTCGGGTCCCAAGGGGACAGCAGTCCCCGCAATTGCAAGTACAATTGAATTCGACGAATCACCTGGAAATACCCCTAAATTGTTCTCGAAAAGTGCTAGTTACGAAAGCAGGGTAGATGTTGAACTCTTGATACCTATCCTTAAATATGAAATGATGCGCACTCGATCTTAGTGATTATTGCAGGCAAAGGGTGCCACGAGCCCATGACGAAACAAGCTTAAAATAAGTAGAGAGGGCCATTTGTATCTGGGACCATTCTAGTGGTCCGAGTATTTCATTGAAGCATTTAAAAATGGTAGACAGAAGCAAAACTATGTCATTTAAAACATTCAAACGGGAGGCCAACTGGTTTGTTAGTCACCTGGCTGTTTGAGGAAGGTCTCTTTCGAGCCATGGCGGAATCGAATCAGATTATTGTTTCCGTCTAAGGTATGCGACTCATCACATGGTCCTAACATGACGATAGTCTTTATAAAGTGGCGGGCTCGCGCGCAGCAATGTACAAACTAGAACTGCATTATTAAACTACGATTCCAAACCCTCCCGGAAAACACGCCAGCTAGGAAACTTTTATGCATAGTGCACTGCCAGAGCTTGCGCGAGGGATGTTTTCATTCAATCCACCTTTTCCAGGACGCTTCCGGATGGGACCTGATCCAGGAGTAGGGTTGGCCGCAAAACATACTGGCTTTACAACCCGAGCTATATGGTCCGGTATCCCTATATGTACGAACGTTTCAAAATTTTCCGTTGATAGTGGGTATCCACCATTGGCGAATTTCCTCGCAGGGCGAAGGGACGCCGCGTATGAGCGATAAAGGGAAGGTGAGTAGGTGTGTGTTAGGCCAGGCGGTCGCAGGGCGGCTGATCGGTTCCGCTAGCACGAGGCGTCGCAGCGTCGTACCCGGCGTCGCGCTGGTTGCGTCGCGACGCTGCAAAAAGAGCGCCGCCGGAAGGAAGCGAGAACAAACGCGCGCGGCGGTTCATTTCCCCAGACACTTCCGCCGAGTTAAACGTCGCCTCATTGAGAAATGTTGCCCCGAACCGGGCTCTTTTTTCCTCTATCCCCCTTCCCTTATACCCCACCTCGGGGAGAAGGAGTACAGTACTTCCGGTGGCCATCTTTCTTCCCAGAGATAACCCCGTCGACGCCCGCCGGAATTAATCGGCGCTGAGACATCTCCACTCTCCCGCCGCGGCGATCCAGCGCAGATAACTTTTAATCTCACAAGTTTATTTTGAGACTCCCAACTTCGCCTAATGTGCCGTTCTGCATACTGCCTCCGGGGACCTCGTTGCATCTACAGTCTAATGAGCGACGCCGCCGTCTAACGACATTGTTGTTCGATCTGTTTATCGCGAGAACTTTCACATGTAATATATATGGTATACACCGTGTTTTTAGTTACCGGCATCCTTGAAGAGGGTAAATCAGTACGAGCAAATAAGAAACATTTAATTTTTCAGAATCGTGGAAAAACAAAAGATTTTTTTTACCGTTTTTTTTTATTAGTGTCAAATGCGTTGATCACGATGCGCCATTTAGCGGAAAGTAAAATATCGTTAATATTGTTTATTAGAGATATTTTATTTACCGCTATAGCACACCGCTATAGCACAGTGCGCTCACCGCTTCTCAAGCTTTTTTTCCATAGATAGGATTTATAATATTTTTTTATTTTTTTATTTGTTTAAATTTGATTATTAACGTTGTCTACTTGCTCGTACTGATTCCCCCCTTTTAAGGATGCCATAATATTTCCGCATTATCCACTTTGTTTTAACTCGCCACTAGATAGGACTGCAGCACATCGACATCTAAACCGATCGCCAATAAAATTAGCATACTTAACTATTTAAGCCCTAATAATATTTTCGTGCTATCCACTCTGTTGTAACTCGCACTAAATGGCGCAATTAAGCTACCTGATTAGTCGATTCCTTAGAAGCTTTAGTGTTCTGCACGTAGGCATGAACAAATGAGCTGTAATTGCATCGCTGCCAATTGATAAAAATCGAATTTCATCTTTATTGATTGCGATTGTAATATTCATGCTTATTATAACTAATTTTGTTGATTAAACCTTTAATTCGAATTCAACATCTTTTCACGAATTTTCGTATCAGCTGGAAACTATGCGATCTCCGTGAGTTGATCACAGTTAAATCAATCATTAAGTTGTAAATATCTAAAAATCGAAATTAAATTAAACATTTCTTAACAAAATATTTAGATAAAGAGCAACCTGTATTTACATAATTAGACCAACAGAAATGATGGACAACCGTCCCTAAACTGAATTGGTATTTACCTACTCATGGATACATGTCTACGTATTTACTGATTTAATACGACTAAGAATATTTGCACAAATTAACGGTATGATTGAAATATTATTCATTTGGTTAGGTATTGTAAAATTTACTTGGAAAGCTATTGACTTTAATCTTATTTATCACAGACAAACCAGATCTCTTTTTGTTGAAAAATCATACTACCACTTTTTTTAAGTACTTTGGTAAGTACTTCGCTGCCTCTTTCTTGCTTTGTCTCAAGTACCGGCGGAATCATAACAAATTTGAGTTACATAATATGATTTTGGTCATCGCGACAGCGACATTCGCTACGCTTAACCTTTAGCGAATACCCCAACGGCGATAGACCATAGGGCAGAATATTGTGCTCGGCACTAACGGCCGTACAATGGTATTGTGTGTTTTCCGTGCGCCCGAACAGATATCCCTTGTATTCGATAATAATGGAAGGAGTGCTAATGAAACATTGCCTTCCGGCTCAACTCGTTTTGGAAATGGAATTTTCCGGGCGCTGTCATATCGAAGATATATCGGCAAAGTTTCGCTTAATCCCACCGCGAGAGAATGATTAACTGCCGACATTGCGAATAACCAAAAATTACCCTCAGCCAGCGAGATGGATCTTTAAAGTTTATTACCACCACTGCCAATACGAACCGCCAGATCGAACACGCAAAATATAACAACCACAAAGCAATAACCCATGCCATTTTTTTTTCTGTCGTAACTGCACTTCTAATGGGAAATTACTTAAGGTAGCGTTAATTGATTAGAAAACAAATAGGGTTGAAATAAGAAAAGCTTGAAATAATCAGTTATTAAATGAGAACCGGTCAGTAGAAGATCACATGTATTGATAATAAGTATCATAAATATTGCTTATGTCATTACAATCACGTTTACTGTGGAATGGTTGTGTAGGATAAAAGAAGACATTACTTCATCAAGTGTAATTTGCGGTAGGTAGCTCGGCTATGGCGTTCCTCATTCGACAAGTAACGGTCGACAATTATACTTCGAATTGAAACCACAAAATTGACACTGTAAGCATGAGAAATAGATTCAGGAATTATCCTAGCATGACAAAATCTAAGGGTTGACCAACGCATCGAATAAAGAGTGTATTGAGAAAACCAGTAGTGATCAAATATGGCCGCATGCTTCACGATGCAACGTGCGTCATTCGTCACCTCTACCTAGGCGTTGCAACGCTCTATATAAGCCGACCAGGATGCCTCTGCAGAAGGTGAAGATATACAATAGTCGATACACATTTAACAGTCAACCATTTAATTACAGAAAGTTTTTTTTTTTTTTTATCAAACTATTTATTTATTTTAAACCTTATCCTATTTATATTTAAAAATAATATAATTCAGTTATATTTTTTACTTTACCGGCCTACTAACCGACAAGGAGTTGAAGTATTGTGAAAGCCAGTTTTTTTTATCGAGATGAAGAAAGTTATCATACATTTTGACTCCCCTGAGGCGATTAGGACCAGCGTTAAGTCTGGCTGTGTGTCTGAGAGCTGTCTATTTGTATTCCTCCAAAATACTACCCTAATGCTTCATCCGATTGGTATGAAATTCAGCATGAAGGCATCATTTGATCATGGAAATATTTAAAAAGATTGTGGTTGATATCGGTCCAGCATAGAGCGCGCTAGTTATGCTTAGATTTCGAATACTGGACTTACAATCTTGAAATTGTACACAGGTGCCTTATTAGGCCGAAATCACATTGTCAAATTTTGGTTGGAATATCTCGTGCACAAGCGACACGAATAATATATTATTTAAAGTCCGCCATATATTAAATAAATATTAAGGCCCTTAAGAGCGGTGACGCTTGCAATGCGTGGATCGTTCCAAATTTAAATTCGATAGCTCACGTTTGTAATTTGATTTTGAAATGGAATGAGATGACACGCTTTTGAAATTAAAATTTTCATTGCGTTAAGTCGCATATTAATAGGAATTTCGGCAACTGCTCATCGACCTGATTTATGACATAATTATTTAGATGAAATAAGTCCATGGCTACTTGCCGGGAAAGTCTTGGGGTGACAAAACTGATTTTTACTTTCCCAGTAGCGTCTAAGCGTTTCGTCCGATTGAGCTGAAATTTGGCATGTATACATCATTTGGTCATGGTAAGAGTTAAAATGACCGTGGTTTGAATGGTCCACCTTTTTTTATTGGTATTTTGGTGGGTTTAAAATGAAATGTTATTTATGGTTATAAACTCCAGTGTTGTTTACTAAGATACGCTATCTTTTAACATTCCTATCACAGTTATTGTCGTTCTGGGAAGTCTTGCCGGGAAAGTCTTAGAGTAACACAAACGATTTTTTTTTAATACATAAAAAAAGTCTGGTAAGGGCATTACTTCGTCAGTTGGATGGTGTCGAATACAACGGGCGAACCCGTCATCCTAGGCTGGTATAACGATATGTGATCGTTCTTTCAGCCGTGGGATGAGCGTAGATGACTTTAGGACGGTACAAACCAACCGTCCAGCAAATGCACGAGCCCGTCAGAGGCCAACGCCTTACATCGAGGCAGCGGAAAATGTATCCAGTGGGCAGCCTCACCCCTGACTACCAGTTTTGGAATGATATCTCCGTCCGGGTGATGTTCAGTGGTGATTTAGTTTGAATCTAGCACGTACCAAAGGCATTTTTTGCCTGTCTCTGTTTTCAGGATCAGGTAACCTTAATGGCCATTTCACGAGTGTTTGACGACAAATCAACATCCACCCTCATCAACATCCATAGTCTCCAGCCTCCTTCAGCAATTAGTCAAAGTGCACAACCGAGTGGCGTCGCCGAGCGGTGCGCAAACCGTCCAGTAGCGCCGGGAGGCAATCCCACCAGGAGAAAACAATCCACCAGCCGTGAGGCCTAAGACGCGAGAGTCTTACCCAGGTTAGCCTTCCACAAGAAATGCTTCCGAATAGGAGTTAAATCGTGAGTTGAGCCGATCCGAAAACAAAATGGATCATATGGCCCAAGCTGCACAAAACCTTTCGCTAACTGGATTCCATAACTTTGTCAGGATGACATTACCCCACTAGTTGTAATAATACGCATATGTTTGGGTGATGTATAGAAATGTATGCGATGTTTGCTGTGCCTGTTCACCTTACCTGCTGTCCCTCTTCCGTCTCCTAAGAACTACTCTGATTTAAGTTAAATTTCGGTATAGTCTCGTAGCCATGGCCTGTTCCGTAATCAGTCTAAGATCCATGCAATCGTCATTGGAAGTCGCTCTCTCGTGGTCAAATATAAAAATAATCTTCCTCTATACAATGTCGATAACATCATTGTTCTGTACATGAGTAATGTAAGAGACATGGGCTTGCTCATTGATGAAAATGCTTAAACTCTTAAATTGATGAAAAGTCGTAAAGCCCTTACAAGCCTACATTCTATTAAACGAGTGGACAATTTCATACATTTTTTAATTAAACGCCAAATGGCACAACCTTATTAACAGACTTTAAAAAAGGAGGAGGTAATCAATTCGGTTGTATATAAATATTTTTTATGTATATTACCTCAGAACTCCGTTTCTATGAACCGATTTGGAAAATTCTTTTTTCTTTGTAACGATATACTTCCAAATTAGTCCTATTTTTATCAAAATCATGTTCTGATTATGGGATCCATGAGAAATTGAGGGAACTCAAGTATTAACATATGACATTGAAAATGTACATGTTGGTTCAGTTTTGATGACAATGCATTTTTTATGGTAAGCATGGCCTGATTCTACACCCAGGGTTGGCTCCCGACGAGTCGACTCCTCAACGCTCAACAGCACAGACACGAAATTTTGTATACGCATTCAGTTATGCTAGCCCGTTCTAAGTTTCGTCACGATTAGGGGAAGCCCGGGCAAAGTGAATACCCAAGGCAAAGCGAACACCCCTTACCACTTAAAAACTACCTACTGGAGAATCGTCGATCGCGCACGTATGAACCGGCCCGCTCCCCTCAGTCGCAGGCAAGTGAATTGGCAGACGGTGGCGTCGCTCGTTGCCGCGAACGCCGATAATTACGAAAATCGGAGAAATATTTTAATATTTTAAGGTAATGTTTTTGTCAATAAGGCATATTTAATCGTGAGATCGTTGTTAGTGGTATTATATTTTTCAAGCTTGTTTATGTGGGTTTACATACCGTGATCTACAAAAACATCGGGCTTGTGGTTTTAGAATTTAGTGATACTTTATTGAAAATTTACATTTCGGTCATAGCGGATAGGGCATAGTGGATACCCTATGCCCTATCCAATTCCTGCAGAAGATCCTCTTGGCACTGAGCTCATTGTCGCATCATAAAGGGTACATTTCAGTCCTAAACATATTAGACCTATTCCAAAGCCAACTCCACCAATGACAACTAGAATAAGAAAAAAATCAACGATCTGAAGTTTTAACGAGCACACCAATAAAAGTTGAAGAGAAAGAGAAATTTGTTAAGAATATCAGCAAAGTATTGAAAAATATTAACAAAGATTTAGACGCAAAACCAAAGAAAAAGAAGACTACACAGACTACAACAAAGAAGATTACTAAAGGGAAAAAGAGCACCAAAGAAGATAAGAAATCAGATGAAAATAATGCCTTATGTTTCTATTGCGTAGAGCAATATTTTGAGATTGAAGGGCATCCTATTGATGACTGGATCCAGTGCAATGAATGCAATCACTGATGCCATGAAAATTGCACTGCCTATGAAGGTCCATTCATATGTAACAATTGCATAAAATAACTTCCCATAAGTTTAATTTCGCCTAAATGCGTGTTTTTATACGTATTCACTTTGCCCTAGCCTCCTATTCGCTTTAGGCGGGTACCAGGGCAAAGCGAATACTTTTTCATTTGGATAATTTTTGACTATATTGTTAAAACTATGTAAACTTTAGGAAAGGTGTTCATTATTTCTTAAAGTCTTATAAATTATGCTTGATTATGACCCATTGTTTTATTTGTCTACTAAATATTTTCCATTTTATAGGCCTACAAACCGGTGTCCACTTTGCCCGGGCTTCCCCTACATTACTGCAGTTGCAAAAAGTGAACTATTGTAATTTGTTTACCTTATTGAGTATTGTTTAATTAAAGTTAATTTTTAAATTAGTGTTTAGTTACTTATACTTAATAATTATATATAAAAATTATAAATAATAATTAAACACGTTTTTTTAATTAGAGAATAAAGTTTTTCGTTGAAACAATATCCGTTGAAACAAAATTTAATTTTCGGAAGTTTCGCTACGGCCCCGTTTACGAGTGTTATTCTTCGGGAAGCTGAGCTTCGTGCTGAAGTCTAGAATTCCCCAATCGCTCAAAACAAAAGTGTTTAATCAGTGCGTGCTACCGGCTATGACGTATGCTTGTGAGACATGCTGGGATGACTGCTGGGATGAACCACGAGCTTAAGGTGGTGCAGCGTAACATGGAGCGAGTCATGCTCGGCATATCGTTACGCGATCGAGTCCGAAACGAGCTCATCAGACGGCGCACGAAGGTGGTCGACGTGGGTCAAAGAGTGGCCAAGCTGAAATGGGCTTGGGCCGGCCATGTGGTCCGACGACACGACGAACGGTGGAGCAAGCGCGTTTTGGAGTGGAGACCCCGGCTAGGCAGAGTAGTGTGGGCAGACCACCGGCCCGATAGTCCGATGACATTAAAGAGACAGCTGGACCAGTCTGGATGAGGGAAACGGACAACCGATCCGGATGGAGAGTGATTGGAGAGGCGTATGCCCAACGGTGGGCGAATACGCGCTGATAAAGAAGAAGAAGAAGAATATATTTTTACATTACTGCCAAAAAAAAGGAGTATAATGTTTTCATACCCCAAGTATGTATGTATGTATGTTTTCCGTGTCTTTATTCCACTACAACTCCCTAATAATTTAACCAATTTAGAAATGTGTGCTATTGTTAGAATCGGTATATCACCCCGGGTATCATAGGTTACCTAAACTAAAAAAATGTCAAATAAATAATTTTCCAAATGTCCTAATCGACTTAATTTTTTATATAATAATAATTTTATTCATTCAAAAATATAAATTTACAATTGTAATAATTGCAGAATCTGCCTAACAAGGACAGAGCCCGTACCGAGGAAGACTCTATGCATGGCAAAGATTTATTAATATGCATATAATATTAAAATAAAACATACAAAACATTATAAAATATAAAACAGATAAGTGAATTCAAATTAAACTTATAATTATATTTAAAAATATCGATATAGCATGATCATGGAAATAAAATTTATTATAAAATGTCGTAATATGAAGTTTATTGAACAAATAAATAAAAAATATAAAATGTATGACAATAATAATAATGAAGACCTTTACTTTAAAATATGACTTATTACATTTTCCACCTCATTTCTACCAAGTTGAAGTAAATGTTGAATTTTTTAAATTTTAATTGGATTGACTTAATATTTGGACAAGTTTTTATTGATTCCTTTAAATTGTTATAAATTTTGGGCCCTACAAAACTAAAGTGTCTTTGGGCGAAGGATGTTCGGATTTTCTGTACAATGTCCTAACAGGTTGTACCGCTTCTCGTTGCATATGCTCAGTTTTAACTTGAATATCTTAGCAATATATTTTTAAAAATACGTCGTGTTTAGTATCAAATAAAATGTCTGATAAAGTAAAATATGTTTAGATATATATATGGATAAATAAATAAATCATAAATATTTATTTAAAAACTTTTTATCGCTTGAGCACCGAAGACAAACGACTACGTGCGGCGGCGGCAGTCGGCGCGAGACTATGAATCGTTACGGTCGCCGCACGATCGTCCGACATACCTGCCGCAGTGCGTGCACCTCTACGACGCTACACTCAGAAATCCGGCTTCGCTGGCGCGCGGAACGATATTGATGTACCGAGATAATACATATAATATGATCAAGGGTATGATAAGGTGCCTCTATTTTGCGCCTAATATTATATTAATTTTCTCATTTTAAAACCACAAAAATTACTTTTCATGTTATTGATTTCTTTGTTGAGAAGTGCAAAGTGTTAGATGAGAAGAAATTCGAAATAGTTCATCTGATCCGTTAAATAAACTTACCAAAAGTCTTACTATAACATTATAAATCGTGTATAGTCTAGTCTAACATTATACATCATGTTAGACAGACGTATACAAATGCAATTTTAATTTTGCTTGGTTTAGTGTCTAGATACATAATTTACAATCTTGTCGTAGTAGAAAACAAGGACTAGTAACTAGGTAACGCTCAAATATTTTTTCTCATTCTTTATAATGTTGAGATAATATGAGACGCCATCTCATTTCATGTTCGGTGGCACAAAGACGGTGATGAATTATATTCAAACAAGGCATTCCCGTCGGACGAAAAATGAAGATGTTAGGTGCATAGAAGTGTGAAGCAGTCTAACACGATACCGTAATATTTTAATAAAATTATAGTTCTTATCTATTTTTACATTTATATATAAAAACCGTGGAGGATTTTTTAATGGCGTACTATATATGCTATGATGATGACCGAAGCCCAGATTATTTTTCTATGTTAGTAATTGTTATTTTTGCTGCTAGTGTATATTCTTATAATTATTATTCTATTTTATTTTTAACAATATTATTTTTACTGTAGATTGTATAAAAAGGCTTTCGTTCGTAAAGAAGGTATTATTCTGAGGGCATTCTCGCATAAAATAATTCGAATTCATAACTCTCCATATTATCTGGACCGTTTTAAGTGTAATAGAGAAGATTTTTGGCGGAAATTCGTAATACTATGTGAAATGTCCTCCGCTATACACCAGAATCTAAAATTCAATCAAAATATTGAACAAAATCTGGGTGTTCGGCTCAAAAGAATGCTACAGGAAATTGGCTGAAAAAGTGATGGCTTCCGCCGTTTGGGATGTAAAGACAATTTCTATGATAGATTATAATCTTACGAAAGGTCAAACTGTTACTACTGCATATTACGCTAATCTGATTTATAAGCTTCAAAAATATATTCAGCACAAAATACCAGGTATAACTCGAAAAAATCATCTTTATCCGACACAATACAAGGGTTCACACTTGCATTAAGATTTATGGCGAAAATAAACGTTAAAATATCTTGCTCTTTACCATATTCGCTTGAATTAGCAGACTTCTACCAATTCCTTAAACGCAAACTATTCTTGGTGGGCAGACATTTCGGGCAAAAGACGACGATGCGGTTGCTGTATTTGAGTATTTTGCAGGCTTTTATAAAAGTCATTTTATGGATGATATTACTGCTTTGGAGCGTTGGTGGACTAAGTGCAAAGAAGTCAAACGAGATTATGTCCCAAAATGGAAACAAATTTCTCACGTTAAACTGAGTATTGCACAGTCTCTCCTGTTACCTTTTATTGACTATGCAGATGTGGCTTATCTCGATTAATCATAGGAACTACTCAACAAACTTGAACGTTTCCAAAATGTATGCATACAATTCATCTTCGGTCTACGTATGTTAGTATGATCACATGTTTGATTATAGGGCACAGTTAAAGTGGTTGCCAGTACGCCAAAGAATAAATGTTCATATACTTGCTCTCCTCTATCGTATACTCTCCCAATCAACACCTTCCTATCTCAAAGAGCTTATTGAACCATTAAGTTCCAATGTTCTCGTACTTCGGCCAGCCTCTGACGGTTTACTAAAAATTTCGTGTCATATTACTGATTTCTATTCTTACTCTTTCTTTGTCCATGTTTCAAGACTCTGGAAAGATCTCCCGGCAAATATAAGAAACTCGCCTTCATTACCATTATTTAAGATTCACCTTAAAGATTTCTACCTTTCTAAGAAGTAACCAGTTATTCCCTTTCTTTCCTCTTCCTCTCCCAATATCCTCTCCTCGGGCATTCTTAGCTTTAAATAACCTATATAGGGCTGTATTGTATGCAGACGTACTTAGTTATCTTTATTTCCACAATGCGCGCATGTGATTTACCACAATGCACCACTGTGATTAGGTTAGTTGTAAGACATTGCCATGTGGCAATAAGCTCGCCTGTTTTTATCATAATTATGTATAAATAAAGAGCGCATTATTATTATTATTATTATTATTATTATTATTTCCTTGCTAGTCCAGATACTTAGCATCCCGCCCTCGTATGATATTTGAGTTAAAAATGCGCTTTGATGCGTAGAACTATAAACGTCGCACATCGTTTGCCCAGTGTCGTTAAGAGACAATCGCACAGTAACTTGTGGATTTACAATTCAGTACTTATTAGGAGTTATTTTGTTTCACAAGAATAGAACATGATATTACTATTACCATACTTCGGTTTTTTAGCATACCAGTACTACAGTATAACAACCAGTAGCTTTACTCTCGATGTACAGTGCAATGCGGAAAGAGGGTGCGAGGAATGTGAGCAGAGGGGTTCGTTCAGACGAACGCAAACATTTAGCATTACGGCCAGTTAAAGGATGGCAACCTTTTCGATCACTCGGACATCTGCGTAGGCCGAGTAACGAAACATCTGGTAAGCAAATTAGAGCCTTTACGACCCCTGTCGTATTCGTTTTGATTTCAGTTTCGTTCTAATAGAAGCTACTGTCTGGGGTATACTGTGACAGTACAGTACAATAAAATCAACGATTTTTATTTTTAGTTTTAATTTGTGTAAAAACTCATTTGTTACACTAAATCCTTTGTCAGATTTTGAAAATCTCTGAAAATTGAAATCAAATGCGTCAGTTGCGCATCAACAAACAAATGTTAACTCAGCACAGCCAGATACAGACCTTCTAGGTCTAGTTGGTTGTACGATTTCGCTTCATTTCGGATGTACTAGCACATTTATATGCATAGAGCTATGTTTTTTCTCTATATTAATTTTTATTTTTAACGATTCTGCATATATAATAGTATGTATGTCGATGTCTTTTTTTGTACATTACTTTATAAAATATTAAAAAAAAAATAAATAAAATTTGTTATCTACCTTATATTCAATATCATGGTACATCACAATTGCCTGCTCATCGATATTGTTCGGATTAATAGTGAGGTATCATGGTTTAGGTTGAAATTATGTCGATATGGTAAAAAAACGAAGTACATTATTATGATACGAAGTACGTGATCCATATTAATAGACTAATTGTTGTAATCGCGTACTGTATCACCGTAAGCGTCCTTTAAGAGAGCGCAAAAAGATATTTAGGGGTTCCCGTTCCGGTGTCGGTGTCTCATCGCGAGTCAGACGGTAAATGCGAAAGCAGGGCAGGCCGAGATAAAGACGCCAGGCACACTAGGTATAACGTCGCCCGACTCGCTGTCACAGTGTGACAAATCCCTTAAGCACTTAAATGCAGGGTCTCCTTTACAAGCTGCGTTAAGTGAGCGAGAGTCGCTCGGGCGCGTTACTCTACGTATGCAGATACCGGCTCCACCTGCTGTAGAGCGCTCCCCGAAATTAATTAATATGCAAATGAAAGATGTCACCCGACTACGGTACACCTCAAGACGCTTAAATCGTGATATAATTATTAGTCCCTACAACTAGATCTCGCATTTTGTTTTACACCACTCGCTTGAACCTACGATTGTCAATGTTGGCGAACCACGTACCATCTCTGAATCTAAATCGAGAGTTTAGAAAGTTTTTTTTAAATTATAGAGGTGTATTTAGGTGTAGGAGAGTCCAATGAGAAAAATATAATAATGTAAAACACGGGAATACGCATATTTCAAAATGAATTACCTATATAACTCGGATGGTGGTCCATGTGTATGAATTAACATGACGCGTAAAGATGTTGGCATGACGGTAGTTACCGTGCCGTAATGTTCAACCATAATGGTATTTCATTACGCCGCGACCTTCGGATCTCGCTTCTAACATGACAGCATTTAGTAGTATACGTACGGTTAAATTCTGATACATGAATCATGTTGAAACTACAGTATACTGTTACTTCCTTATTAACAGTACGGAGAATGTTGTTACATATAATTGAGTAATAAAGTTTCAGTGAAATTCTTTGTACTTTAACAAAATTATGATTGAAGCATCATTATTCTGTATAAAGGCGTAATAACAAAATGGTAATATAAAAATCAATTCTCTATTTTTTTCAGTGTGGGTCACCGAGGCGAGCGACCTCCCAAAAGAAAAATTATCTTCCCGATAGGCTCAAAGCACCGAAATGTGCCCGGGCCATCGATATGATCCCCTAGATGGGCCTTTCGCGCTCGAAAATGACTCCTTCAAAACCACTACTGAAAGCCGGCCAGTAGTAGTTGGTCGCAGTCCGCTGGCAGACAGCCGACCGTTTCCGGTGCTCGTATACTGTTCAATTTATTGCTCTCTCTGTCACATACGAGCAAAGGGTAGTGGAGCCAACTTATTTGTATGTGAGGTCACATCTAGCTAATATATCGATGGCCCGGGAAGCGAAGACCGAGCAAAGGCGAGTTTTTTGTGCTTTGCATGTGTCTGGTGGCGAGTTGACCCAAGAAAGGCCAAAATTGGCCTACCTAGATATACTATTAATTAATAAATATTATTAATTCAAATTAAAGTACCATATGATTATGCATTTTCAAAAATGTTAGTATAATGTGACATTCCTTGTCCGTCAAATGGCGATAGCCGCTTATGTTTTAAGATTATGCACTTTGGTGGAAGAAGAGGAGTGCGGAGCAGGGTGCACGGAGAAGGGTTTGCTCGATCACCGGCAGAACTATCCGAATTTTGCAGCGGCCAGGCCCGTTAAGCGCTTGGTGGATAGGCAGAGGGTCTCGCTTGTGTGCATCGCTTTCACCTGAAATCATTCAGATGGATGGAAATGACAGAGAGATGTGTTCTTTGATGGTTCGTGGAGGAGTCAGCACAGCGAAGTGCACGTCCCATTGTGCTGACCATCATTCGTTAGTATACTCATTTCTCCATTATAAATAATCTCCTCTATGTATCGCTGGGCTATTTGGTGACGTAAACCCTTAATAAAATTAAATATTCAGTCTCTACTATTGTGTAAAAGTAGACCTAGCACGTTTTGTAGCCATAAAATTGACAATTGTATTGAAATTATAATCCCTACACACACGTCGTTTTCAATGACATCAATAAATATTCACGCAGGCTCTGATCAAAACAAACAACGCGTCTGATCTTCGTTGCATCGCATATAAACAGACGAAGTACCAACCGGTAATGTTTGGTAGAGTGGAAATAGTGGCCTTTGCTCGCTCGGTAAATAACAAGTGTTTTTAATTCTATTTGTAGGTTCTACATTGTATCTACATTAAAATTAAAGTAACAGTGACTAACAATTTACGATGTGTCTACATTTTCTCTGTGTCTAACAATACTGAAAAGCCCTTGATTTATAATACATGACAAGATTTATTACATAAATTAATTAGATTATCGGAGCCACCGCCGTTC
Organism: Micropterix aruncella; assembly: GCA_944548615.1. NCBI lineage: Eukaryota > Metazoa > Arthropoda > Insecta > Lepidoptera > Micropterigidae > Micropterix > Micropterix aruncella. The sequence continues at coordinate 71,268,326 of OX155980.1, forward strand.
TCGTCTACGAGGACCGACTAAAAAAGAACAACGCCCAGGGAAACTAGATTTCTCGCGCTGAAAAAGGAAACTTTAAGTAAATGACGAAATTGAATGGCGGACGTAAATGACGAAATTTCTGTATTTCCAGACACTGCTGCCATTTTTTTTTTAATATGCTCGTAGTCATCGACATTACCAATGTTGCCATATAATATATTAGTGTATTATGGTTATATACTAAAAACTCAAATACATATAAGTAACTAGCTGAAGGTAAATATGCCCTAAATAAAGATACGGTCATTCTGAGAGAGATTGTCGTCTATTTCCTCGACCCAGCAAAGAGGACGTGTGTCATGTCCCCTTTAACTTAGTGCCAACTTCGTATCTTAGTAGGCTAGTAAAAGGGACGTGATGAGAGCAAGGCAGGCTTCGCTTATTAGTAAATAGCAGAAGAAGCAAACCTTGTGCAAAATACCCTTTGGTAAGAGTCTCATGACGACAAGGTAATGTCAAAAGTGTCAGTTACTCAATGCGTTCATTCAGTAGAATAGAGTGGCTTCAGTATGGATTTTAGTCATAAATTTGAAAAAGAAAAGTCCACATGACACAGATTATTTTGAACATGGGCCACTTCAATTTCAATTTCAATTTCAATTTATTTCTGCTCCAGTAGGTAGGCTTTCCTACACTTGGATGCGTCTTTGTCTCTAAAATTTTAAATAATGTAATTAATTAAAGAATATTAACTATCATTATATAGTTGTGGCAATATAAATTAATTTTAGTAAATTATAATTGGTTTGAAAACCATTGATAAATAGAAAATAATCTAATAATCAGAATTGCTGATCAAAAAAAGAGCTCAATGTCTGTAGTCATAATTATCAAGGCAATAATATGATGGTCAAGAAAATAGATGAGGGTATATTAAAAATATCTAAATTTAAGTTAATTGTCAAATCTAGCAATACAGCCGTCGTCGATAAAAATAAAAATAAAAATTACGTTCTTTGGCAAAGTTGATTATCATGAATTATCCGTTATTTTACATTAGGATGCTCTGGAATAAGAAATCAGCATTATCCAAATCTCTTAAGTCATATACAGGATTCTTGACTAGGCCATTAAATAAGACTTTTTTAAATTGGTTCTCTCCAAGACTTCTGATATGTGTTGGGACCTTGTTATAATAACACAGGCTTTGATGAAGGAAACTGTTGCGCACTTTACTAAGCCTGTGCCGATTTAGATGTAGATCAAATTTATTTCTTGTATTGTGTTGATGGAAATCGCTATTCGCCGGGACATCCGATATGTGCTTACGAGCGAACATAATATTTTGTTGGATATAGCACGAGTACATCGTCATGATTCCCGACTTGATGAAAAACGGCTTACACGAAGTTCTTGGAGAAGCTCTGTAAAGACTGCGTAAAGCCCTTTTCTGAAGGATAAGAATCCTCTTCGAATTTGCTGCCATTCCCCAAAACATTAGACCATATGTCATCAAAGAATGAAAATAAGCAAAATATACAGATTTAGCAGCCTCAAAGCCGCATAAATTTCTAATCTTTTTTATTGCGTAAACAGCCCTACACAGCTTTTTACTAAGCTCTTCTAAGTGATCGGACCATTGCAATTTTTGGTCGATCTGCAAACCTAGAAATTTAGTAGAAGAGACATTTTCCAATTCGTCTGTTCCAAAGAATAAGGCTATATTATTAGAGTCGGACGGCCGTAAAGAAAAACACACTGTTTTAGATTTTGAAACATTCAACGAGAGTTTATTAACTTGGAGCCAGACAGCAAGTCTATTTATCGTTTCATTAATCCTTATTTCAAGCTCGTCTCTATTTTTATCGCTAAAAAGAAGGGATGTGTCATCGGCGAATAGGATAATCTCATCATCCACTGACCTAATGCAATCAGGGATGTCGTTTATATAAACAAGAAAAAGAAAGGGGCCAAGTATAGAGCCTTGAGGGACACCTTTGGAGATACTTTGTGGGGTACTTTTGCTACTTCCCACTTGCGTAATCTGGGTACGACCTTGTAAGTAGGACTGTATGAGCGCTAGTTCCCTATTCCTAATCCCGTAGTGTTCTAGTTTCTCTAGTAGAACTGAATGTTCTACACAATCAAAAGCCTTAGAGAGATCACAGAAAATGCCAACTGTTTTTTTGCTATTGTCAAGGCTTAGTAGTGTTTTCTTTATGAGATTAGCAATGGCATCTTGGGTTGAAAGATTTTTTTGGAAACCAAATTGCTTAATGCAGAGAATATTATTTTCTGAAAAGAAATTGGTCAATCTCGTGAGAATAATTTTTTCAAGAATCTTGCTAAAAACTGGCAAAAGCGATATAGGGCGATAATTAGTCATGGACTAATTATCGCCCTATATCGCGTAGCCACTAGGAGCTTTTTATACTTAAACCTAATAATAATTACTGAATTGATATTGCAACTCATTCAATTAATAATAGCATTAGAAAGTTTGGATTTTGTCTATAAATATATAACAGTATTTTTTTTTGGAAATAGTTTAAAAAATCCTAATATGACAAATTAACGAACCACGATTAAGAAACTAAAACTCCATTTTGAGCGCCGCATGGCTTTGTAGAATACTAGAAAGTTTGATAGTTAACCCCTTAAATGAAATCAAATCGTTACTTTCTTTCCCAGGCTATGATTTCGTGATATAGGGAAATCAAGTCGTTGATTGAGCCTTCGACTGCGGCTGACTAAACTGGCCAATATGTGGCTCATATATGAGCCACCTGCAGGTGAGAGGTTAACCACTATAAGGAAAACGCCGATATTTGTGTTACATCCTTTATTATAAAGATCGAACTAAAAATCGCCAAAATCACGAAACATGCAAAATCTCTCTCAACGAGAATCTGGTGGCAAAACTAAATTGACACACTGACAATACAGGTAGGTTGCGTATTATGAGTTACGGTTATCGTAAATCGGTTGTAGCTAAAATAAAATTACCTACCAAATTAAGGAAAAAATACGAGTATAGTTGTATACTTCCTAGGAAAAATATTAGACAGGACGCACATATACATTTGCTATGAAAGCACAAGGTACCAATACGAAATACAAACATGTACTCACCTGCACGATACTGGGAAGCAATTCAGAAACAGTTACATATTATTAAAAAACTTTACGCTATTACGGCTCCAGAACTTCTCCTTTTCCTTTTTGCTCCATCTCCTGTCTCGACAAATGACACCAACATGTCATTTTTTTCAGCCTCTGCGTGCCACAATCCGATGACGTCTTTCGCAATCAGGCAGCGGAATTTATGTATATATATATATATATATATATATATATATATATATATATATATATATATATATATATATATATATATATATATATATATATATATATATATATATATATATATATATATATATATATATATATATATATATATATATATATATATATATATATATATATATATATATATATATATATATATATATATATATATATATATATATATATATATATATATATATATATATATATATATATATATATATATATATATGTATATATATATATATATATATATATATATATATATATATATATATATATATATATATATATATATATATATATATATATATATATATATATATATATATATATATATTATATATATATATATATATATATATATAATATATATATATATATATATATATATATATA
>OX155980.1:71272254-71316241 GCA_944548615.1 Micropterix aruncella
GCTGAAATTTTTAACATACGTTCCTTTTAGGACGCAAACGCTCACTAAGGGCGGATTTTTCGAAATTCAACCCCTAAAGGGGTGAAAAGGGGTTTCACAGTTTGTATGGAAAACCTATATAGATGTACTTTTTAATTCGAAACTTTGAAAGACTACTCTAATAAAGAAATAAGGAAATAGGTGTTTCATGTTTTTTCAAATTTCTACCCTTAAAGGGGAAAAACGGGGGTTTAAAATTTGTATGGACAAACGATTTTAGATGGACTTTTTATTTCGAAAGTTTGTAAGATTACTCCAATAAATAAATAAGGAAACACGTGTTTCATATTTTTTCAAAATTCAACCCCTAGAGGGGTGAGAAGGGGTTTCGAAATTTTTATAGAGATACGATATAGATGTACTTTTTAATTCGAAACTTTGTAAGATTACTCTAATAAACAAATAAGAAAATAGGTGTTTCATGTTTTTTCAAAATTCAACCCCTAAAGGGGTGAAACGGGGTTTCAAAATTTGTATGAATGAACAATATTAGATGTGCTTTTTATTTCGAAACTTTGTAAGATTACTCTAATAAATAAATAAGGTAAAACGTTTATCATAATTTTTCAAAATTCAACCACTAAAGGGGTGAAAAGGGGTTCCAAAGTTTGTATGGAAAATCGATATAGATGTACTTTTTAATTCGAAACTTTTTAAGATTACTCTTATAAAAATAGGTGTTTTATGGTTTTTCAAATTTCCGCCCTAAAGGGGTAATACGGGGGTTTAAAGTTTGTATGGATAAACGATTTTAGATAGACCTTTTATTTCGAAAGTTTGTAAGATTACTCTAATAAATAAATAAGGAAACACGTGTTTCATATTTTTTGAAAATTCAACCCCTAAAGGGGTGAAAAAGGGTTTCCATCTTTTTATGAAGAAACGATATAGATGTACTTTTTAATTTGAAACTTTGTAAGATTACTCTAATAAACAAATAATAAAACAGGTGTTTCATGTTTTTTCAAAATTCAACCCCTAAAGGGGTGAAACGGGGTTTCAAAATTTGTATGAATGAACAATATTAGATGTGCTTTTTATTTCGAAACTTTGTAAGATTACTCTAATAAATAAATAAGGTAACACGTGTAGCATATTTTTTCAAAATTCAACCCCTAAAGGGGTGAAAAGGGGTTCCAAAGTTTGTATGGAAAATCGATATAGATGTACTTTTTAATTCGAAACTTTTTAAGATTACTCTTATAAACAAATAATCAAAAAGGTGTTTTATGGTTTTTCAAAATTCCGCCCCTAAAGGGGTAATACGGGGGTTTAAAGTTTGTATGGATAAACGATTTTAGATGGACTTTTTATTTCGAAAGTTTGTAAGATTACTCTAATAAATAAATAAGGAAACACGTGTTTCATATTTTTTGAAAATTCAACCCCTAAAGGGGTGAAAAAGGGTTTCCATTTTTTTTATGAAGAAACGATATAGATGTACTTTTTAATTTGAAACTTTGTAAGATTACTCTAATAAACAAATAATAAAATAGGTGTTTCATGTTTTTTCAAAATTCAACCCCTAAAGGGGTGAAACGGGGTTTCAAAATTTGTATGAATGAACAATATTAGATGTGCTTTTTATTTCGAAACTTTGTAAGATTACTCTAATAAATAAATAAGGTAACACGTGTATCATATTTTTTCAAAATTCAACCCCTAAAGGGGTGAAAAGGGGTTCCAAAGTTTGTATGGAAAATCGATATAGATGTACTTTTTAATTCGAAACTTTTTAAGATTACTTTTATAAAAATAGGTGTTTTATGGTTTTTCAAATTTCCGCCCTAAAGGGGTAATACGGGGGTTTAAAGTTTGTATGGATAAACGATTTTAGATAGACCTTTTATTTCGAAAGTTTGTAAGATTACTCTAATAAATAAATAAGGAAACACGTGTTTCATATTTTTTGAAAATTCAACCCCTAAAGGGGTGAAAAAGGGTTTCCATCTTTTTATGAAGAAACGATATAGATGTACTTTTTAATTTGAAACTTTGTAAGATTACTCTAATAAACAAATAATAAAACAGGTGTTTCATGTTTTTTCAAAATTCAACCCCTAAAGGGGTGAAACGGGGGTTTCAAAATTTGTATGAATGAACAATATTAGATGTGCTTTTTATTTCGAAACTTTGTAAGATTACTCTAATAAATAAATAAGGTAACACGTGTAGCATATTTTTTCAAAATTCAACCCCTAAAGGGGTGAAAAGGGGTTCCAAAGTTTGTATGGAAAATCGATATAGATGTACTTTTTAATTCGAAACTTTTTAAGATTACTCTTATAAACAAATAATCAAAAAGGTGTTTTATGGTTTTTTCAAAATTCCGCCCCTAAAGGGGTAATACGGGGGTTTAAAGTTTGTATGGATAAACGATTTTAGATGGACTTTTTATTTCGAAAGTTTGTAAGATTACTCTAATAAATAAATAAGGAAACACGTGTTTCATATTTTTTGAAAATTCAACCCCTAAAGTGGTGAAAAAGGGTTTCCATTTTTTTTATGAAGAAACGATATAGATGTACTTTTTAATTTGAAACTTTGTAAGATTACTCTAATAAACAAATAATAAAATAGGTGTTTCATGTTTTTTTCAAAATTCAACCCCTAAAGGGGTGAAACGGGGTTTCAAAATTTGTATGAATGAACAATATTAGATGTGCTTTTTATTTCGAAACTTTGTAAGATTACTCTAATAAATAAATAAGGTAACACGTGTATCATATTTTTTCAAAATTCAACCCCTAAAGGGGTGAAAAGGGGTTCCAAAGTTTGTATGGAAAATCGATATAGATGTACTTTTTAATTCGAAACTTTTTAAGATTACTCTTATAAACAAATAATCAAAAAGGTGTTTTATGGTTTTTCAAAATTCCGCCCCTAAAAGGGTAATACGGGGGTTTAAAGTTTGTATGGATAAACGATTTTAGATGGACTTTTTATTTCGAAAGTTTGTAAGATTACTCTAATAAATAAATAAGGAAACACGTGTTTCATATTTTTTGAAAATTCAACCCCTAAAGGGGTGAAAAAGGGTTTCTATTTTTTTATGAAGAAACGATATAGATGTACTTTTTAATTCGAAACTTTGTAAGATTACTCTAATAAACAAATAATAAAACAGGTGTTTCATGTTTTTTCAAAATTCAACCCCTAAAGGGGTGAAACGGGGTTTCAAAATTTGTATGAATGAACAATATTAGATGTGCTTTTTATTTCGAAACTTTGTAAAATTACTCTAATAAATAAATAAGCAAACAAGTGTTTCATATTTTTTTTAAATTCAGCCCCTAAAAGGGTGAAAAAGGGTTTCGATTTTTTTTATGAAGAAACGATGTAGATGTACTTTTTAATTCGAAACTTTGTAAGATTACTCTAATAAACAAATAAGAAAACAGGTGTTTCATGTTTTTCAAAATTCAACCCCTAAAGGGGTGAAAAAGGGTTTCGATTTTTTTTATGAAGAAACGATGTAGATGTACTTTTTAATTCGAAACTTTGTAGGATTACTCTAATAAACAAATAAGAAAACAGGTGTTTCATGTTTTTCAAAATTCAACCCCTAAAGGGGTGAAACGGGGTTTCAAAATTTGTAGGAATGAACAATATTAGATGTGCTTTTTATTTCGAAACTTTTATTTTAAACTCTAATAAATAAATAAGGAAACACGTGTTTCATATTTTTTCAAAATTCAGCCCCTAAAGGGGTGAAAAGGGTTTCGATTTTTTTATCGAGAAACGATATAGATGTACTTTTTAATTCGAAACTTTGTAAGATTACTCTAATAAACAAATAATAAAATAGATGTTTCATGTTTTTTCAATGTTCAACCCCTAAAGGGGTGAAACGGGGTTTCAAAATTTGTATGAATGAACAATATTAGACGTGGTTTTAATTTCGAAACTTTGTAAGATTACTCTAATAAATAAATAAGGTAACACGTGTATCATATTTTTTCAAAATTCAACCCCTAAAGGGGTGAAAAGGGGTTCCAAAGTTTGTATGGAAAATCGATATAGATGTACTTTTTAATTCGAAACTTTGTAGGATTACTCTAATAAACAAATAAGAAAACAGGTAATACGGGGGTTTAAAGTTTGTATGGATAAACGATTTTAGATGGACTTTTTATTTCGAAACTTTGCAAGGTCACTCTAATAAATAAATAAGGAAACACGTGTTTCATATTTTTTTAAAATTCCACAAATAAAGGGGTGAAAAGGGGTTTCGACATTTGTATGGAAAACGATATAGATATACTTTTTAATTCGAAATTTTGTAAGATTACTCGAATAAATAAATAAGCAAATATGTCTTTTGGGTTCTTTCAAAATTCAACCCCTAAAGGGTTGAAACGGGGTTTAAAACCAAACGGGGATTACTTTAAAAACCATCTAAGCAAATATGTGTTTCGTATTTTTTTGAAATTTCACCCCTAAAGGCGTAAAAAGGGGTGTTTAAGTTTGTATGGAGAAACGATATTAGATGGACTTTTTATTTTGAAACTTTGTAGGATAACTCTAATAAACAAATATTAAATTAAATACGTCCTTCGCGTTTTTTTCACAATTCAACCCCTAAAGGCGTGAAAAGGGGTTTAAAATTTGTATGGAGAAACGATATTAGATGGAAATTGTATACTCTAATAAACATTTAGGCAAATACGTATTTAGTATTTTTTTTATTCAACCCCCTAATGTGGCGAAAAGGGGTTTAAATGATAATAAACAAATAAGCAAATGCATGTTTCATATTTTTCTAAAATCTACCACTTAGGGGGTGAGAAGGGGTAAATAACCCTAAAAATCAAAATAGAAGTCGCGCGCGACAATTCCCGGACGTAAGAAGGCGCTAGAACCTCATTATAAATTCATCATTTGTCTCGATAACATGTGTAGCGCAAGCACCGCGATCGTCACATCTTCACGCCTTAATTACTTAGTTGATCATCATGAAGTACATATTGACAGGAGTACCTACAGAGAAGGACGTTAGATACCTTTATATATTATACGCAAAAACTTACCACTTGACTGGGAAAAAGGGATCTATCTTAACCCAAATTTAACGCGTGCGAAGCCGCGGTCAACAGCTAGTATATATATATATATATATATATATATATATATATATATATATATATATATATATATATATATATATATATATATATATATATATATATATATATATATATATATATATATATATATATATATATATATATATATATATATATATATATATATATATATATATATATATATATATATATATATATATATATATATATATATATTATATATATATATATATATATATATATATATATATATATATATATATATATATATATATATATATATATATATATATATATATATATATATATATATATATATATATATATATATATATATACATATATATATATACATATATAAATAAATATATATATATATATATATATATATATATATATATATAATATATATATATATATATATATATATATATATATATATATATATATAAATATATATATATATATATATATATATATATATATATATATATATATATATATATATATATATATATATATATATATATATATATATATATATATATATATATATATATATATATATATATATATATATATATATATATATATATATATATATATATATATATATATATATATATATATATATATATATATATATATATATATATATATATATATATATATATATATGGTCGTGGTGGTCCGATTCCCTGGCCTCCGCGATCGCCAGACCTCATCCCCATCGATTTTTACGTCTGGAGAAGGGCCAAGGATCTTGTTTATGTTAAAGAGGTAGAAAATCGAGAAGAATTAATAAACCGAATCAACGGCGCTTTCGATACTATGAAAGCAGAGATGTTATTAAGAACTACAACGGTCGAAATTAGAAAACGATACCGAGCGTGCATACACAATGAAGGACGGCAATTTGAGCAACATTTGTAAAATTAATAAAATTTATTATTAACTGACTTAAGTGTTTTCTTTATTAAACTAGTGTAGGTATCCTTATTAGTTAAATAAATAAAAATGCCAGTTTTGGTGAAATGATCAATACCTCCTGTTATTTTGAAATAAAATACGTAAATTGCATACCAATAGAAAGGGCATTACCTAGAGATGTTTTGATTAAATTTGAAGCGCACTACCTCTTTTTTTTTTTTAAATGCAATGCGAAATTGACATTTAAGATTATTTTTAAAGTGTTTTTGTACTTTAGGGCATTTGTTTTTAATGGTGATTATCTGAACCAAATATTTTTTTTATTATTAATCTGCTACTAATTTAGATACGAATAAAAAAACATTTTGACTGTTTTATTAGTTTTAAATAAAGTTAATGGAGTTTAAAGCCATGGAAATGAAAAATTTCGACATATTACAAAAAAAATCATTAAAAAAAATCGTGAGGCCTAGGTTAAATTTTTGAGGCTAAGCATGTAGGTGAGGGCCTCACTTGTCCGTCATAATCGTATGTACAACCGTCTGCCGAACACCCTGTATATATATATATATATATATATATATATATATATATATATATATATATATATATATATATATATATATATATATATATATATATATACATATATAAACCTTCCCTCATTTCTTAAAATGTTACATGAAGTGGCTTTTAATATACACGAATGTCGTGTAATGACACAAAATCATAAATAATGGGCTAATGTCGTGTCTCAAATGTACCCGTATCTTTAGAAATTCAATCAAAATTTGAAGGGTAAAGTGGTAATCATTGTTGTAAAGTAATAATTATATCCGAGGCGGAAAATCGAACGAAGCCGCGACTCCGCGGCTATGAAAACATCTCTTTCATAATGTAGTGCCCGCGGCGTTGGACCGATTCGCCATCGCTCTCAATTTCCTAGAAGGCGAAACAATCACAGCGCGCCGAGATAAAAGTGACTTTGGAAATTATTCATATTGCCCGTTACAACGACGGCCGAGAATTGATTAAATATTTGATCGAACCCCTTCCCTCGACCTATTCGCTGATTAGGTATTTAAGTACCCTTTCAGGCCGCGGCATAGTTGTGAGACGGACGATAAACAAACGATCAAAGCCCCTAAGGCGGGTAATAACAACCATTACTCTGTAAGGTATTCTGTAAGTATTTCGCAGTGGCGTAGATGCACCGAAAAATATTTTACAAATAATCAGGGCTAGTGCACAGAGTACAAGCGTAGTTATAGAGCGATTTTAATACAGTAACCTACAGCTATTTATTCCTGGAACGTCAAACTACGTGATAATAAACATTTCACTTTACGGTTTTTATCCAAGCTTCTCATTATTATAGACGTGCATCGCGCACAGTAATCATCTATCTCGGTTATTCGCCACTACCCGTATGCACTAGTGGCGGGTTTCACACGTTTATATCGTAATTAATCTATAGGAATCTGTAATAAACCAGAGGCGACTGAAACATAATAAATGTTAAATTGACGACTCCTATAACAACACGTTCCTAGATAAGTACGGTGCGGTGCAAAGGAGGTTCACGTAGTTCTTAAGGCGAAAACTCGTCTCTTCACCAAAACTTCAAGCCCTTCAATGGGTGGCAAAAACTTTCCCCTTATCAGTCCCGCGAATTCTTTGGTCCTAAATTTAATGGCTTGATTTTTGCAAGCCAACAAAATATGCCGATTGGAATGAAAATATAATTTACCCTGTTGCATCATTCTATGGATTTACGACAATCATATTCTAGAATCGCAACTCAATATTTCTTCATTTTATTGTTACAACAAGCAAGCCGAGATTCCAGTCGCCTTCGAAAAATATACGTCCGGTTTAAGAGAGAACTGGATTTTTGGTCAATGATCCACCTATTTACATAGCCTGACAATAATGAAATAAACCAGCACCTCATTTTTAAAGCTTAATATGAGAGAAAATATATAATAAAGAATGTATATATTCCATTAAGTATAAAGAATCACTTGGTTTTCAAAATGCAATTCATGTTTTTTTTTAAATTTAATAATTACTTAAACATAACCATGAAATATTTGATTTCAAATATATCATTTCTTAAATACCTATACAGAGTATGATCTAAAGAGTACAGAGCAAGAAGTCAACAATGTACTTAACGAGACATGCCGAAATGGAAATGCCGAAAACAAAAACACTATCCCGAAGGTAAAAAGCACATTTGCCCAAAGACAATATTTTTTTATCGCCCCGAAAGTTTACAACTCATTATGTCAAACCACGAAACAAGTGAAAAATAATGTAACCTTCAAAAGTAAAGTGAAAACCTGGCTCCTAGACATTGGGCGCTCAAAAACTGAAGATCTAATTACTACTATAGAGTGAATATTAAAAACACATATACTTCTAAAATTTTACAATATTACATATTATTTTGTCATACATATTATATATTACAATGTAGTGTTAATACTTTGCTTATATAACTGTATATAATGCTACCTATTTTTCTACTTAAATTTATTAAATATAATGCAATGTTTATAAAGGAAAAAAAAGGTTATTTTTTATTGTATACATTTTTTTCTTCTTTTTATTTTTAGTTTTAATTTGTGTAAAAATACATTTTAAGACTCAATCCTTTGTTACATATAAAAAGTCTCTGAACATTGTAATCAAATGCGTCAGTTCGCGCGTCAACAACCAAATGTTAACTTAGCACAGCTAGATACAGACCTTATAGGTCTAGTTGGTTGAGCGATTTCGCCTCATTTCGGATATGCTAACACATTTATATGCATAGAGCTATGTTTTTTCGCTATACTAATGTTTATTTTTAACGATTCTGCATATATAACAGTATGTATGTGCATGTCTTTTTCTTGTACATACATTACTTTATAAAATAAAATAAAAATATATGAGGTCCTTTGCTTCATTCACAAATACGTTTCCCTTGCCTTAACCCCCATCCTTACCCCGTGTTTTGCATATGCGAACAGTGGATTCCTTGGAATTGGGATGCGAAAGATACCACCATCGCCCACAAGCGAGTGTTCCAAAATCGCTGATTTAAGACGGAAAGAGTGTACGCCCGCGCCTATACTGGACGCCCGCCGCACCTTCAAGCAAATCGCCCGCCAAAATACTAATTAGTGAAAATCATGCATGACATTGTATAAAAGTGGTCAAAGTGGATACCAGGGATAAATTCAACCAATTGCTATATACAGTTCAATATTAGGTATCTATTAAAGTGAACGCTCAATATCCTCCCATAGATATTAATACTCGATCACTCCGGAAGCGCGATATTTCAATATGTTTTTCAATAAAAAAAATAAATATTTTTTCTAAAATTATACAAATTAATAAAACTTTATATTTAGTGCTACTTATAAAAAAATCAAACAAAAAAAATAAATATAAATTGCATTCGATATTTTTCATTTTCAGTCTCCTGCTTCATGCTAGGATTCCTCGCAATAAAGTAAATTTTCCAATAGTAATTAAAATAAAATTTAATAATATTTAAAAAGTAATAATGACAAATAATAATATCAGGTTTATAAAACCAATTTAAGTAAATGGTCTAATAATATGGTCACTGGAATAATAAAATAACCCATAATAAAATATCTATCTCATGGCATGTCAGGGAATATAAATGACGTATAAATTTCTAAATTTCTAGAAGTTTTGTGGTTTTCATTAAAGGTTTTTATGCCATCCATTAATGCTATTGAGTATTAGAAATTATTGAATGTGTGGTTAGGGTAGCATTATTAGGTTTCGCGGGATTATGCTGTCGCAGAATGTAAACTACGTTTATATTTAAATGTAGGGAGGGAACGGTTGGTGGGATTCGGGGACGCCGCTGGAAAGGCGGGACGAAATGAGAGGCTCGGCCTTTCAAGAGGTCGACCGAGGAATGAAAGGGAAATGTAATTAACTATTAGTGAAAATGTAAAACGAAATGCCGCGGCTTTAAAGTGTAGCACCGCTTTGGGGATATGAAAAGATTTATTCTCACGCCATCTCATCCTCTCCTTAAATAAGTCAATTTCAGCCAGCGTGGCTTCCTTTTATTAAGGCCGCGTATCCACGAGGTGTAGCAGAAAAGTAAGGAGACTCTTGCTCAAATGCACTGAGGAAAAACAAAGACGTGAGCTCTTTAAATTACGATACTCTTACTAAAAAACCTCTATCTTCTCACAGGCGCCCTCTGGGATCTGAAGACAACCTACTGCTATCTATCCCTAGTCATATCAGTGATTTCTTCTCGCACTCCTTCATACATGGGACCCGTCTCTGGAATGCTTTACCGGCACGTATAAGGATAGCACCGAGTTTGTTTTGCTTTAAACGCAGGCTCAAAGAACACTTGAACCCACACGCATAACCTTTTCCCTCTATTTCCTTGTTTTCCCCTCCCTTTTGCGTCCCCTGCGTAATTATAGGTTCATTGTTTGTATTCTTCTTGAATTTACTGTTTTTTTCTGCTAAATTTTTCTGTACATATTGTTCTACCAGATTAAGGTTAGCTGTATGATATTTATTTCAGGCAATAAGCTCGCCTTTTTGATTAAGCAAATAAAGAGTTTTATTGATATTATTATTTTATAAAATAATGGCCAAACGGTTCCAAGCAGATGTATAAGGTGTAAGGGAAATAATGGTGTATGACCATTTCTGGCAGGTATGAAGTCGATGCTGACTTTACAATCTGACAGTATTATACGCGCTGCATCTCTGCACTAAACTGGCTATCTTTACGTAGCATTACTGTAACCAACTGTAGTGCAGTAAGATTAGTTTAGACAGTGCTTATGAATGTTATCACCTTAAAATCCGTAAAAGCAGTGTGTACCACCGTTGAAATAACTCAATATTAGCAGGTAATTATTAGCACCCTACGATTTATGCAAGTATGTAGTGGAAGTACTGTAATACCGTGCATGTCAACATTCCTCCATTACCAGTCTTTCCAATGGCATTTACCTTTATTACAACCACCTGCTAACTAAGATGACCACCTGTCAAGTATTTTCAATAACGACACTAAAATGACTATATTGTTCGCGTTCAATCCATCGACTTTGTGGTTTAAATATATGACTTTACGTCTATTTACGAGGGACCAAATTACATTCATGTATAATATATTCGTTGTTATATGCAAATTGACTACCAGACTTCGCTTATTTTATTTAACGTAGTACAAATACGCATAACACATCATTCTTTCTCGACCACTGGCAATCGACTCATACTTTTGACCTTACAGTGACGCTATTAATAATGCCGTTTAGACGTAAGATTATATTGAGATCAAGTGCAATAGTATTACCGTCTTATTAAAATGCGTAGATTTATATTCACTAAACGTAAAATTAACTACACTTGTCTTACGACGAAATCGATGCGTAACATACAGATTTAAGGGTGTACTACAATTACTATGTCATCTTCTGTAATATTGAGAGAACTTTAGATCGTCGCCAAACCCTGGCATTAAATTTTACAGTATTTAATCCCAGACAAATATTTGGACGTATTAATATCTTATCATTTGGACACGTATGACATACTAATGTTTGGCATGCAATTTATTATGAACTGTGCATAAAACTGTAAATAATATTTTTTGACAGATTAATAATATTTTATTAAACCGTGCGGTGGTCGCGTTTTGAATATGCCATGTAAGTAAGTGATCGCACGTTATTTTTTTACATTGACGTTTGATTAGTTTGACAATTAGACAAAAAATATTGGATTTAACTAAACTTTAATTTAACTTTCAGAAAAATAGCTTTTGAGCAGTATGGAAGAGCAAAAAAAAACAATAATCCATCAACCTGCCTAGGCAAATAGGGATGATTCATATAGTTTATTTTTTGTTTCATCTTTCTTGTCAATGACAAATAACTATATTTTAGATTTATAATTTACTACCTACCGAATCTTAATAGACCGTCAAATAATTTTGGCCACCTAACCGGCCAAATCGAATATATGGCCCGTACTGGGTGCCTAGTCTTTTAGTCATTGCTGGGCCACTAATGAAAATACACAGTTAATTCAAATAATGATATATGTTTTCCGAAGCAACATAATATAATATATTATTTTAAGCACGTCCAAACGACCACATGTAGAGCGTATTACTGAGGTTAAAAGTGGACCACTCTGAATCATTTTTGTTGCACACCGCCCGTATAATAGATTGTAATGAAATACGTGGATATCTATACATTCAGACTGCAAATGCTCCTCTGTGTGAATAACTACTCAAAATCTTCCTACCTCATACAATATTTTGATAGAAAATGAAAATATTATCTCTGATTTGCTAGATATTGCGAAAACTGCTTGGAGATCCGTTAGAGAATTGAACAATCACGGAAAGTCCTACCAGAGATGCACTTCTTCGTACTGAGAGAGCCGCCCAGCTCAGTTGAATGGATAGGATAATCTACCTGTCCTGCAAACTAGTATGAAGTAAAATGAAAGGGAAACAGCTTGTTGCAGTCGGTTGGAATATATGTTTACTTACATCGAAAATGTGCATGTATAGTTGATGCATATTAATGTTCCCTCTCATGAACAGTGAAAAGAACAAAAACAACTAATAACTGTTTACAAAAAAATAAAAGTATGCTGAGAATGCACTAAACGCTTGGACACTTCGTTTGGCAGAACTCAAATTGAAGCTTTCAAACTTTTAATAATTATTCATGATTTTGATAAAATCGCGAAGTTATATTTAACCTGAAGAATGTCCCTACATGGAGGCATTTTTTTATAACACAAGACCGCCATTAGTCTGGTGAATATCGTCATGCCCATATAGGTAGTAGCGCCCAGCGATACTGTATGTAATTATGAAAGATAACATAAAAACTATTTAAATATGACGTTTATCGATCATCAATCCCGTCATCCCCCGTCACGCTACGCCAAGTTCCACCACACCGTCAACGTTGACGTCATTGCAGCGTTTACCACATAATATGAAACGGAACTTTTCGTGAGAGTTTTTTGTCAAAAGCCACTGGGCGACTCGAAAAAATTGAAATAGTCGTCTTCTGTTGGAGTGGCCAAAAATTCATGCGACGTCAACGTATGGCATAAGACGATTAGGTGAGAACAGATAGCTTATTATTTTCTTAGCACCTAATCTTTATGTGGGATGAAGTGAGAGCTAATGTGAACTTGTTGAGTTAGCCACGAAGACCCATTTGTGAGGGGTCGGTCACATTTACTGATCAACACCCATCCGGCGGCCTCCACGCATGAAGTGCGATCACGGCTAGGATTCCGGCCTAAAGGCTAGTTCCCCCAGGAGTCAATCTTCTGGCGCTCCTGGACAGTTTGCGTACCGTGCGGCGTAAGCTAATCGATTGTGCATTTTGACTAACAGTCGGGGGAGCCTGGAAACAGTACTGTCTCCTATAGAGCGGGGGTGGTTATTGACCTTACGGCGACTGCTCTTGAAACGACCACGGCTACCCGATTTCGAGTGAACAGCCAGGCAAAGGATTCGGTGGTCCGCGATAGATTCGGTTGACACCATTTCATCGCTACGTAAGGGTGAGGACCGTGCTAGCGACCACTCGTAACCAGTCGGGAGACTGGAGTAATCTGGTTCCAACTGGAAGTAAGGGCGCGAGTATCGGCCCGCTGGGTAATATACCTGGCTATCTCGCGAATAAGGCGTTGGCCTCTTACGGGCATGTAACGATGTTCTTCCACGGTTCTCTATGCTCTCGTCTTAAGAGTTTCTTGTAATTTCTTGAAGATTCTCTGTATGTTTCGTTTCCTTCCTGTTACCGGCTTATGATCGGAAAAGCTGTAACCATGCATTCCAAGTAGACTATCGAACCTTCCGCAGTAATTATAAAATATTATTTTGGTTTAATATAGTTAGGGATTTCTATTTCTAGCAAAGAAGCTCAGTTGTAACTCTAGGCTGATATTAATTTAATGCTTACCGAATGGCTCATCTTTCAGAAATGATTAAATCATTAAATAATTACCTATTACTAATTAAATCAGATATCACTGAATAATTACCTATTACTAAATTAACGATTACCTACCGACCTGCTCGTAATAATGTGCACTAAATTATGTTTTTAAGAACATAATTTAGTGCAATAGTGCTTTAGTGCCAAAACAGAAGAAGATGCTAGTAAAAAAAAGTGTTAATGTCAATGCATCGCATGTCAACCTGTCGTAGTGCAATATCCAAGAAATGTTGTTCCACAAGTTTGTCCTTTCTCGCAAAATGCATATACACACAATACATCGCTGCACACACATATCTACACATGCACACATCCACATATATACATGCACGCACACACAGACACCATTTGATGACTTGCAATAATTGGATTTCTTCTATCATAAAATTTTTAAGTTTGTTTATTTGTTAACTTGTCCGGGCCAAAGTAGAACACGTATCTTCAAAAAGGTGCGGCATCGATGGCCGTGTCGTTCCTCTCTTGTAAGTCTTGGTTTGTGATGGAGGTTGACAGCTGCGGGCAGGATAGGAGGTGGTCTTCCTGCAGTGTTTCACAGTCGCATGTTGGATTCGCTGTGTAGCCCCAGCGAACGAGATTGGCTGTGGTAGAAAGACTTGCAGGTGAGTTGTGACTCACCGTTTCCAGGGACGCCCGATTGTTCATGATCGCATACTAGAAATTTGAAAACGTGCACAATCTTCGAGGAGGCTTCTTCAATGTCCAATTTTCAAAAAATAATTCAAGTATCATTACTATTTGTTACCTAATAGAAAATTCTACTCTTGTAAAATGTTTATGGATATTTTTTTTAAACTTCAATCTTGCATCTGGAAGCAAAGCAAATAAAAATAAGCGGACGCCGTCTCAGCATGACGTCACGGAGAGCACTGAATTGCACTGAATTGACCGCCCAAACGGTCAATTGACCGATCAATTCAGTGCAATATACACCCAAGGCGAAGAATTGTTTCCGCTTTGTATATAACAAAGAAGCTGAACGCCCAAGCGGAGAGAGACGAAAACGGTAACAAGAATTGCTGCACCGGCAAGGCACAACAGTCTCGTAATTTTATCAGTAGAACTAGACGTGTTCGCTGAATCTATTTAAGTGTCTACTCACGTATATAAAGAGTGTTTGGAACCTATAATCCTATTTATAAGTTATGATTCTGTGCCTCAAAGTGAAAAAGATTAACAAAAATAGAAAAAAAATATATGTTCGGAGTTGATATCTACGGATTATTATTCTATTAGATAATTATTCTACCTGAAAAACTAACTTCATAATAAAGTACAACTTTTTAGGATTAAGGTGTCTGTTACCAAGGACAACGCATTTTTATTTCAACTGTATTTTTGTAAAATCTAATTTGTCAGTTTTTCTTGTTCTGATAACACACTAAAAAAAGCATTTTAGACCCCAAAAACCTGAATAACACTATAGGAATAGGACAATTTTTATTCTCAATTTTTAAATCAATACATCGCCGAAACTGTTCCTCCCTGTAAAGATCCCGGTGTTTGCCATAGCCAATTAAAAGGAAAAGTCGTTACAGATTGGGCATAGCATTATACTTCCGATTTCTAGTGGGATAATTAATTTTGCTCTCAATTAATTAGAGTTGTCTAAAATGAGTGTACAAGGTAATGTGAATGATTCGCCAAAAATTATCAAGGGTGATAATTCATCAAGAGGCCGTTACACTGAAAATTCCGCGGACGGGTCTTTCGCTCGAGGAATATATTTCAGGCTAATCAATTTCATTACGGGATCGCTTGCGAGCGACATTAACGAGACGCTCCGCGTCCCGAAGACGGGCGCCCGGTAAGGGCCCGGGGGCGGATGATGGGGTCGGCAAGGGGATATTTAATTAATGCGAAAAGCCTTTAAAATTAAAGACGCTCATTCGGCGTGTTGCCTTTGTCGGTCTAATCAAAACGAAACGCAAGGGCTGCGCCCATTTATCCGACGAGATTGACCGTTTGTACACTCGTTGCCCCGCGACTCGGCCTCGTGCTATCGCTCCGGCGGGCCCCGTTTTCTTTACGGCGCGCCCCGTCTTAACTTCATTTCGTACTCAAGGGCCTGATCTGCAAAACGGTGCGGATATCGACGACCAGCAAGCTATGATAGCAAAAGAGGACTACTACCTAATATAACATTAATAATGGGTAATAGTCAGTTAATTTAGCTACCTGTATAAAAGCATTGTTTGAAAAATACGACTACTTATGATAGATAATGAAATAATTTAAATAATGTTCTGAAATCAATTAAAAATATGCATATAATATATAATCAAATATTCAAACAAGCTTAGAGTCAAAATAATAAAATAGACAAAAGTTAAAATAATAATAATATTATAAAGTAACATTGCCCAAAAAGAAAAGAAATACAATAAATTGATAAACCTACATATTCCATGTATTTAAAAAATTATTATCTAAAAAAGGTAGGTAATTGCCATATAAATGTATTGTAAACTCATTCTTAAAAGGTCTTATTAACACCTGCAGCCGTCTTTGTTATTTAAGAAATCGTCGATCCTATAAATGTCAAAGACGGCTGCATGTGTTAATGAGACTTTTTAAGAATGAGTTCACAATACATTTCTATGGTAATTACCTACCTACTTTAGACGAGCATATTAATTTTATAAATACATTGAATATGTAGCTTTATCAATGTATTGTATTTATTTTCATTTTGGTCAATGTTACTTATATTATTATTATTATTTTAACTTTTGTCTACTTTATTATTTTGACTCTAAGCTTGCTTGAATATTTGATTATATATTATAAGCATATAATTAGTTGATTTCAGATCATTATTTAAATTATTTCATTATCTATCATATGTAAGTAGTCGTATTTTTCAACACACAAGTCGTCTTGTCAACACACAAGTTGGTTTTTCTATAATATTAGCAGGTGTCTCAAAACCGAGGATTGTCATCATTTCGGCCCGCTGCAGTAGTAAATTTAAACAATAAATTTGAGGCTGTTGATTCAATTCTGATAACAGTTCTCTCTTCAAATTCTTAATAATAAAACGATATTGAAAAATCTAAGTTGTTTGTGGATATTTGGAATTTCGACTTTTAATAAGCCTTGATATCTTTAAAATGAACATTTATTTAATTAAAATTCGGGAGAAGAATGATCAATAAGCATGCATTGTAAGTTGAGGAAGCTCTTTTAAAAGAAATAGTCTTCTTTGTAAAGACGATGCTGCTTTGCCGTGTAGACTACCCATCTCATGCCTCGTCGTCATAGCGACGCAAGAGACTATGCGAGATCGCTCCACTTCGTCATGTGCGTTGCAGAAAATGTAGTTCGCCGGCCTACCTTAATTAGTACGCTCAGTGCTAATTGCTACAATGGCTGTGTGTCTATTGTGATATACTCTCCAATATTTCATCGATCTACCACCATTTTACAGCTCCCTACATATCTGTGATTCGGCGCCAGTTTGCTTCGTCTTAATGCTGTTCCTATTTCCCACGCTGTTTGTAACCCTATCCCTGGATAATAAAGTTTGTTAAGTTTATTCTTATGTCTTATATTTGGTTGCTGTGACGTCTGATACACAATAGTCGCTGTAAAAGTTTACAAAAATAGCACCTTTTTCTCATTTATGATACACTTTTTTTCTCGTTTTATTTAAAATATCTGCATATTATGTACAAATTTATTTTCGCCTAATGTTTTCACCCTAACTCTAGTAGCCTGGACACTAGCGCGAAAGCGTCTGCTATTTAGGCCACGGTACTCGGCCAACTTGAGCGATAAAATCTCCAAAATGGATTTAAACTGCTGCAAGATTTGAATGTTGCGTAACGCGCGTCGCGTGGCAGAGTCAGTATGGCGAAAAAGAGTGGAAGCCCAAAGTAGTTTACTCGACATCGTCGGACTCACGAATAATTTAATCTATACTTACACATTAAACAAGTGCCTTCAAAAAAATGCCTATACACGAACGGGGATAACGTTAAGGCATATTTTATTTATTTATTATATTATTATTACTATAAAACATTGTTTTTGCTTATAAAAATAACATGAACCGAATGGCAAAACCTTAACCTTTTGCTTATTCGATTCTGTCACCCAACTGGGACTAGCCCGTTCTATGATAGACAGGACTCTAATTTTACAATAAATTATGAAAAAGTTTTATTAAAATGCTCATAAAACTAAATTGCCCTAAAATATGATCCTCAAAAAAAACAGTCAAATAGAGCAAGACAATCGGAGAATTTACATAAACCTAAAGTAAAAAGTAAGATAAATCTAAAATAAAAAAAATAAAAAAGTCAATAAGTAATATTTAATATATGTTAAGAAATATAAAAATTTATATAAAATAAAGCACAATTCATTGTGAAAACAATATATAACAACAAAATGAATTGGTAATTAGTTGAATGGTAAAATATAATCAACATACATACTGTTTAAAAATATATTAATAATTTGTGCACCTAAGTTTTATTAAACTATAATTTCTAACATTTGACGTATGGTTAGTCTGTCATGACTCGAGAACCATTCCTTTTTTTTATTTTTGAATACCCTAAATGTCAAATTCATTTTTATTTCCATATTGCTCAGATTGTAAAATCTCGGTTTAATGAAAGAGTAATGTCTTTGTCCAAATGATGTTTTAATCCTGGGTATTATTAAGCTATTTTCTAAAACTTGTCTTGTTTTGGTCTTCGGTTCTGAATTATTCCTAAATTTAAATTATTGTCTAAAAATAGCTTTAAGAGGGAAGTTTTAAAAAAAAGTTGCCTACAATCAAGGACTTTAGCTTCCACATAAAGTTCATTGCTGGGATGGCGATATGGTCTGCGGAGAATAATTTTGAGTATAAATTTCTGCGCAACTTGCAATGGCTTTAGCAGGGTTTTACCACAATCACCCCATCCATTTATGCCATAAGTAATTAGCGATTCACATAAAGCAAGATAAACAGTTTCTAGCGTTTTGGAATCCAGAATATTCCTCAGTTCTTTGAAAATATTTCCAAGGATTCGCACCTTTGTAGCCACGTTATGTATATGAGTGTCCCAACGTAGGAAGCAATCTACTAATATACAATAAGTACAACAAGTAGGTTTTTATGGTACTCCCGTACTCGGTATAGGGCCTTGAGTAGAGCGAAGTACTACCCAACGCTTTTGCTTACTATCGTCACTCGAGAAAGGATGGTCAGGAAACGTAAACTAGGTGAAAAACCACGGTCTTTATTTTATTTTGTACGAAAAAATGGCATTTTAAAGTTCACACTGGGTCTTAAACCTTAAAATGTTTCTTGTTTACTCCAAGTTTATGATGTAATTTTGTTTCGATCGATTATATTGCTATATCGATAGATATTGTTATACATAAAATAATGTGGACCAAATTGTAACGAGATACCATCTCGGTTTGTAAAACCTATCGCTTATTATGCAAGCAGCGATTATGGAAGCAGCCGTCTGTTGGCGCTTAGCCGAGAAACGAACAGCGCCGCCCGAGGCAATTGCAACGAGACCCAAACGGATACGTCCATCGGCGGAGAGAGGTCGCTCATTGATTTGATTTATTAAATTATATCAAATCAGTCCTTGGCTACTTGCCGAGAAAATCTTGGGGTGAAGCAAACGTTTTTTTTTGTTTTGGAGAATGTTCATATTCTGCGGCTCACATAATTCGGCTATCTTTAGCCTCAAACCTCGTCAAAAGCCGAATATTTGGCCATATTCTACTTGAAATCGCTGTGGACACAGGGCTCCCGGCCTAGTATCATCCCGGCGTCCGTTGCGGCGTCGCGTCGTTCACCCAAGCAATCTCGGCTTCGCATTTGCGTAATTCGGCCATTAAAGGTGTGCTTTTTTCCGCCGACGGTGTCTCTTCGGTCTAATTTACATGAGCAAAATGACCGCCGTTCTTTTTTTATTTTAATTCAAACTTTAGCGATCTCCGGTATCTGGCCGCCCTGGCCGCAGCTGTGCAGGTGGCAATACACAACACGACACTTCACTTCCGAACGGAAAGAGAATTTAAAAAAAAAACCGTGATATCCTAATGATCTCGTAGTATTTTACGACGTCTTTCAATGGATATTTTTACTTTCTTTTGGACTCGATAGGTCTTTACTTTCGGCAGACTGTTAAAACAGTAACAGAATATAGCATAACATATTTCGTGAATAGGTAATCTGAAACTGAAATTTCGGTCGCAAATGTCCCGACGGTTTAGCGACACTCGAAGTTTAGGCAATGTTACAACCGTCATTGTCCAGAGTAGACTGAAGTGCTGTCAGTATTATTTCGCTGTTTTTGTGTGGGTAGATGGTATACTGTTTCTGCTTTCTTGTTTCTATTCTCTGTCTACGAACACTGTAGTGTTCAGCGCTCTAAGATGAGGAAAAGCTATCTGTCCCTAATCCTACCCTGTACTATATTCTCAATATAATCGATGTACATCTCATTCTATCTAAAAATGCTAACGTTTGCCGCAAGAAGTACTGCATTCCATAAAGGATTGAAGCAGTGAAAGTATTTGAAAGCGACCGTTTTAAACTAATAAAATAAAATATATACCTTTGCCTATGTGTTCATTGCAATTCGGTACATAATATAATGAAATTAAATGATTTATAGCAATAATAAATATAATTAAAATATCACTTAAAACGTCGAAATATGTATTTAAATTCTACTAAGCAAGCGATATTTCGGATGACCCATGAAACGAAAAAACCTAACCTTTCAAAGAAAAAAAATAACACTAATGTAGTTTGTTTTTAATATCAACAAATAAAAAAATATTTAGCGTATTAGATAATATATAAATAAACCGAGCGCTTTGCTAATGATAGGGCAGTCAACAGGTATTTGCAGTCGGCGCCGCATCAATTGAGCGGGTAAATAATAAATAATATCAATAAAAATCATAATTCTTACCGATCCGAATTGAAAGTTAGACAGAATCAAGTTGATTTGAAGTCCTTTTGTAGACATATAGTCCTCTGCACTTACCTGCAAGAATGAAAGAAAACAGTTTTTATTTTGTAAAAAGGACGAGGCACGTCGAAAAAGTAAGAGTACTGGATGGTTTAAACAAAGATGGCATCATTGCATTCAAGGTCAATGTGTTGGGAGTAGAATGCGTGCTCATTTGTCTCAGTTAGTTGAAATTCTTGTTGTAAAGCCATGTAATGTATGTCTCGATTCCGAATCCCGCCAACTGCTATTTGAGGAGCGTTTTAATAGTAGCTTATTGGGGCGTTTCAAATACCACTCACTCTTCCGCAATCGTGTGGAATCAATTGGAAGCAGAAATGCGGTCAATTACCTTACATTTATTAAATCTATCAACAGATAGATTTTAATGACGCGACGGCCACTGTTTTTTTTTGTTTCATTTAAATCGTGAGGTTTTTCAATATTTTTTTAAAGGTTTATTCTGAAAATCAAGCAGCATGACTTGAGAATATCCTAAATTGCAGGGAATATAGCATCATATTGCATTCTTTATATATGTTTTTGATCTACTCTAAAATCGAGGAATATTTCATCTTTATTGTACTTTTCTTGCTACATATAAATAAACAATTAATATTTATTTAAATCCTAATGATAAATCAAATACTTAAAATATCTAAACAAACTACATTTACGAAATCGAAGGCTATGGCGGGCGTTTGGCATTGTAAATAACATAAAACGTCGGGTGTTGCAATCTTCACGCGGTAAATCCGTTTTATCTTGTATATAATATATTATATTTACATAAACCACATACTATTTTAATGTTGAAGAGTAACGAAAGTCGACAAAAAATATAAGTAGTCTACAATTTTTATATTAGGTTCAGTTAACTTAACAAACAGGTCATAAATCTTATATTGATTGCGTGTAGCTAGCCTAAGCTTAAAAGTAAATAGCTATTATTGTATTGGTTTATCAGTGAGGTCCAAGAAGTTGCTTTTTTTTCTTTACACTTGCTAGTCTTGTATCACTTGGTAGAGGGCTTTAATAGCATTTTGAGAAGTTATACAATTATACACGGAGCCCTCGGCGCACGAGTCAACTCGCACTTGACCGTTTTTAAGGACCCGGCCACAGAACAGTGAAAGTCGTCGGGCAGGTCTACGTAGGATGAGACCACGGCTTTGCTGTTTTGTGTCCTTTGCCTGTCTCCTTACTCGAAATCGGGTAGCAAACAAGTCGTTTTAAGAGCGGCTGACATTAGGTCAACAACTAGTTCCGCTTCGTAGGTAACCATATGTCGTTTCCAGACTTCCTCAGTTAATCGCCGGGATGCTCAGTCGTTTGGCTAAGCTCCCCGGAGAAAACTGACCCACATGCCTAATATGGTAGCAGGGGATACAAGAGGCCTTACCAGGTTCGAACTTATACGAACATGCCCTTCGCTGTCTTAGGAAACATACGTCTCCACCCCCCCCCCCCTGGTTATTCGCCGGCTAGGGATTTCTTCGTTTTTTCCGCAAGTTCAGATAGTGCTCCAGCCGCCCAATTCCGCCCGAAGTGTTCCCCGAATCCGCGATCTTCTGATTCCAGCCGCCTCCGACCGCAGGATTACAGCCGCGGCAGAAGCTCACAGCGGCCCGGCAGGGTAAGCCCCTCCTCGAGGAGGCTATCAGATAGGAGTTGAACCGTGAGTTGGGCAGGTCAGATGACAGAGAGTTTGGCTAACACCATCCAAGCTGCCCGGAACCATTAGGAACCAAAGGAACGATAATTTATTGCTAAATTGATTTTGCACGCTTACTGCAACAAAGTGCATTGCTCGTCGTTCGCGATTGAGGTCTTGAAATCAGCCAATAGCAACATCAGACTAATTAATACAGTTTTTAATCTCATTAATATTGATCAATTCAACGTCTACTACTGGATGAGGGTTAAACCGTGAGTTGCGCTGACTTAAGTACGACGGGGGTCTTAGTGGCCCAATCGTACGAGAACTATTAGCAGTCGTATATATCAGCAGTCAAACCGTAGCAAATCGACATGATTATATGGGTAATAGAGCTTGCATGGCACCTAGCTGAAGAGTCAAAAGTAAAAAAAAACTAGTCGCTAAGGGCGGCCAAAGGAGGTTGGTTTTTAACTATCTGAATACAATATTATTTGAATTGGCTCATTTCGCTGATTTCAACAGTTAATCACTTTAGTTTGATGTAACTTTATTTGAGAGAAATCATCATAAACGTAAGCGTACAGTATGCCCCCTCCCCATAATACCTTTTCTTTGTTAATTTCTCAGCGGCAAAGTTTTTTTAAATTTATATCACGAGAGGTAAAGTTTACAGGAAAATTAAACAAAAATTTATAACTATCATATTTTTTTAAAATTGCCAAATCTAGAAATAAAATATTTTTTTTTTTTAAACATAGCATTTGCAAAGCATATGTATCACATTATCTAGCATCGTTAAATCGAAGAAAACTTGTGGCATTTTTTGTGACCTATCCAAGGCCTTTTATTTATTTTTATCTATTTATTTATAGTATTACACAAGTTCGTTTGTACAGTTTACCATAATAATATCATGTTGTATATTTATAACTGATTCTTGACTGTATATACATATATATAACTGATTCTTGAGGAGATAGAGTAATGAATAAAAGTCGCCTAACTAGGACAGGGCCTGTTCTAAGGCAGACTATAAAATATTGTTTAGATGTATCTAATCAAATTACTAAATAATTATTATATAAAACAAATAAAATTTAAAATTAAAACAATTAAAATTGGTAGAAATTCTATTACTTTGATAATAATTATTAACGTGTAAAGTAAAAGTAAAAATATATGTTTGAAAGTAAAAATATATGTCTAAAATTGAAGAATAATTCGAAAAATGATTATACAAAAAATTTATATACAATATTCAACATTCCATTGATGTTTTTCCCTGCCTTCTGTAATAAGCCACCTAGAAACCGATTTTTTAAATTTGTTTTTGGTTTCAATGCGTTTAACGACATCAGGCAGGTAGTTGTACATTCTCCGTGCTATGAAGTTGAAATGTCTCCGTTCGAAAGTCGTACGAGTTCTTGGCACTATCATATCGTCATTCTTTGCAGCTCTGGTGAGTCTCACTCGTGCGTTATTAGTGGCATTTTGAATTTTGCGTGTATCAAGGCTATCTTAATGTAGAACAGTCTTGGGTCCAAAATACTACTTTCTTTATATAACTGGTTCGTAGGATATCGATACGGTTTACGCTCGATAATTTTTAGTATACACTTTTGCGCTACTTCAAGAGGCTGGAGGATAGTTGATACACAATCACCCCACCCGATTATGCCATAACAAAGAATGCTTTGGCATAATGCATAATATGTATTTTTTAGTGTTCCCGGGTCTAAAATATTTCTCACTTCGCGGAATACGTAGGAAAGTTTTCGAACCTTGCTTGTCAACATCTCAATGTGCTTTTGCCAACGCAGCATATTATCAATTATTATTCCGAGATATTTTACGTGTTCTGTCCTTACCAGGAAAGGGCAGTTACATGGTGATGGTTGTCCTTTATTATTATTACTAAATGTTATATATTTCGTTTTTTTTATATTTAGGCTAAGAAGGGATTCATCTAACCATTCACGTACTTGATTAATACCAGCATTGGCTGCACAGAAAGTGTCCCTCCAGGTGAACCCATCAAAGATAATGACTGTGTCATCAGCATTGACAGCTTTGATTGCGTCGATCACCTTATTTTGCTTCAGAAGCTCGAGCACTACGGCATTAGAGATACAGTTCTAAGCCTAATACAATCCTACCTACAAGGACGGACGCAAGTCACTAAAGTCCAAAACAGCTTGAGCGATCACCAAAAAATTACTAAAGGGGTACCGCAAGGTTCCATTCTGGGACCCTTTCTTTTTCTTGTATACATCAATTATATACCAGATTGCGTGTTATCTAATAACGATGTAATTGTACTGTACGCAGATGATACCTCACTAATTTTCAGCGATGCAAATCATGAACAACTAGTTAAGCGGATTGACCTTACCATGGAAAAACTTGGTACTTGGTTCCAATTAAATCAATTGTCTCTTAATGCATCTAAATCAAACCCCATAAATTTCTCGCTTCGGCCGTCCCAAAATAATATCTTCAGTATTAGCTATAGTGATAAAGTATTAGAAAATGTTGATCATACCAAATTTCTAGGCATTCATATTGATAGCAATCTGCAATGGCAAAAACAAATTTTGTAGCACCCGAAATTTCGGCGACGTTGCAGCCGCCGTTGTCTAGGGTAGACTGAAAGAGCAGTCAATCCGTGTTACGCGGGTAGGCCGCTTATCGCTGCCGCCACTGCGTAAATTATACCAGTGGTAGGGGGACGGGCTCGACGAGCGCAAATTTCGAAAATCCATCGAGCATAAAACACTCACTGTATCCTGTCTATTGTCCTTACGTTCGGCTTTTGGCGGTGGAAACATTTTAAGAAGAGAGTGATATAAAATTGACGCGGTAAATTCGTTTTTTATCTTTTTTATAATGTCAAATAAACCCGATAGTCTCCGATTTCATATAAACTGTGAAATTCAATACTTTCCGACATTTCCTAAAACTATTTGACAAATTAATATTCAAATAGCGTATCAAAAAGCGTACAAAATATTAAAATATGCCATTACTTAGCTTAAAAAATAATTAATATTAATAAAATGTTAAAACTACACTTGAAGTTATTTTGTGAAAAAATGTTTCATAGAAAGAACCACTTCCGAAATATCGTAACCCTCGGCATGCGAGTAAAACTTGCACGACAGTTGTTATTTTTCAGTTCTGCTAAAATTCACACTAGTTTGCTAAAATTCACATTTGTATGCTAAGGCCATACGTAAAAACAAAGCCATATAAAAGCCGACATCCACATCCAGCATCCCTTTTGCAGTAGTGTTATTTATGGACGTGTTGCACTGACACCGTAGTAGGAAAATTGCTCTCAATGATTTTATTTCGCTCTGAATAAAATTAAATATACCACGGTGATGTTTTTGCTTTGAATAAAACAGAAATTAATGGTTTAAAATTAGGGAGAAGTGCCTTCATGAAAATTTATGAATTGTTAAACAATCGAGTTTCTCCATTGATAAAAAATACTGAACAACATGGATTATTCAGTAATTAAATATTTATCTAAAACCTATTATTTATGTAACCGAATATGGATTCTAATTTATCATTTTATAGACACCATAATATATGTAGATAGAGTAAGGTCGGCAAATATGGCCCAGTCGGCTAATATGGACCACCCGCTTCTCCACGAACTTAGCGACCGAGCACGCCTAAAGTTAGTCGCAAGTCGAATGATGTTGCATCGCGACGCCACCAGTTGTCTGCTGTCACTCTCGGACCGTGTTCGCGTCACCTCTTGCGATTTCTGTATTTTGTGACAAATCGATGTTATTTTCTGGTAAGTTTGTTATTTTATTTATACATAAACTTGTTGCCTAAATTGTTTGTGGCCAACATGCTTGCGTTGGTATGTTTCACTGCCTATTCAATACTGTAGTTTATAGAAGTAAGACAAAGTCAGAAGTATTTATCAAAAATATTATTAGGATAAAGTACTGGGTGCGGCTAATATGGACCACCATAGCGTAGGTAAATATGGCCCAGTGGTCTGTATTAAACCCTAATTTTTTTTATTACAGAAGATGTCTCCACGTCCTTCTTCAAAAGCAGGGACGAGAAAAAGATGGGATGGGGCGGATATGCAGGCAGCAATTTCTGCGATAAGCGACAAAAAGATGGGCTTCCTTAAATCTTTCCAAACAAATCTAACGAGGCAGGAAAGCTTGAAAAGCACAAATTATCACTTTTTCACCGCACAAAAAAGATTTGGAAGACTCTATTAAGAAGAAAAAAATGAAAAAACTAATCTACGGAATCTAATGCAAATATGGACCAGGTGGTCCATATTTACCAACCATGTCCCAGACTTCTTTTTTTCGACTGTATTGGTATTTGACAAATTTAAGCTAAGTAAATTATAATGAGGATGAGTAAATGACTGAATTATGTTAACCAGATAAGTACTCTACTGATTAAAGATCATGATACTGATATTGTGTAATAACCTTGAGTTTTATTTCAAAAAGTCCTTATGGTGGTCATATTTGCCGACCTTACTCTATATTAGTATCATCCGAATTTATTTAAAATACATTTTATAAAAATAAACAAAAATGTCTCGAGATAAACATCATGAAAACCATTTACTTACTAAAATATTGAAGTAAAATAAATAGGTCGATCTTACAATTGTGTGGAAATGTGATAACAAGGTCATGGCCATTCAGAAACTGAGCTACTGATTAGATCCCAGATTATTCTACAAATATCATGGACGACTTCAACATAAAACGAAGCAATCCAAATCGATGGGGAGCTGACATGTTCACAGATAGATATAGGATGGATTGTGACATTGACTACAACTAACTTATAATTCTATGAAGATGAACTGACACGGCGATGGCCATCAAGGAATCGAGCATATATTTATGCTTATCACGAAAGACATCAACGCCAAACTAAGCAAAGGTAAATCGCTGGGTAGATGATAGATTCTGACAGTTGTGGTGAACGGTTTCGTGCAGCTTGGGCCACAAGATCCATTTTGTTCTCGGATCGGCTCAACTCACGATTCAGCTCCTATTCAGAAGCCTCCTCGAGTGGAAGGCTACCCCGGGTAAGACTCCCGTGTCTCAGGCCTCAGGGCTAGGGGACCGGTTTCTCCCGGCGGGATTGCATCCCGGCGCCACTGGACGGTTTTCGCATTGGTCGGCAAAGCCAATCGGTTGTGCATTCTGACTAATTGCTGAAGAGGTATGGAGACTATGGAAATACACTGTTTCCTAAGCAGCGGGGGTGGATGTTTCACCTGATGTCGTGCCATTCTTGAAATGACCTTGGGCCACTCGATCTTGTGTGGCACTATGGGCAAAGAAAGCCGATGTCCGCGATAAATTCAAACTGAATTACCGCTGTAATACAACAGGTAGAGGTTGCGTAAGGGACTTCGGAGCCGCAACCAGTCGGGAGGACGGAGGTATCCTGAAGGTTAATTACAGCCGGAGATATCCTGCCAAAACTGGTAGTTAGCGGGTGAGGCTGACCGCTGGGTACCTTCCACGGTGCCTCGCCGTATGGCGTTGGACTCTAACGGGTTGCTAGTGAATTAGACAGCAGATTATCTTTTCCCTAAGTCTTCTACGCTCATCCCACGGTTGAAATAACGATCTATGTAACGAACGTTGTAGTCGACACCGCCATCCAGATTCTGACAGTGAATAAATCTAACTTACTATTTTATGAAAACTCATCCATACGGCGACTGTCGTTAATGAATCGAGCATATTATATTTTACGATTTTCATAAGAGATTCGACAGACTAGGCAACTTGCGGTGTCAACTACAACGGGCGAGCCCGTCACCACAGGACATTTTAACGATTTTCTCGTTCTGTCGCCCTGCAGTGAACGTAGAAGACTTTGGACAGAACAATCCAACGTCCAGCTACGTCACAACCCGCAAGAAGCCAACGCCTTTACCGCGAGATAGCCAGTAATGTTACCTGGCGGCCGACCCTCGCGCCCTTGTTTCCAATTGTGACCAGATTTCTCCGGTCTCTCGATTGGTTCCGAGTTCGAGGTCGCTTGCGCGGTCCTCTCCCTTACGAAGCGGTGAAACGGTGTGCGCCGAATCTATCGCGGACCAAGGCGTCCTTTGCCCGACTCTGAACCGGGATCGGATGGCCAATGGTCATTTCAAGAGCAGTCGCCGTAAGGTAGGCAACCACCCCCGCTCTATAGGAAACAATACAGTTCCCAGACTCCCCCGACTGTTTGTCGGAGAGCACAGTCGATTGGCTTGCGCCGCTCGGTGCGCAGACCGTCCAGGAGCGCTAGAGGTTTGATTCCCAGGTGAGACTGGTTGACCCAGTGTCCTACCCAGGTTCGCACCCCATGCGTGGAGGCCATCGGATGGGTGTTGACCCGTGAGTGTGACCGACCCTGAACACATGGGTCATCGTGGCCACCTCATCATGGGCCCATTAGCTCCCCGACAGACTAGGCAGAGGAAAATCGATGGGTAACCGATAGATTATCACAGTGAATACACTGATCTTATAATTTTTGAATATGTAACGTTAAGGCGACGGCCATCGAGGAATGGAGCGTATACCTCACGTCTATCAAAAGAGACTTCAACACAAAAGTCGGCAAAGCAAATCGATGACGAGACGATTGATTGTCACAGTCTGAAAACATATGTATATATTTTTAAATAATCCGCTGTTTAACTGGAGGTAAAAATCATCTCAATTATTTTAATGTCGTAAGCCAATGTCCTTGCATGGCTACGTACAATTTTTCGTGTGTGCGATATTACGAAAGTGCTAGCCCTCTAATAAATATTCATATAAAAATGTTTCAAGTGTAAACAGTGAGTGGATGCAGGGCGTCATCGGAGCGGAGCACAACTGTTATATCAAGCCATGCTTGATGGAGCGACTGGGCATCGTATTTCTCTACATATCTGTACCAAAACTCGGAAAACGTGTTTCTTTGGGTCTTAGGGGCTCTCAAGCATGCTTGTCAAGCATCGCGTCGCGGGCTGGGATGGGATCGTAAACCGCAGGAAATATGCAAATATATATTTTTTATATTTACCAAAAATGCCTAATTTTGTAGTTTTATACCAGGGAGTCTAATTAACGTAACTCCCTGGTATAAATTACAAAATAAGCCAGTTATGGTAAATAAAAAAAAATCATATTTCCTGCGGTTTACGATCCCTTTACTGCCCGTGACGCGATGCTTGTCAAGCATGCTTGATCGTCTAGAGACCCTTAGTTTGTTGCAAAGGCCAAAAGCGTATCACCGATTTATTCCTCCATTTTATATAAAAATGTAGAGTGTATTTATTTAGTTGAAATAAATTAAATAGACGATACGATAGGTCGCGTATATTAACATACCCGCACATATAAGCAGTTAATAGTAATTAAGGCACTCGCTCAATAGAAAAGCACAATGACATAATAACAATATTTCTACAAATGAATAGCATAAAATTATATATGTATGCCCCATGTCGACTTTGTTTAAAAATACAATTTATAAAGAATGTTTTTAAATACCACAAAACATCCAGAAATATACCTATCTCGCAGAGTTGGACGTGGAGCCTGTTCAGCAATGCTTCAATTTTTGACATCGGCGACATTCTGCAATGCATTTTCCTGACGAGAATGCTCGCCGACAAACTGTGCCTGCGAGCTTTTTGATAATTCACTTGTACAACTAATCCATTCTTTGATAATAACTAATCCATTCTATGCCAAGTTGTTGAATACGACCATGACCATAATAAATTTACTGGGATACATACACTTCGGGATATTTAGCGCAATGACCAAATTACGTTGATACAGGGCCATTATAAACTCTTTAGAATTTTATCATCTACAATACCACAATTTATAAAGAATGTTTTTAAATACCACAAAACATCCAGAAATATACCTATCTCGCAGAGTTGGACGTGGAGCCTGTTCAGCAATGCTTCAATTTTTGACATCGGCGACATTCTGCAATGCATTTTCCTGACGAGAATGCTCGCCGACAAACTGTGCCTGCGAGCTTTTTGATAATTCACTTGTACAACTAATCCATTCTTTGATAATAACTAATCCATTCTATGCCAAGTTGTTGAATACGACCATGACCATAATAAATTTACTGGGATACATACACTTCGGGATATTTAGCGCAATGACCAAATTACGTTGATACAGGGCCATTATAAACTCTTTTAGAATTTTATCATCTACAATACCTAAGAGTTCTAGTAACGACTCCATAAAAAGTAGTTTTACTTTAGCTTACTGCTCACTAGCGCATTGGAAAGCATTCGAATCGCCACGGAGTTAAAACTGAGAAAAAACTGTATAGTTTTTACACACACTAGAATGTAGAGGCCTTATGGAAGAGAATGGAATCGCGTTAAATCATATTTCAGGAACATTATTCAGACCGGCAGCTTCAGGATGTGAGACATATGACAGAGGGTCCAGTAAAAGCTGCATATTCTGGAATTTACCTTTTATATACAATAAATAAATAAATTTTAAATGTATAAATGAGTGTTGGCTGCGTGGCGTGTATCTAAGGGATGGTATGCTATGGTAGGGTGCATCCCGCCCAAGCCGCGTTTGTTTTTATCGCAGGTTCGTGCGCAAAAACAGAGCGCAGGCAGTGCCCCCGTCCTGGCGGTAAATCCTCGGCGGGCAGATATCAGGGCGATTGCCGTAAATCAGGGGTGCCTCGCCGCCCGCCTGCCCGCTCCATTTAGCTCTCGCGCCGATACAATCGCCCGCGATGAAACG
Source organism: Micropterix aruncella (assembly GCA_944548615.1). Lineage (NCBI taxonomy): Eukaryota > Metazoa > Arthropoda > Insecta > Lepidoptera > Micropterigidae > Micropterix > Micropterix aruncella. The sequence continues at coordinate 71,303,815 of OX155980.1, forward strand.
GCACACTATTAATAGCCCCGCCATGCCGGCCCTGTGAGGCCCTGCAACCGCGAATACTCCTGTCGCCTAGGCCCTTTCTCATAACATCTCTTAGCCTTCCTTCATTGCCTACAGTCGGAGCCGAACGGTTCCATGCAGCTAGAGCCTGATGATCGGTTTATGTTGTTAGTCGGGCCAACTCATAGTCCAGCTCCCATCCGGTAGCCTCTTTCAAACTATCTTAGGAGACCCCAGTGAACTCTGCCTACAGTACCATCCTGCAGTTATAATTTGAAGTGCGCCTGGGGAATACATCGGCCAGATCTGAGTGATTGTGCAAGGAAGGCAGCTCTGAGTTTGTACAACTGACCAATTATCATTGGTGTATAGAACTTACATTTCCTAGATGTTGAGCAGTTGTCATGTATAATTGAAATAACCCTTTAGCTGCCTGATGCTGGTGATTAACACAGGTAGAGAGGCCTGAGGTCCACGATAAAACATGCTTACAATAATTAGAGGTCCGCATAAGTGACTCTTTTATATGGTACCTAGACAATTAATTAATAATACATACATTGGCTTGCATATTCATACAAATAAATGGCGATATCGACCAGCATTCTTGAAGTGGGTGAAACAGTAGGAGCAAAATGACAACTTTTCTTTCTTTGTAAATAAACCAAAACACAAAAAGTTATTTTTTTATATATAAAGTGTTGAGCTTGCTGCGCCTTTTAGTGGTAGATAAAATATCGCGTCTATTGTTTATTCGCGATAATGTACCTGCCGCTAGATATCGCAGCGCGCTAAACGTTTCTCAAAATTTTATTCAAAAGTTCAGCAACTGTTGAACAATTCCTTGTCCCTAAAACGATACCTTCATTTGCTCAGCGGCAATATCTTTGTATGGCTCCTCGAGCCTACAATAAAGTTTAAAACTATATTGAATCTGTAAAATGCAACATTAATATAAAGAAACAAATCCATACTGGCTTCTAAACATGGGTAGAAAGGAGGTTCAAACGCTATTTTTCCATACTGAAGAATAAGAAATATTATGCTATTAGTTTTTTTTCTTGTATTTTAATTTATTAGAAGTGCACTAAACAATACATTTTTTTGTTTGTAATCATAGTATACATGACTCAGAGTGTTTGTGTTTAATATTATCTATATATTTATTATGTGACTGATATTTAACCCTACGTGCCTATTTGACTATTTGACTATGTAATAATTTATTTAATTTTGACTATCTTTTATAATAAATAATTTCCACATATTTTCTAAATTTACACTAATGAAAAGTAATATCATTTAATTTCTTTTAATATTCTTAATTTCTACGGCTGCGATTATAAAATGTACTTATGTATCTATATTTTAGTTTAATTTAGTAATTGTAAAACTTTTATTATTTAAAGTGCCGTATGATTATGTTGTTAGAAAATCGCTCGTTACGACCCCCTGAAAGTCGTTAATCGCTAGACGATCATTTTAGTTCTTTTTTATTTAGAAGAACCACCATTTTCTTCGGTTTCTTTAAATCATTCAAAACGTGCGACCTCTGTTTTTTCATTTGTGGACCACGGTGTCCTCGTATGTTTGACGAGTGCCCGAGCGCGAAATTGTATGCATAATATGACGAATCAGGCGCTATGAGATTTTGGTTACCGCAATCCTTGAAGGCGGTGAATTAAAACGAGCTAGTACACAATTTTGAATTAAAAAAATATAAACATTTTTTATTTGTTTTATTAATTGAAAAAAGTTTTAGAAACGTTGAGCGCCCTGTACCATCTAGCGGTAGATAAAATATCCCTATTAGTAATTTAAATAATGGAGGCCAGGACTCTTACGTATGGGCTCGGAAGGATTTAGTGACGTCGTTCCGTGTGGGTGTTTTGCCGCGGAAGCATACGTGTTCGTATTTATAAGCTTGTCAAAAAAAACAGTGTTTGTAGAAAATGTGAAATTTTCGCACTGCGCTAATAACCCAACAGAATTCTGCTCGCTTGTCTGAGAATTAATTTACACAGTGCGCCGCGCATAGAGGTCGGGCGTAATACCTTGGCGCTGAGAAACCTTTTCCGTAGAGGTACTATCAATTAGACGAGCGTGGTACTAATTAAAATGTTTAATTAGCCGCGCCTCGCCGACACAACGCAAACACCCCTCTGTCCAAATTTCAAACAAATGCTCGTGAAACTATAAGCCAGGATAATTGAAGTTCATTTCATTATTCTCTCAAACATAATAACTTTTATAACGTCAAAGTTATTGCTGCCAGTAGTATTGCTGCCAGTAGTATGTTGGAAATGTATCGCCGAGCTTGCATATAATCAAAATAATTATTTTTGTATCAATTATATACCATTTTAATATAAATATCAGATACTAAGATGATGAACATCCTTTGTAATCTAATTATATGTAAATGAAGTAAGATTTAGTACGATGCCAGAAGTAAGCAGTGGCATAAATAAGCACACCATCCCCCAAAAAGACTAGGTTGTCGTAATCGACTAGGAAGAGCAATCTTCAATTGGTATCTTATCGATTGTTTATAATGATAAATATAATATTATTCTAGAGAGCACAAAGCTGCGGCGCGACTGTCAAACTTTTCAAACCGTATGTACGAGTATACACCGTGAGTTCTTAATTACCGAAATCCTTGAAGAGAGTGAATCAGTACAAGAGCGTTCAGTACTAGGCGCTATTTAGCGGTAGGTAAAATATCGGTAATTTTGTATATTAGCGTTATTTTATCAACCGCTAGATGGTGCGGGGCGCTCAACGCTTCTAAATTATTTTTTTTTTCAATTAAAAAACTTACAAATTTTACAAAAAAAAAATGTTTTTAGTTTATAATTGTTTACTAGTTTGCTTTGATTCAGCGCCTTAAAGGATGCCGGTAACTAAAATGTTATCATACATAGCACCTGATTCGTCATATTATTATTATGCATAACATATCGCGCCCCAAACATTAGAGGGCACCGTACTCCGTAAATGAAAAAAACGAGGTCTTGTTAAAAACCAATGTTGGTTCTTGTTAAAAAAAAAACTAGAAAATATTATCTTCCCAAAACACGAGGTTGAATGTTTAAAATGATATTAAATTTTGGACTATGTTATGTAGGAAAATCATCTTTTACGTTCAATTTTTGGATAACCAGTTTTTTTAACAGGCGAACAAATATTTCGACTCTGTTTTTTACGTAGAAAAAATGTTTAATATTTAAAAACTCCCCAATACTTAAAAAAATACGTTTTTTGTTTAGTTTTATATGTAGAATCTGTATATGTATACTTTTATATGTAGAGTCTGTACTTATCTGCTGCTCACCAATAAAAACAACCTTGTATTAAGTTGCAGTCGTTTATCCTATTAATAATATGGGGACTGATGAAAGTCGCCTAAGCCGCAGTTGCGGTGCAAAGCGAAAGTAAAGTAGATTAGTATCGTGCGCCGGCAATGCATTAAGTTCTAAGTATGCCGAAATAAGCAAAACTCGCCCAGGAGGCTTGTGCAGAAAGCGCCCTGTAAGTACTCCATGGCGGACTAACGGCATATTACATACAATTTACAGTTATAAATTTCATTGCTACGGGTGGCCGCCTCGCTTCGTTTGTCCGGGAGGCAGGAGGCGGGGCAGAGCAGGCGAAGCACGAAACTCATCGCTGCTTTATGTTCCGAATGTTTGGTTAAAGCAGATATTGAGATTTCAGATATAACTTAGTATCATGGATCCACTAATCAGTTAGGTTGGTGTATTTTAAATGTCCTAGGTGATGTGTTAATTTGATATTAATATACATATCATATTATTTTGTTTTTTTTTTTGCTTGTATCAAGTTATAATAATGGTTAGCGCGTGGGAACATAATATGCCGATGCATCGGTGCGCATGTGGAAAGCTCTGTCTAGCGGTTGGCTAAGTTGAATGCGTGTCGACTGATTGTATACTTTGACTATCTGCAGAGGTTTCTTATATAGGGCGGCGCGACGCTTAGGTGAAGTGATTAAATGATGCACGTCGTGTCGTGAAACGTCATCATATTTGATAATATAGAATGGATTTCTCTTCATAGTCTGTTTTTCTATGTATATATAGCCAGTAAAAGGTTCCTGTGCAGTTAGGCAATTAATACATGCTCGTTACATCTGGTCCGCGCCATTATCATCTTATAACCTGGAACGGACTTGGTTTCCCATGCCACTGCAGGTGGATCCGTTCCTCTGAGGGATGACCTTCGGGTGCTGCTGGGTGGTTTGAGCATAGTGCGGCGTCAGTTAATCGGCTGTGTACTTCGGCGAATAACCGAAGGGGTCTAACAATGCTCTTATACGTTTCCTAAGCAGCGGAGTGGTTGTTGACCTGATATCTACTGTTGAAACGACTCGTTGGCCACCTGATCCCGAATGATAGGCGGGCAAAGGATGCCACGGTCCACGATAAATTAGAACAGAATTACCGCTACCATCAGGTATATTAGTATCCGTGGCCAGACAGGGGTACGGAGAAATCTGGCCATATCTGGTAATTATTGAGAGCGCTAGGGTGCCCGCTGGACCAACTTCCCAGAAACCCTTATTGACGTAGCTAGACGGTGGACTGTTTCGTCTCCACTGGAAGCTAATGTGCCCAGTGCATTTGGAACACTAAGACCTATGTAGTGGGGAGGCTCGACTCACAGGTCAACACCCATCCGGTAGCTTCCAATCAGAAGTTCTAGCACGGATAGGACTCTATGCCTGCGAGCAAGTTCCCCTAGGGATCGTACTTTGGGCGTTCCTGGACGGTTAGCGCACCTTACGACGTCAGCCAATCGACTGTGCTTTCTGACTGATAACGGCTTTGTTGAAACGGGGGTTGTTGTTAACCTTGTGACAGCCGCACTTACAGCCGCTCAAAGGACGGTCTCGTGTGTAGGGGTGATTCGATGTATACCGAATCACCCCTACACACGAGAATCTCCCTTGTCTTGCGGTGATTCGGTATACACTGAATCACCGCAAGACAAGGGAGAGGACCACGCAAGTGATCTCGCACCCGTAGCCAGTCGCAAGGCCGGAGAAACCTGGCTGTAACTAGAAGTAAGGGCGCGAGTGTTGGCCCGCTGGTTGCAAACGTGGTTTCTCGAGGTAAGGCGTTGGATTTTTATGGGCGAGTGGCGTAACTAGACAGTGGACTGTTTCGTCTTAAGTCTTCTACGCTCACCTCACGGGGGACAGAAAGATCAAATGTCGCTAAAACTTCCTGAGGTGTCGGGGGCGCCGTTGTAGTTGACAGCTCCAGTTGTTGTTTTGTCCCCAAGTTTTTACATTCACCCCACAGTTGAAAGAACGGTCAATATCGTTATACCTTCCTCGGATGGCGGGTTCTCTCTCCAGGGTATAGTCTGTAACTGAACCCGTTGCAAGTTGCAAGTCTTATAAAGAACAAAGACCATGGTAAGATCAAAAGTATGTATATTAAATATCACAACCTAAATATTCGTTTATCTATCCATGCCAAGATCGGTGTAGTAGAATAAGTTGAAGTTGACTTAACATATATTGCGTTTATAAGTATGTATGTGTGTATATGTGTATTCTAATGTATTTAGTATTTCTATTTCCTATATAATATTGTAATTTTTATTAAAATTTCATTATTATATATATTTATTATTATTATATATAGTTTTTATTTAATATTATTATTATTGTGTTTGGCTCGTTTTAAATGTAAAAATATAAATTGCATGCCCTGGAACGGGTTTATCCCAGCTGGGCAGCACTAGCCAGTGAATGAAAGAGGATTTTTTTTCCATTTGTTTTAACCCCTTACCGCATACGAAGCCATTTGTGGCTTCTAAAGTTTGTTATTTTTTTTCAGTTTTATTAATCTTTAAATTATAGTAAAATAAATTTTATCATATAAACTGTTTCTTTATAAAACGAAATATATTTTTTTTGTCTGTGTTAAGTCATATGTGTCAAAACTATTTGGGTTTATTTTGTAACGTGGCCGGCGAGTGAAGTGCAACAAGATAGTGAAACTTTTATCAATGAAAAAGAATAGTAATAAAGTGACTGAGATCTTCAATAAAATTGTAATTTACTCTTAGAACCATCGACTATGATAACAGTAAGTTGTTTTTGTATTTAATTTTATTTTCGTTTGATTTTTGAACTGTTTTTTGCAAACTCCAAATATGGTTTGGTATGCGTTGCCGTCAAAATACTGCCCGTCAAATATGGCTTCCTATACACTCAAGCTTCTGTCTTATGCTTTTCAGAAATGGATCCTGGACGCTTTTATGGTTCTTCCAAGCGTGTAAATCCTATACTAGGTGATGGTTTTTTGAGTGAAGTTGAGCTTGCTTCCGACTCTGATCTGGAATACGAACCTCCCTCTTCCCATTCACCTAAAAAGAAAAATGTTATAGTACCCGAGTCTGACTCCGATAGAACCCATGATGATACACCTTTACAATACTTGCAGGCTGCAAAAACGAAGGGTAAAAAAGTAAAAAAAGACCCGATTGTATGGAAAAGCAAAAAACTGGAGCCTTATGTCAAAGAAAACTTCAAATTCATGGGCAACACAGATTTGCCGGAGGAAATAAAACAGTTGGATCCAGCAGCCGATTTTTTCAAATTTTGCTTCACATATGATATAATTGATTCCATAGTAAAGCAGTCAAATATAAAACTGCTCAAAGATACGCAGATACACAAAATGTCAAAAAATGCGACGTCTCTCTATGCTATAATGACAAACGGAACTGTTTCAAAGATTTCCACAAAATTTAAACGCTATGCATACAAAGCCAGAAATGGCCTTACTTGATTTTCACTAGAATGCATACGAAGCCAGATGTGGCTCTTTCATGTAATTTCATAAATAATAACTGTTTTTTTTTTCTTTTCTTTGAATTATGTTTAATAAAGATAAATAAACATGTTTTTACCAAAAAAAAATTTTTTATTAACCTCCTTCATAATTCATGCGGTAAGAGGTTAATATTATAATTATTGTAAATGGTTAATTTGATAATTCCAATAAAAATAAATAAATAAATAAATAAATATAATAATATAAAAATGAATAAATATTCAAATACTTAATAATTAACTTCCACATGTTAATTTGACATTTCAACCCTACCTACTGTTTCATCAGCTGCTTCAAACTATATAAAGGCCACTCTCTCACTGTATCACAGCACGTCATTGCCACTTACGACATATCGTACGGATTGCTCGTGCGTCTAACCCGAGACAAGTCTTAATCTTGTGGTTGTTTGTCAAATTCCTGAAGCTATTTGTCATGCTTGCTGTGTAGAATTCGTTATATCATTTCTAAGTATGATTGTGGACCTTTACATTACTGGTCCTCGGCGAGTTTGCAACGATTATAATATAATCATTCACCTTCCCGTTTTATTCAATCTCTGTACTCTGTACTCTCGTATACAGAACTTCATCAGCATCAATATGTCAACAAGGCATCGGCCGAAGCGGGGGAAATCGGAACCAGTGGCGCCCTCCGATACCGCGCCACCTGAGATAGCCACGCAGAAGACCAGCAGTACCGGACATAATATGTTGCCCTGCTTTCGACACTATTCCACTAACGGATGCCGTAGCCTAGCAGAAGATGAAATCGAAGAAACTGTCACGTGACGGGGGACGTACATAACTGACGAGAACAGTAACTATTTACGCGCGAGAGAGAAACAAAGCAGGCGCGTCATGTCTTGCTCTAGCATATTTCTGTGCGTACATGACATACAGAAGGGGTTATGCTTCTTCTTTGATTACAAAATTGAAATATAATTTGTTAAACTCTATGAATAGGTTAAAGTTTTTTAAAACGATATTTTTTTATTTTTTTTTTCAGGAAAATAACAGTGTATAAAAGTAAGTAGCCAAACAAGGTAGATATACAAATTACACCACAGACAATTTTCCACTAAATGTTAACATCAAGATTATCTAAATGATAAGAGACAGAAAAAAACGAGAAAAGAAAGAGGATAGGAAGGGAAGGACCAGGAAGGGAAGGAGGAACCTAGGAAAAAAAATACATTATGTTGATGGGTGTCCACGTATTTAACAAATTTACCAGTACGATATTTGAAGTTGAGACAGGTACGTTGGTATGAATAAGTACAAGTGCAAACAGTAGATAATAAGTAATAAATTTTAAATAATAATAATTATTAAATTTTAAATATTAAGTGTTAAATATCGCCCTCTTTACCAAATTTCTTATTAGATGCAGTATGAATAAGTTGCAAAGCGTCTGGGTTCCTAAATGTATTTAACAACATTTCAGGCACGTATACATAAGGCTGACTAGAACATCGATAATAAAGTAAAGTAAACGCAAAATAGGATTAAATAGGATTGATATGACGTGATAAAAGAAGATTAGCTCAAAAAAAAATACACGTGGCACTCGAGGACTGCCGCGGTAAAGCTATTGCATAGCATTTTTAACAAGTTAAGCAATTATAATTATTTATTTATTTGATTTTTTCTGATATCAGATAACTGCGCTCTATCTAAAACGTTGAAATGATTCCGAATCATTTGCGGCTGCGAAAGCAAATGATTCGGAATAATTTAAACGTCTTCTGATAGAGCGCCGCGCACGAATTTTTTATTCGATAAAGCAAAAAAAAACGGATTATTCGAAAAAATCGTAGATAAAAAGATAGATAATTAAATTATCTTTAAAACGGCGCAGGTTTCATAATAATACGCCAGATAGTATTTGCGTAGTAGTCGTTTTTGTGTTCGGTTAGACCTAATTTCACAAATTAATTACACTATGTAATATAAACAAAATCTAAAATATTCAAAGCTAAGAATATTAGGAAAATGTTCTTGTTTAACATATATTTTTTTCGAATCGTAAGCAGTCCTCGTTTAGACGTAATTATCAGTTTAAAATCATTAATTTTCGTTAAGAAATTTCTTCATTCGGTCGCCGCGCTGGCCTAGGCCCGCGATAAAAGCTATGCAATAGCTTAAAACATGAATAATTAATAAATACGTGTGGCACTCGGGGACTGCCGCGGTAAAGCTATTGCATAGCATTTTTTAGCAACTTATGCAATTATAATTATTTATTTATTTTATTTTTTCTGATATCAGATAACTGCGCTCTATCGGAAAACGTTGAAATTATTCCGAATCATTTGCGGCTGCGGAAGCAAATGATTCGGAATAATTTAAAAGTCTTCCGATAGAGCGCCGCGCACGAATTTTTTATTCGATAAAGCAAAAAAAAACGGATTATTCGAAAAAAATCGTAGATAAAAAGATAGATAATTAAATTATCTTTAAAATGGTGCAGGTTTCATAATAATACGCCAGATAGTATTTCCGTAGTAGTCGTTTTTGTGTTCGGTTAGACCTAATTTCACAAATTAATTACGCTATGTAATATAAACAAAATCTAAAATATTCAAAGCTAGGAATATTAGGAAAATGTTCTTGTTTAACATATATTTTTTTCGAATCGTAAGCAGTACTCGTTTAGACGTAAATATCAGTTTAAAATCATTAATATTCGTGAAGAAATTTCTTCATTCGGTCGCCGCGCTGGCCTACTAGGCCCGCGATAAAAGCTATGCAATAGCTTAAAAACTATACAGGTAGAAAGACATACATTATGGTATCGCTAACTACCTACTCTTCTTTGCGTGTGTCCCGATATCATGACTCGACTCGGCTCATTCACTTCCTAGGGCCTACCGGTAAGTAGTTAAACTCTTACGGGATTGTTGGCGTAGTTAGACGGTGGGCTGTGTTGTCCTTAAGTATCTGCGCTCACTCTATACGAGAAAGAATGGTCGTTTTAACTTCCGGGGTGCGGGTTCGCCCGTAGTAGTTGACAGGTCTTAAGTGTACAATAAAACTATGAAATATATTCAACAATTATGGACAGGAACAATTAATACAATATTCCGAAATACACTAAGCCGAGCTTCACTGAGCCATTTGCGATTAAATAGGGGTGGGCAAGCATTCTGGGGAAACTATACTGTCACAAATAGGGCGACAGTAAATCACTACTACCGCAATTAAAATATACTTACTGAAAACAGGAAACAATGTCGAAATAAATCCCAAATGTAGTACAACTGTGACACCGAAAAAAAGACGGCTCCTTATATAGTAAATTGATAAAATTGATACACAAAACTTACACACCCTCACTTCTCTGACAATATAAATTGCCTATATGTATACCTACTAGAGAGAATTCATTTTTTTTATAGCGTTATATTATGTATTTGGATTTAGATTACAATTATTTTCGCTTACTTTTATTATTTAATGTTTATTTAGATTTATTATGGTTATTTTTTTGTAACAGATTAGAAATATTTTTTCATAAAATTACATTTTAAATTGCTATCATACAAAATTAGTTTTCCTTGGAATAGGCGCTGCCTTGTTACCATTGTGTTTTGAAATAATTCATATAATATTTAGTTTAAAAAAAAAAAAAAATCCTGGTTGAGGTCAAGGCCACGGCACACGCAGATGAACGTGAAGCCGCCACGATTTAACACTCACATTCTCCCCACGCCTCACTGTCAAGATTGTAGGGATTGAAACGCGCCTATTACAGGAGCGTAGCGCCCGTTTCCTAGTATTTCTCGTGCACGAGTGGCGCTGAAGTCGGCCGCGGAATGCCGGTGCGCGAGGTGGTGTAATGAAGTCATTATCCCGGGCACAATTCCTGCCAAGGACCCGCCTCCCTGTTCACCACTTGAGCGCGGCCTTTAACACCCACACATACCTAAGTAGCGAATCATTAAAGATTGCTGCACTGCCTGATAATATTTTCTACTACTGACTACGAAGCCCGTGTGGCCCAGTGGAATAAAGTCGGTATTTTACTTATATTGCAAAAAATGGGGTGAGTTATGTCGTCTACGCATTCTATGACGGGTATGATGAGGCAATAACGCCCAAATGAACGACAATATCTGTCGAAATAATTTCAAACATTATTTATTATCTTATCTTTTATATGTTTAGAGTGAAGCACGAGATATACACATTACTGCAGCATTGCAAGTTATTCGTTCTTAAACCAAATAGCAAACAAATAAATATATTAAAATGAATAAAAAGCACGACTGCCGTTACAGAAAGTAACTATTATACATAGATATAATTATTTTTCTTACGGTTTTTTATTACGAACCCGCCGAATTTGACAGCCGCCACATCGCAAAGTATTAAGAGTTTCAGCCATTTTACGTTTGCATATGTTCGTCGAATACAGTGTGAATTTTTGATTTCCCATTGCCTTGGCTAGATATTCAGCTAATATTTATAGAAAAAAAAATTAATTTGTTGATAGACGTATAGTGTATGTTGTCACATTGTATAGTGTATGTTACAGACATATAGTCTTATGTTATGTTATTTTATAGACGTATAGTGTATGTTACAAATTATATGTCGTATAACTATAAGCCATATTGCAATATTAAGATTTATTCTCATTTAAATTGTAGTTTTCAGAAATCCGTTACTTTCGTTCCGAAACTATGTTGATAGTGAAATATATACAAAAAATGTAAAAAGAAAAAAAATGCTTTGTACAACTTTTTATAGCATCAACCTTCATGGTCACCGGTTTTCGAAGTCCAGCAATTTGTTATACAAATTGCTGCTACTTTGTAGATCAAAACAGGTGAATAGTTTTTTTTAAAGAATATTGCGTTGTGGAATATATACACAAAAAAATGTATTTTAAAGCGTCTAAATTGTATGCTGATTTCGGCAGTTTCCAAGTCTGCTTCCGAATACAGTATCCATCAAATAGCATTTCCGAATATATAAACCATTGTAAAAGATTACGTATCCTGATATACTTTGATGAGAAATTAATATTGTTATGGCACTAAATTGGACTACTAAATTCTGAACGATTGTGACGTCATCAGCGGATTAAGCACAATTTGAACAGGGCAATGGCACAGAGCCTTGTTGCCGGTAGGGCTGTAGTATTACCGTGTAGTGCGCCATTTCGCGTGTCAACGATTATTTTGTCCATCATTGGCACGCCACCGCCTCGACGCTAAGCTGCCAATCATGAACCAAATGCGCCGTGGTCTTTGCGGGCCAATTATCTAGTCGATCTTGCAACTATCGCCGAATCTAATAAAGAGCTTGTATAGTTAACCGAGGCGAGCGGACTGCCGTATTCCACCACGTAGCCTGCCGTATCGTTACAACCCCTATCAAATTGACTAATCAAGTCGAACACTGAATTTCATTCAATTTACAGAGGGTTACTTCTGAGGTCGTTTTATCGAGATGAATATGAATGTCTTCCGAAATCGCAAGTATATTTTAGTGTCCGTTGACACGTTGAAACCAAAGTATAACTTAGGTAACTTCTATGTGTCAAAA
>OX155980.1:71316441-71478624 GCA_944548615.1 Micropterix aruncella
ATAAAACAGGGGCGCTTACTACTATTGTTGTCCAATTGTTGCTTTACCCTGCTCGCGTGCATAAAGTTCCACGCTCATCGTGTCTACGCGTCGTCAGTATTTTAAGAGGCCTTTAGCGAGCGATCACCCGGCGGTGTAATCCGACGGACCGTTTATGCCGAAACTGCCTACCGCATCGAAAAATATACAACCACTTTTGTCCTCCATGCTGGATTACGCTTCGACGTTGTGTTTCCATCAGGCTTTAACCACCTATTCAAAAAGTAGGTAAAAAATCGTTTAGTTTTTTCATTACATTTCCTAATGACAATACTTGTTTACAATATACCAGTCATTTTTTACATGATAGACCATTTTACTAATAGGTCTGGTCTATTAAGTTTGCGCTAATAAGAATATCGCTGAATAAATAGTAATATTAATATCGCTTCTTTTTCTGCAATGGAGCTTAGTAACTTGTGTGTGTAGACGTGGCGCATAGGGCGTGTAAAGGGGTTCGGCGTCGTACAGTAGTCCCGGCTCGGAGCGCATTACGGCCGTTGCGTCGTGGGCCGCAACACGCAGGTCGTACAGAGTGCGCCGTCATTCGTCCCAACTCTCCCGGAGTCACTAATTGCGTCGCGGCCGCAGGAAAAAAGACGTTTAATATACTTACATTTCATTTAGCGCGGCTGACTAACTCCGCCCCATCTAGTCGGGTCATCCCTGCGGACGCACAATTACATTTATGTTGTCGATCTTGTGCCGCCGCACACTGTACTACGGCGAATAACTCCGGAGGTTAAATATAATTAAAGTTGGCTAATGAGCAACGGAGCTAGCTTTTCTAGGATAAACTAATAAAAATATTTTAACATGCACGCTTCGACTGTACGAGTACATGCATTCATAGCCCGGGTCTGACCAACTAGAAAATGTCTCCTCCACGAAATTTCTCGGTTTAGAAATTGATCAAAAATTACAATGGTCTGATCACTTAAATGATCTCAGTAAAAAATTGTGCAGTGCCATATTCGCCATTAGAAAGATAAGAAGTTTATGCGGTTTTGAAGCAGCTAAATCCGTCTATTTTGCATATTTCCAATCTCTAATAACGTATGGCCTACTGTTTTGGGGAATGGCACCAAACTCAAAAAGAATTTTTCTCCTCCAGAAAAGAGCGGTACGCAGTTTATATAGAGTCTCACCGAGAAGTTCTTGTAAGCCGCTATTTGTAAAATCAGGAATAATGACTCTATTTTCTTCTTACATCTACCAAAATATTATGTACGCTCGTAGACACATAACAGAAGCTCCGGTGAATAGTGATTTTCATCATCACGATACGAGGAATAAATCCAATCTCCACATAAACCGACAGCGACTTAGCAAAGTGCGATACAGTTTTATTCATCAAAATTTGTCGTTCTATAATAAGATTCCAGAGCAAATGAAAAGCCTCGGAGAGGTCCAATTTAAAAAGATAATCATAAATAATTTGGTAAGAAACCCAATTTATGGTATAAGGGAGTTTGAAAATTCTGAGTCTATTTTCCATGTTGATGATTAATGAAATGCGTAAAGTTTTAAACATAACGGTATTATGATAGCTGACATTCTAATTCTCATATAATTTATTAACTATTCATTTTTAAAAAAAATACGAAAGCATTATTGCTGGATTGACAATAAAATATATATTTTTTGATTATTCTACATAGAATTTGCATTTCTATTTTAATATATTATTCTCCTTGACTCTTAAATCACATTAGTATATTTTGATTATTTGTATATAGGTAATATTGAATATAATATTACAGCGATGACAACTATCACGATAGTTATGTTTTTAATAATTAAATTTTTAGCATTTAATTTTGTGACGCATCCAAGTGTAGGAATGCCTATCTACTGGAGTAGTTGATTGTATTGTATTGTATTGTATTGTATTGGGGACTTTGGAGAAGATGTGATACCGGATTATGACGTGGTAGTTGTTGGTTCGCGCCTTAAGCTCGTCCTGCTCTGGATTGTGGTTTTCGTGCACGGCCCCGCGAAACCCAAAATAACTGTTAGATAGTAGAATATTCAGTACAATCTATATCTGTATGCAGTACTAATTATCAAAAACTTTGAATTGAATATCTTGAAAACTGAAGCGATGACTTACGAGGGACGTTCAAAGAATGAGATAATTAGTTACGAACTCTTTGGAATCATAGATATAAATAAATACTAGCAGGCACAGGTAATACATCTGTTTTTAGGTTCTAAAAATCCGAAATTGATTTTCTTTTATTTTTTTTTAAAGATTTATTTGTTTGCATCTTGTCGAGGCGTGTTGGCGAAAATGAAAAAAGAAACGGAATTTCGCGCGGTAATTTAATACCTAGGCAAGGTTTTTTTTGTAGGAAGCTAGTATTTCAAAACTTACTAGATACATTAGGGTTTGACTCTCCGCCCTCCCCCCCCCCCCCCACGCCCACATAATATTCTACGGTTGCACGTTAGTGTGCTGAGTTTAGAGAGTAAAATAATTTCAACTATCGATGACCTTCACCTTGTCACTGTTGATTTCTATGTATTTTTGATATTAAAAGAACATCAGCGAGGTCGAAAATTCGTATATACATCTAAAAGTTAACTTTGGCGAAAAATAAAAGAGTATTTGATTAAAAAATACCGTCATTAAACTCATTTAATAACTTTTTATGGAATGCCGTATCGTGTCATAAAGTAATATATTATTTTTTGTTTATTTTTTTTAATTTAAAAATTTGAAGAACCTAACTGTTAAATAAAAATTCGACAAGTATTTGAGCGCGCTGCGCCATCTATTGGTAAGTAAAATGTCGCTAATAAACAATACTAGCAATATTTCGCTTACCGCTAGATAGCGCTTCGTGCCCAACGCTTTATATACTATTTTTCCGATAATTAAATTTTTCAAATTTAAAACATTTTTTTTTGTTTTTCCACTATTCTTAAAAAATAGTTTTTACTGATTAACCCCTTCAAGGATGGCGGTTAATTATAACTCACCTGTATATGTATGTATGTATTAATGTATGCATCGGGCTGTATGTATGTATATACGTATAATAATCAACATATGTATGTTAAAAATATAGCAATTATATAATTTTTAGTAAATAAATAATTCTCTCAAATATTAACTCCCTTTTATACGGCACTAGATGTAAGTATAGTGTAATAAGTAAATGGATACAACTGAAGCAATTAAAGTACCTAAATGTGTGGATGAATGTGTGTGCTAGGATGTGTATGTGGATTACGTGTATTATTGCTTTTGAACATGCATTAGATTTCAAGAGCAAGTGTATACTAACATCGACAAAGAGGTCCTTGCATAAAAAGGGTGTTCCGTGCATAAAAGCGTTAGGGCATAAGTTGTCTTAGGTCTATGCACTTGGAAAAGACAATGTGAGCTGCTTAGTTATGCAGGAATACGGTATGCCACATTACTAGGTATGTAGTACTGCCCACCGTGTTTTAGTTAATGTTATTAAAAATAATAATTTCGACCAATACACTCCTATCCTCCAACGACTCTACGTTATAGAATTAGAGTTTCTATGAATAGTCTATTTGTTACTATTATGACCAAAAAATGGTATCAATATATACACTAATTCCAAAAAGCACATAAAAAAGAAGAAAGAGAGAATTGCGAGAAGGCTACAGTGTGCAGAGTGTACGGACTAGGCCGTGTCCATTTCGCGGTCGGCTAAAGTAATTACCACACATTCCTTTTATCATGACCTGGCCGTCCACCCCGGTCTTTTGATTAGCTACTCATGAGAAAATGTCCCACACAACTGCCTAGCGACCCGTTTCTCTTTCCCTAATGCTACTATATCCATTAAGTGTGTATTACAGTAGAAGATAAATACAATATCCTCTACCATTATATATGTCTTTTCTTTCTTTGCTATCGTGTTGGATATTACAATGTTGGTGACTGCAGCTCAGAATTGCAATTTTGGCCGCAATAGAAGACAGCAGAATGTGCAAAATGTTCGGTAATGAATGAGAAAGGAAGCCAAAAATGTGATAACGATATATGAAGAAAACAGGCCTGCTTCAAACAAAATTACTATCTCCTCAATCCTAGAAAATAGAGGGCTAGAGAGACGGCGCAAATCTTTTCTGAAAACTGGCTATGACATTTGAAAACTATTCCGTGTCTACAATGTAAGGATTGATCAGCAAAGTCTGATCATGAGATATATAGATTTTTTTTAAAAGGAGTGGCTGAGGAAAGAAGAAGCAACTGAGTTCATGCAATTTACGTTAAGGTGAGGGGGCGGTGAGAGCCCTACCGAAAATATTGGTGATCACAAAATAATCAATCATAATCATTTCAAATACTTTTATTTCAATTCTCGCACAAGTACCGACGAATAGTTTAGAGCCGAACATGAACCGACGAATAGTTTAGACAGTTGGGTTGAAAATACTTCATTTGTACTTCGGCGTCATAGTTTTCTCGAATAAATCCAGAAGTATAAAAATCGATGAAGTAATAATGCCAACGGCAAATTGTTTAAAAGCTATAATGAATAACTCAATTACCATACTAGCAATTTACAGATCCCCTTCTAACCCAATAAAACCTTTCATAGAGTCACTTTCAGATTTAATAGAGGTGAATGGGGGTAGAGAATGTGTGATTGCTGGCGACATAAACGTCAATATCCTAGAATCGAATACTATTACCAGTGACTACCTGAGTATGCTTTCGGAATTTGGGATGAAATCAACAATTGTAAAGAAAAAAAATAAAAAAATAAAAAAAAAAAAAAAAAAACTTCTTCTATGATTCGTAAGTAAATTGAAATCTCTATGAGATGATTTAATTTAATGTTAGATAATTTAATTTTATATTAGCTAACCTGCTGTGTTACGTGACGCAAATTTTCTACTGATTGCTGTAAATTATTGTGATGCTCAAGGTGATTAAGGTATGAGATGAAATTAAAATAAAAGTAAAATAAAAATCTAAAGATTGAAATATTTTTTTTAACTTCTTCTATGCTATTGAATATCTATAATACTGAATATTTTCCAAGACTATGTGATTTTAAAGTGATTTTGAAATTATTTATTTTTTCTATGGTTTCAAAATATTACTAAGTATTCTATAGTTTTGAATATTTTCAAAGACTATTTGATTTTAAAATGATTTTTAAATAATTTTATTTTTCTATAATTTCAAAATATTACTAAGTATTTTATAGTTTTGAATATTTTCAAAGACTATTTGATTTTAAAATGATTTTTTAATAATTTTATTCTTCTATAATTTCAAAATACTACTAAGTATTCTATAGTTTTGAATATTTTCAAAGACTATTAGATTTTTCAGATTCCCGTGTTTTTTTCTGGTTTAAATGACGTGTCGCAACCTTAAATCAGTTCATATGTTAAATGCTCTTTGTAAGCTAAATATCTTACAGCCAACCACTTATTTTTTTACTTACGAAAATCTTACATCTGCATGCCGAAATCTCCTTCGTTGCTCACTCTTGATGGCGAAACTGCTTTTCAAAATCAATATTCTTCTACCTGTACATGTTTTATGCGTCTTTCAGTATTTTTTAAATTGAATTTCAGGTTTTTCACGCAAATTAACTAAACTATTCGAGCTTACAAGTTTCGAGTAGTGGTCCCTTCAGAAAATATTTTTTATTGTTTAACGCTTATGGAGTCGATCTATTTTTTATTTAATGACCGCCGATCGAATCTTGGCGTTTAAAACTATCTCATTTTCTTATTTCTTGGTCTGAAAACATCATCACTTTCTTATGTCTTTAAAATTAAATTTCACGCTGATTCCATTGCGTTTCTCAAATTTTACAAATTTCTACTAATTTAAAAGTTATAATCAAAAATTGGCTAACTGAAAATTACAGACTCTTTTATTAAAAATTTGCCCTTATTTATATTATTCCCAGGGCGTGAATTACGTATTGGTATTTTACTATGAGTAAAAAAAACTAGTTATTTAGTGAAACAATATTTTATTAATTAACCTTTAAAACATGACCAAATTGTATCTTCTTACACTCGTAATGTACCTATGTGAATATTTTCAACTATTTTAAAACGAACTTATTATTATATTTTTAAACACGTTTTTATATCGTATTTAAATTAAAATTAATTATTTACAAATGAACACTGACAAACTCATCTCGTCGTCAGTCCTAAAAGTTACTCGTTCTTTGTAGTATATTTACCCACGGTAAAAACTACGTTTTCTTATGCAAAATCATATATCTAAAATCGACTAAAAGTTCGAATTTTATTTAGATATTTATTACAAAGCGATATTTTCTGCTGGTTTTCAAATTTATATAGCGTGGAAAAGATTAGCACGCAATTATTTACTGCTATCTTATTCCAAATTCAGCTTCAACTTTTAAAAATAAATCTTTTGTTACATAGAAAATAACCAACTAAAACTAATATGTTTTTCTGGCCAGTAATCGTATCGATTACTCAGCTCAATCAGAAAAAAACATTTTACATAAATCTTTTAAAACTACTTACATATACAGTACATCAGAATTGATATTTAAACGTGACGATCTGCGGTTGGTGATATTTTCCTTTTTAGTATTTTATATGGCTTCCTCTTCTTTGTAATTCTATTTCCTCCTTCTGGTGTTTTATGTAATAATTGGTCTTCCTTCTTGTTATAATATGGATTGGTCTTCCTTCTTGTTACATGATAGATTGGACTTCCTTCTCAGTTCTCGGTATTTTATAGTAGTATATTGTCGTTCATTCAATTCGTAATATTAGGCTTTTGCCTCCAATTTTCAATAAAGCTTCAACGCTTCGCGGTATTCGTATTTTCGCAAAACTATTCGAACAATATATGTTTAATTATAGCAAAATTATTTTATAAAATTACTTTGTGAGCCTTGGAGGACACGCAAAATGCATGACCTCCAGGCGAATTAACACACCTATGCGTCTGCTATTAATGTTCGGATTATTGACTGATGACTGATTGACTGTTGAAAATTTAATGATGCCCCTTTTTATGGCTGGTTCCTTTTATAACATCTTGTTTATTTCCTTTCCACGATCATTTTTTTCTGTCATAATTTGACCCCTCTTTGCATTGGCGCCATCCTCCCTTGTTCGAGGATGTTCAATAATGTGATATTAATCGTTTGTTATTATTTTTTTAATATTTTGGTGTGAGTTTACCATTGATTTTTCTTATTTTTCATAAATCCTATTATATTTTAGTGTAGTTATATGTATTTCGATATTCTCGTTCCGAATCTTCTTAATTACTATTTTTTTAAGCTTTAATTAAATGAGTTTTTATGTTTAAAAATTTTATTTTGAAAAACTATGTTCTGCTAGTTTTTTTAAAATTTAATATATTCTATTATATGTGTTTCTTTCCTGGCTTTTCAAAGATGATATTATTTTTTTAATTTTTCTGTTTATTGTGGTAATTTTTTATGTTTTTCTTCAATTTTTGTTTTTTTTCAAAACGGACTTCATTTCTATTGCCGTCTTATTTTTAAAACATTTTCTATATTTTTTAATTATTTTTATGACATATTTTAAAAAAAAATATTCTCATACAACATCTATGACGCCGCGCATTTTATCCTTTCCCGCGCTTTCTCCAATTCTTCTGTCTTTTTGAACTTCCCTTCGGCATTGTCGTCTGAGCTTTTGGCGTCAAATTTCTGGGGAATTTCCATGACCATATATGGACATGATTTGTGCGCGTGTATAGTGCCGCTTTAATACTTTTTATCGTAATATCTATTCTTTTATATTCCTCTATTAAAATATGACATTTCAAACCCGATCTTATTTTCAAAAATCATTTTGATTTTACTTATATCTCTGTAATTAAATTTAGATTTTATTTGTTTATTTTTATAAATGAATCAGTGCTATCTGTCATTTCCTAATAGAACTTCTTGAGTTTAATCTGATATTTTATGGATATTTTTTATTTTACCTAATCGTTCCACTTTTTTTACACATGTGTCGCTACTGGTATTGTTTCAAAATTAAATATTATTGACTATAGTTATCGCCGTATTGCAATTTTCAAACTTGGTAGGTTTGAATGTAATGAATTTTAATTCATTACATTTACCCCCTTCCCCACTTTTGCTTGACCTCAAGCAGCTATCCATATCTTTGCTAAATTCTTAAGGTTTTTCTTATATATTGTATGTTCTGTTATTTTGGCTCATGTTGGTAGAAATAATTTATCCATCTATAATAACTCTTCCTATTTTTATAATTATATTAATATATAGTTAAAATTATATAGTTTTTAATATTTTTTTGTCATAATAAAATCGCTTTATGACACTAATCTTCCTCATCTTAACACTATCAACTCTTCATCTCTCTAGCTCTCTCTTATGCATCCGCTCAATGAGCTTAACTCGAGTCCAAGACCATATTCCTCCAACTTGTTAACTCTCCTCTAGTGCTAGTGCAATGTGATAATCTGCGATGATATATATATTAATAATAATATATTTCAGCTCCCCTCGATTGCAAAGTTCAAATAAATTCGTTTCTTTTCTTTTTCTCCGTCTACGCATCTGCTCAAAGAGTTAAAACTCGAGTCCTCGACCGTAAACATTCTACTGTCTAACTCAACAAAATATGTTTGAAGGTGCCTAAGTTAGAGCAGCGCACCTGAGCGGGCACGTTCGTCCTTTAAATGCTCTAGGTCTTCCGACCCGTAACACTACTCCTACTAGTCGCACATTAAATTTTAAATTCCAGGTGTATTTTCGCGTTGGGCTTGTCCTTCTGCTAATTACTTAGACACAATCTCAAGTTATCAACTTGACGACTGTTAGTAGGTTTCTTACTGGTCTATTTTCTTTGATTTTAACGTATACTGTTAATTAATTTTCTAACTCTCATTCGTTACTTCAGAATTTGGGAAGATATTTTATCCTTTTATCGCCTTGCATACCTCACCTTCAAAGCGTCTTTCATTCTATCTACATACAAAAATTCACCCCATCTTATTCCTAACTTATGTTGGTTTTACTATATGATAAAAGTGCGTTATCTTCCGTCCCTTTCACCCTCCTGGATCGCTACTAAATTTCTCCCTCTACATCAAAGTTTAAATAGAAATCATTTCATTTTTTCGAACTAGGCAATCTCTTCCAATATAAAACTCATTAGAATGTCTATCAATAGACTTATGTTGCGTTGCAGGTATCAATGCCTGTATACGCGTTGGATTGCATCCTCCAACTTAAAAAAAATCAGATGAAATAAACTAGGGCATGGGGATGTCCACTCCTAAATCAGCCAAAACTCCCTATCTCATCGTGAAGAACCACTCAATGGATTCAACACCTCGAGGTTGCGAACCCCGAGCTCTCGTACGAGAAGTGCACTCTCGCCGAGGAAAAAAAACAATAAAATCTCCCACTAAAACATCCGTCCTTATACCCTCAGCATTGGCTTGTTCGCCTACTTATTGGGTCGGACCCCCTTAACTTCCATAGACCATCCCGCATGTACTCAAAAAAAATTGTATCCCTACTTTCAAACTCCTGCAATAATCTTCAAAATATCTGAACTATATCTCCCTGTCTTATTCTCGTAATAAACATATATATGTATATAACCCATATGGCTTCATAAAGTATTGTAATAACTCCATATAATACTGTATTCTATTTAATATAAAAATTAATTAAATCTATAATAAGGTTAATTTATTATTATTTTCTTTTCTTGTTACTGTATAATCGTGTTTATCTGAACCGCCTTTATACCATATATTTTAATATACTATTTTTTAATTTAATTTTCTCCTAAAAAAATCTGAAAACTCTTTTATTAACATCTTTAAGCTAAACCGTTCCCTTGAGTGTTCCTTCATATATATCTATATATAATCTATGTATAGTTTATTGTTTCTTATATGTAATATATGGATAAATGTTTTGTGAATAAAATCTATCTGATGATTTGCACATTATAGAATTTAGAATAGAAAACAGGATTGGAATTAGGATAGAAGTTAGGATAGAAATTAGGATGAAAATTAGGATAGGAGTTAGGATAGGAATTAGGATGGAATTAGGATAGGAGTTAGGATAGAAATTAGGATGGGAATTAGGATAGGAATTAGGATAGGAATTAGGATGGGAATTAGGATAGGAATTATGATAGGAATATGTTGAATCTACTTCCGATATACTATTAAGCAATAATGTATTTAAATTTGTTCGCGTTATAAAATGTATATATATATATATATATATGAAAAAACTCTGTAATCGCACAAATATTTATTATGTGAATTTCTACTTTCCCAACCTAAATATCTATACAGATTTCTACCAGATTAACCTTTTCCACCTGCCTTCACTAAATTTTTTACATGATGTCTTCCTATGGCAGAACCCTCTAAATCCTCTAATTTATATGCATTTTCTGATACTCTTTTTCGTATCCTGGCTTGTACATATCTTGGTGCCAATTTATGCGTAAAATACTCTAATTTATTCGACTGCACATGATTTATTTTCCATACTAAATCTCCCACATTAAAATTCATTACACAATCAATATGCCTACTCGCAAAAACGCGTGTCTTGATCATATATTTAACTCTATTAAAGCTGCTACAATAGGAATTGTTTGCGTTAGTGAGCTTACGGATCACTTTGCCACTATATATTTATCTCAAAATATCAGTAATATTCAAAATTGCAACGTTAAATCAAGAGTTAATATTATTGACTATAAAAGCATATGCAAAGAAGTTGAAGGAATCGATTTAAGACCATCACTCAGACCAAGTTACTGACTATTTTATAAATATTTTAAAATCAATAATTGTAAAAAATACCAAACAGAAATATGTCCCCCTTTCCGAAAGGAAAATTAAGCCATGGATGACTCCAGCAACACTTAAAAGTATAAGACGTTGAGATAAACTTCATGTAGCCTTTAAATTATATCCTTCAAACAGTATTCTAAATCACGAGTATATCAGAATTCGAAATACCTGTAAAATAATTAGAAATAAAACAAAAAACCAGTATTACACTAAGGAATTTTCGGAAAATGCTGGCAATTAAAAGATAACTTGGAATTTTATAATGAATTAACTGACAGGAGGAAAAGAAATTACACAAATATAAGGTTTTGCCGTTCAGTTCCTGTTATTTTTGTAAGCAAATTCATTGTTTTATAGAAATTAATCCTTAAATTTTATATATTATTATGTAAGTATATATAAAGTATATATTGAATATAGGTAGATACGTTTTGTATATATGTATGTGTGTGTATGTATATATATATATATATATCGACACCTTAGAGGTAAAACTGAATAAGTGACATATAGGGCTAAAATGCGTTTTTTACATAAGTGTACTCGTATTTATATTCTTTACAAGAGGAAATTATGAATACGTGTGTAAGTCCAGTAATTTCGGACTTTTTTTTTCATTATTTGTTTAAGTACCTAATGACGAAAATTTATCGTAGAGGTAAAACTGAACACGCGCTTATTTAATTTTACCTCCACTTTGTCTGCATCAAAAAAAATGTTCAACTCCACGAGAGGAAAAACTGAAACTATCGTATAAAGTTTTACCTCTCAGCTGTCTCCTCACTACAAGTATTTTATTCACCTGTCATATACGAGTACTTGCCAGTGACAGCATTGACGCGTGCCGAAAGTGAGGTTATTTTTTACAAGTGGTTATAAATTTTGCATCACTGTTTATTTCGCGGTGTAACTCAACTTTGTGTATATATGGAAACTTTGCCATGAGTAATAGAACAAAATTATTGCTCCGGATTGCTTTGACTACACAACTCGAAGATGATGAAAGGGTGAGTTCATTTTTTAAGTCGATGTTTACTTATCTTATGTGTCTTATGCTTCTTTTTGTCTGTGTTATCAATTATTTGTTAGTGCTTTTCTCGTAAATAACGGAATGTTTAGCACTAAACGGTTAGTTAGTCAGTGCTGTATGATTGATTACGTACAACATTCTCCTTTATAATGTTTTCTCGCATATTGTTTCAGTACCGACCGGAACTAACATACCAACAAGTGACACAATTGGAGGCCATTCGGTCAATCCCCAGAGTGAGTGACCGTCCGATGGAAGGCAATGGACTCATCAATCAGGAAAACGTTAGTACATTAATTAAGTGATGTTGTACCGTACCTATCTGTAACAGTAACAGTATGCCTGTTTGTCAGTGCTTGGCGAATTTGTAAAGCATTCTCTTTCATAATGTTGTCCCCTATATTATTTTAGTGTCAACTGGGAGAAACATATCAAAATGTGACACAATTGGAGACCATTCTACCAATCCCCGGAGTGAGTGACCGTCCGATGGATGGCAATGAATCATCAATCTCGAAAACGTTAGTACATTAATTAATAAGTAAACGTGTACCTATCTGTAATAACACCAGTGTGCTTGATTGTCAGTGCTGTTTGATTGATTACGTACAACATACTCCTTTATAATGTTTTCTCGCATATTGTTTCAGTACCGACCGGAACTAACATACCAACACGTGACACAATTGGAGGCCATTCGGTCAATCCCTAGAGTGAGTGACCGTCCGATGGAAGCCAATGGACTCATCAATCCCGAAAACGTTAGTACATTAATTAGGTGAACGTGTAACTATCCGTAGTAGAAACAGTGTGTCGGATTATTAGTACTGGGTCATTACGTACAACATTCTCCTTTATGATGTTTTCCCACATATTGTTTCAGTACCGACCGGAACTAACAAACCAAAGTATGACACAATCGGTGGCCACTCCACCAATCGCCGGACCAAGTGATCTTGCGATGGAAAGCGATGGGCTCATCTATATCGAAAACGTTAGTACGAGTAAATTAATTAGGTCTACCTGTACATATCTGTAATAGCAACAGCAACAGTGCACCTGATTGTCAGTGCCCAGTTATACGTACCACATTCTCCTTTTTAATGTTTACTCGCATATTGTTTCAGTACCGACCGGAACTAACAAACCAAATTGTGACACAATTGGAGGCCATTCCACCAATCGCCGGACCGAGTGATTGTCAGATGGAGCGTGATCTGAGAGAGCAAGCATGTGTGATAAAAACCATATTAGTTAATTACTCAGATAGCGAAGACGAGACTTCTTCCGATGATATAGTGATGGATCAGTCTTTTCAGATACAAAGTATAACTGATTCTGAAGATGAAAGGATCGATAAAGAAAAGGTTAGAGTTCCAACACGCTGGAGAACGAAAAACCCTTCTACATGGAAGACTAATTTGATCAAAGTACAACGGTCTAAATGTTTACCATACCATAACAAAAAAAAGCAGTGTGCTGCTAAACTGCCAAAGTACACAAACTGTGCGAATTGTAGGTACAATTGTAGCACAAATTTTAATGAATATGAAAGAAAAGAAATATGCAAATTTTTTTGGGCGCTGGGTGATAACAACAGACAAAAAGACTTTTTATTAAAACATATAGATTTGCTTACACCAAAGCGTCGTAAAGTTGATGCATCAAGTGAGTCTGCGAGATCTATTTCTAAAGTTTACTATCTACAAAGTGTCAAGGGTCGTTTCAGAGTGTGTTTGAATTTTTTCAAAAATACACTATGTATTTCACATGGTCCCATAGAGACAGCAATTTTTGGCAAAGATCCATCCACCGGTCTATTTGGAGGTGAGGACAAAAGAGGAAGGAAAGAACCGGGTAACAAAACGTCAGCAGAACAATTGACGTTGGTAAAGGAGCATATTGAGAGCTTCCCTGCTATGGAATCCCATTATGTGAGGAAAAAAAAAAATATCTAGACTCTAAACTTTCTATATTGAAGATGTATGAGCTGTACACAGAACTGTGTAAAGAGAGAAACGTGAGACAGGTCAGTGAATTTACATACAGATGTACATTTTGTACATCGTACAATTTATCATTTTTTAAACCTAAAAAGGACCAGTGCCCCACATGCAACAAGTACAGTTGTGCAGAAGATGAGCGCAAAGAAGATCTCCAAGAGGAATACGCTTTGCACAAAAGACGTAAAGATGATTGCAATGAGGCAATGGCTACTGACAAGCTAAGAAGCAGGAACAGTGATATCTTTGTGACGGCCAGTTTCGACTTACAAAGTGTTCTTCAAATACCTTCCTCGGGCGAGTCACAGTTTTACTATACAAGAAAAATTTGTGTATACAACCTTACCATATATGAAGGGGAAGGAAAAAACGCATATTGCTATACATGGAACGAAATGAATGGCAAAAGAGGCAGTAATGAAATAGGCTCAATTCTTCTCATGTATATTAAACAATTACCAACCTCAGTGACTGAAATTTCACTGTTCTCGGACACATGCGGTGGTCAGAAACGTAACCAAATGGTCGCAGCAGTTCTTTTGCATGCTGTGCAACATACTCATCTTGAGAAAATTGAACTGAAGTTTTTGGAGTCTGGCCATTCCCACATGGATGCAGATAGTATGCATGCTGCGATAGAGTATGAGAAGCGATATCGGTCAGTCTTTATGATGAAAGATTGGTTGGAAATTTTTAAAAATGCACGGTCCAAGCGCAGTAACCTTAGACAGCCAAAATCTAAACGAGGTGAGTCAAAAGAACCCTATAAAGTGGTTGAATTAAAATTTAGCGACTTTAAAGATTTGAAAAGCCTAGCTTCAACTACAATAAAAAATAGGAATAAAGATGAAAACGGTGAAATGGTATCCTGGCTGAACATAAAATGCCTAAAGTTTGAAAAAGCATCGCCTCAAATTCTGTTTTATAGATATGACCACCATTCTGCCTATAAAAAGATTGAAGTGTCTAGGAACAGTCGCAATTCTAAGCAAAACAACCTGAATAATAATGATGCTGAGCTGAAACAGGTCTACAGAAAAATGTTGCCTATTTCGAACGCTAAGAAAGGAGACTTGATGAAGCTTTGCCGTAGTGGACTGATACCACAGGAGCTTCATTCCTGGTATGAGTCATTACCGGCTACTGACATTATCGATCGTCTACCAGAACCAACTTCTGATGAAGAATGTGATAGTGATTAAGTTTAATAATGTAACTTTTGTCAATTAAAATACTGTTAATTATAACTTGAATTGTTTTCATTGTTCCTTTGTAAGTACTCTTAAACAGTTCTCTCATTTTAGAAGAAAAAATGAACAGGTACATTTGATTTTTTTGTCACTTAACTAAAACTAAATGTATATTTTTGTAATACAGGTTTGAAAGGTCATTATCATTCTTAAATTGTACCAAAAATTCAGCTATAATGTGTAATTAGTTCATTTTCTATGGGAAATAACACAGGCTAAAATAGTTTTTTCGCAATTACTCCAAATTAGTAAATTGTTACTTATTCAGTTTTACCTTTAAGGTGTCGATATATATATATTTTATATGTATAAGTGTGTATTTATATATAAATATATCTATATATTATAATGCCTATGTAGGTAATTACCCTTTTATCCTTTTATTATGACCGCTTTACTAACTAATATTAGATGTCTTTTTCTTCAAATAACAGGAACCGAATGGCAAAACCTTAACCTTTTGCTTATTTTTTTCTGTCACCCAACTGGGACTAGCCCGTTCTAGGGTGGAAAGGACTCCAATATTACAATTAAGTTTGCTTGATTGCTTGGTTGCTTACAAATGTACAAGTTTTAGTATAAAGCTAATGACACTAAAATTGCCCTAAAATGTGGTCTTCAGAATAAAATAAAAAAATAGTAATAATAAAAAAAATTATATAAGATAATATAATAAATATAATGCAATTCCATTATTTAATCGGCAATAAATATATTATAAAATTCGATTAAATAATATAAATAAAGTTACATGTAAGTAAAGGAAGAAACAGTCATTAATATTTAATATGTGTTAAGTAATATAGGATTTAATATAAAAATACCTTGTCTAAAAAGTATAATTCATTGTCAAAGTCAAATAATTTTTGGTAGTTAGTTGAATGTTAAAATATACTTAACATACATATGTTTAAAAATATGTTAATAATTTTTGCACTTAAGTTATATTATACTATTATTTCTAACATTTGATGTATGGTTAGTCTGTCATGATTCGATAACCATTTCTTTAATTTATTTTTGAATTCCCTAAATGTCAAATTCATTTTTATTTCTATATTGATCAGATTGTAAAATCTCGGTGCAATGAAAGAATAATGTCTTTGTCTAAATGATGTTTTCCTTCTGGGTATTATTAAGCTAATTTCTAAAACTTGTCTCGTTGGTCGCCGGTTCTGAATTATTCCTAAATTTGAGTTATTGTCCAAAAATAGCCTAAAGAGGGAAGTTTTTAGAAAAAGTTGCCTACAATCAAGAACTTTAACTTCATTATAAAGTTCATTAGTGGGCAGTATGGTCTACGTAGAATAATTTCTGCGCAACTTCCAATGGCCCTAGCAGGGTTTTACCACATCCACCCCATCCAATTATGCCGTAAGTAATAAGCGATTCACATAAAGCATAATAAACAGTTTTTAGTGTTTTGGAATCCAGAATATACCTCAGTTCTTTGAAAACATATCCAAGGATTCGCACCTTCGTAGCCACGTTATGTATATGAGAATCCCAACGGAGAAAGCAATCTAGAGTGATGCCTAGATATTTCCAAGATATTTCTCTTTGTAGAGGCTGACAGTTACAAGACTCTACGCTATCGCATTCGTGTATTACAATAGTTTTATTAGTAGTGGGTTGACCTCTGGTTGTTATACTAAATGGCATGTATTTCGTTTTGCCAACATTAAGCGTCAACATAAAGTTTCCTAGCCAGTTTTTAACAATTTCCATGCCCTCGTATGCTTTCTCAAATGTGTAATCCCAGTTTGAACCCTTGAATAGTATAACAGTGTCATCGGCATATGTGATGATTTTACCTACTGGTAACTGACATAGGTCATTTATGTTGACGAGGAATAAAATGGGTCCCAAAACGCTACCCTGTGGCACACCATACGTGAGATGCTGGCTTTTACTCTGGAGGCCCTGGATGGTGACACTTTGTACCCTGTTGGATAGGTAACTATCAAACCATTTAAGGAGTAGTGGAATTGTGCGTAACAACTCCCGCATTTCACCGATTCATCGACGGCTACTACAGTTTTACATTGTTTACATTTCATTTTTGTTGTTCTATATAATTTATTATGTATGAATAAATTTACACCGCCCTCTATTGACAGGCTCACGTAAGAAGTGTTGTTGTGAAACAGATGTCGTTGGCGCTTCGGCAAGTGCAATAGCAAATGGCATTGTTTTTCATAAGTAAGTAATTTAATTAAAATGTCTTCAATAGAATTGAAACTATGAATCGATGCGATGATTTTGGTAATCGATTGACCTCCCTAGTAGCAGCGTGTGTGCGATTCGCTGTTCCAATGCGCTGACGCCTGCGCAGTGGCCGGCAGTGGGTCGGCGTTCGCCACCGGTCGCGGCTTTGCGCACGTCGGGTAGGTATTTGTTTACACGGCTAGTAGCGCTGTGATAGGTTATTCGATCTCCGCTTGTGTCAAATCAAATGCCTGAAAAAAGAAATTTCTAAACGAATCGAAATTAAAACCGCTCGTACTAACGAATCACTCTATGAATCCTCTCAAGATTAACGCTTCTCAGGTCCGGAGAAATTCCCCTTGATTTGGTTACACAGTATTATATATTTTAATACTATTTATTTATTTGTTCTACAAATTTCATATTACGACATTTTATATTAATATTTATTTCCATGACCATGCTATATCAATATTTTAAATATAATTATTATTATAGGTTTAATTTGAATTCGATTCTCTATTTTATATTTTATCATATTTTGTATTTTTAATTTTAATATTAAGTGCACATGAATAAATCTTTGCCATACATAGAGTTTTCCTTGGTACGGGCTATGGCCTAGTTATTCAGATTCTGCAACTAATACAATTGTAAATTTATGTTTTTGAATGAATAAAATTATTATTATTATATTATTATTATTGTATATTTGATTGACTCAATTCAAATCTTATGTAAGTCTTTCAAAAACTTTCTTCTATTGTCGCTTGCCACAAACGAACCGCGCGTTGCAATTCATTTTAACCGGGTTCGACCGCCGGCCAAAAGAGGGCGCTCATAGATTTTATTTATGAAATTAATAATCAGACGAAATTAGTCCTTGGCTTCTTGCCACTGACTGGATTCACTATCATTTTGGGCATCTGGCAGATTTCCTGTTTGGAATCCACAGGCCAGCCCATCGGCGCCCACTCTCTTTTTGAGGAAAATCCCTTTGCGGAAGCGGGAATTTTGCAAGCGATTATAAAGCGTTGACCTTTTGGGGTATCCATTGGCGGATGTAACAAAGGCAAATGTCACCCATAAAGTGAGCAGTAAGCGTTTACACGGTCAGCCGGAGTGGCCTAGCAGGGGCGAAGCTTAAACTACCGCATAAATCCGTGACGCGGTCGAGGCGTCGTTTTTTTCCTCCGTGACGCGCCCGAATGCGAACGTTGAGGCCGCGAAAGGCCCGGGCTGCTTGGCCGCCGGAAGCCCTCTGTCCAACAAGAATTGCGGATTATTGCCAACCTTCGCGTCTTTTCGCCTAGATAAACGGAAACAGATGAAGACTCGTACACATTATGTCCTTACCTATGTAATTGCAGTTTTACTTTCCCGGCCGACCAACTATCGAGAAGGGAAAGTATTGCAAACGTTCTTCTGTTTGTATATCTGTCTGTCTATAGGTATTCCTCCACGATAGCGGCCAAAGGCCTAATCCGATTGAGCTGAAATTTGGCATAAACGCATGCTTTGGTCATGGTAAGGGTTGAAAAGATTGTAGTTGAAATCGGTCTACCCGGGGGCGAACTAGTCAAAAATGAATCTCGAAATATTGGAGTCAAAGACTTGAAACTTAGATACTTAGATGCCTTGTTGGGCCAAAATCTTACTAATATTTGAATTTTGCCTTAAATTTTAATCAAATATTACCACCTTGGGTTGCGCGGTTAGTTTCTTGGCTAAGAGCCAACAGATTAAACGGAACCCAACCGGATTCGGCCGTCAACCGAGAGATATAATATATATATATATATATATATATATATATATATATATATATATATATATATATATATATATATATATATATATATATATATATATATATATATATATATATATATATATATATATATATATATATATATATATATATATATATATATATATATATATATATATATATATATATATATATATATATATATATATATATATATATATATATATAATATATTATATAAGATATTTTATACGACATATCCGGAATTGCCCAATCATTTGGATTGAAAATCAATGCGGATAAGACCAAAGTGCTCACTACGGACGGTTCGAAGGCCAGCGTTTACCTCGATGGAACCCAAATCGAACAGGTCCCACAATTCAAGTATTTAGGATCCTTGGTTACGGAAAAGAAAGTGGCATCGACGGCCGATGTCCATACCCGGATCGGTCAGGCAACAGCAACATTCGCCTCGCTCAAGTGGTGCATATGGAAGCGAATGAATATTGCCATCAAAACCAAAGTACGACTATACCGAACGTTGGTTCTTCCCATTCTTCTTTATGGATCGGAAACGTGGACGTTACTACAATCGGACCTCAAAAAGTTCTAAGTCTTCCAAATGCGATGCTTGAGGCAGATTCTCGGTGTCTCACTCCGCGACCGAATTCGAAACGAGACCATTAGAGAAAGATGCGATCTAGTAACAACGATCGAAGAAGAAGTACAAAAACGTCGACTACGATGGTTCGGCCATGTTTGCCGAATGAACGACAATCGCTTGCCACGTAAACTTCTTTGGCGAGACCGTCCGACAGAATGGAGAATTCAGCGATCGGCACCGAAGAAAACCTGGCTAAATAACATCAAAGACGACCTTAAAAATCAACGATTGTCGGCTAGGGATGCTCGAGACGTGGCAAAAAATCGTCAAGAATGGAAGCGAATCGTGAATGGAGTACGAGATCCAGCGGCACCGACAGCAGCGTATTGGCTGCGAGGGCGACCCCCTCCCCAATCGCCGGCTACGGAATAAATAATAATAAATAATATAAGATATTATAGAGATATTATATATAATATATTATAGAGATATAATTTTATTTAGAAAATCAATGTTCAGATAAAATCAGTCCTTGGCTGCTTGCTGAGAAAGTCTTGAGGTGTCACAACCGATTTTTTTCATACTCCTTATTTTGATATTGATAATTTCGATTTGAGTTGGAATTTTAAGTACAAATAAGTTAGTTAATAATTGGTCTTTCTGACGTTTTGAATTGATAATTTAAATTGTGTGTGCAATCATTGGAAATCATTGAAAATGCCTCATTCAGTGCTTGATTAGTAAAGAATGAACGGTAAATGAAGGAACGGTCCACATGATATTTTGAAAATAGGAACACATTTATACTAACTTCATAAACACACCCTTACGTCTCTGACAATATAAATTACCTATATGTATACCAGACCAGATTGAATTCAGATTTTTATTTTTATTGCGTAATATTTTGCCTTTGGATTTATTTTATAAATAGTTCCGACTACTTTTATTATGTAATTATTTTTTCTTATTTTTTAAAGATTAGTTCGTTTGTTTTCTTTAATCATTATGCTACAACAATTTTTTGGCCATTTGTATGTTATATTTTGAAACCGATACTTTAGATTTTTGTTTTTAGTTAAATTACGTTTTAAATTGTTGTCTTTCTTAGAACAGACGCTGCAGATTTAGGAGAGACGCAGAATTATTGTGTTTTATATAATTTTCAGGAATAAATAAATATATAAATAAAATTATAGGAAAGCTTATTAAACGCGCTATTTTCAAATAAGAGTTTCCGTGCTGCTATCCATTAAAGCTTCTTTCGGTCCAGCAATACAGTTAATGCAAATGTTTACTGTCAAAAATTGTAAACAATCATAAAAATGATCGTAAAAACTGAGCATGGTCAACCGCTCTTCGTCGCTGCTTCTACACGACAACGCAAAATGACATACCAGTTGCAATGTTGCATCACCCATCGAAATCCTAGTATAATATTGTTAATCTAGAATAAACTCCATATATTAGACTTATTTTTTAAGACTTTGTTTTTTTGTGGGACAATCCTATACATCTCCCAAATACTCTCAACATTTCGCAACCCTTACACATACACATACATTTTACACGAACAGTTGCGTCAAAAGTGGTCGCTGATGACTGATCGCTCTACGCATGCTATACCATCAACGAGGAAAGTTGTATCTGGGTAATTCATGAATGAATGACTATGTCAGACAACGACATCGTACTCGGCTCTCAACAACGCAATACTCATTATCGAGCGTCAACGACGGCAGCCTTGTTTTGTTACTATAATATTACACCATTAGTGTCATGGTGGGGTCCCACGACTGGTTAGTTGCCAGGTCGCGCCAAACGTTGGAGGGTTGGCGCGGCTGGTGCCGGGCATTCCCACGGCGCGGCGCCGCGGCGTGTGTCGGCCAGATGCGGAATATCTTTCGTTCGACCACTCCATCATATGTCCACAGATACGTACGGCCATAAACGAAATGAATGGTGAACGAATGGGGGATGAATGAGTAAGATCGACGCACGTGCCCAAGGCCGTCGATGGGACGGGCGCCCTTTCGCCGCGCCGCGCCGCGCTGCGCCTTTTAACTTACCGACTACGGATGGATCGGAAAACCAACCACACACCAGCGCAAGCGCGACGGTTCCCACGACCTGTAGGCTTGGCGTGGCGTAGTTTGGCCTGCGAGATAGCACGCCGTCGGAACGCGGCTTCAAGCGCAGCGAATGTTTCATTTGTGACTGAAATTTCATTTGTGATAGCAATTTGAATGCAATTTTTCATTTTGTGATTTTGTAACATTGGCGTTCCGTATTCCGTTCGCTATTTGGAACGAAAAGGGATATTTAGCGACACGTAAGCTATCTAAAGTTATCCTAGTTGTTCCATATTTTAATCATAAGAAAACGGATTCTTACCACGTGAAACTAAGTGATAGTCTTTTCAAAGTTTAAACAAAGTTACATTAGCCGTTTTCACGGGGGCAATAAGACTGCGGCTGTCGCGTACGCTTCTTGTCGGCGCTCGTCGTTCTTTGAGTGTTGTGGCGGATAGTACAATTTTTACCGCTGTGATACCCGCTGGCGCAAAATTAAATTACTTTATTTATAGAAAAAAAAAATTGACTTTCCCGGCAGAGGGAAAATATTGTGAACGCACTTATGTGTGTCTCTGTGTTTGTGTGTATGCGTGTGTGTGTGTGTGTGTGTGTGTGTGTGTGTGTGTGTGTGTGTGTGTGTGTGTGTGTGTGTGTGTGTGTATTTCTCCACGATAGGGCCTAAACGTTTCATCCGATACGCTTCATCTGAAATTTGGCTTGAATAGTCATACTTTAATCTCGAAATATTTGACTTTAAGAATTCAGTACACTGATGTCTTAATAGTCTTAAATCACATTGTGAATTGTTGGATGAAATATCACACAGAAGCTGCACTAAAATATTTAAATTCCGCCATATATTTATATTATTTATTAACTCCGTCTGATGGCGCTTAGCTGAGAAACTAACCTCACCTCCCGAGGCAACTGCTTCGGAACTCAACCGGGTTCGTCCGCCGGCCGAGAGAGGCCGCTCATAGATATTATTGTTGGGCCGAAACCACATTGTACAATTTTGATTGGAATAACTCGTATACAAGCGACACAAATAATATTTAAAGTTCGCCAAATTAAAGAAAATTTTTATACATTTATTAAAAAAAAATACTATTTAAATAACACGGAAATACTACAAATATACTACGAATTGTGTTCGGGGTAGGTTAGGTTGGTGCGGAGGGGGGGGGGGGGGAGGGTTGACTACTTGCCGGGAAATACATGCGATGACACAACCGATTTTTTTTTCAATAGTATTGGCGGCTGGCGAAGGACTGACGGCGAGCGAACGGCCACCGTAGCGGGCTGCCACTGTGATTCGGCAATTATTAATGTGTTTATTAATATACACAAGTGTTTTTTTGGGAATATCATCATACATCAAAATTATTTAATATATTTCTTTTAATAGGTAGGATTCCAATGTATTAAAAAATATACTCAATAAATAAAATGCATTTTTTTTAGCAATTTTATGTTATTTTTCTTAAAACTGATGAATATAAGTACAGAGCTTCAGCAGTAACACCGTCAGCAGTAACACCATATTAATACAAAATCGCCCTGCAGTACCTTAACCTCTAATGTAATAGTTATTTAGAGTGTGAAAACTGCCAAAGTAATTTCTTGTGCTCTATTGGGGCCTAACTCTATTGTAACTAACTACAGGCAACTAATTTCTCCGGGGTTTAAATTTCTAAAAACTATATTGTCAAGATAGACGAGTAGACTCGGGCTTTTAAGTTTTTGTAAAAAGTAAAATACCTATACTCTCGGGCTTTTAAGTTAAGAGATTAAGACTAGTCACGAAGAGCTATATACTCCAATGGCTCCTGCCTACTTGCGAGTATTTTTAAATGGTCGTCGCGCCTTCGGTAGGCGGCAAGCTTAGGCCTTTCGCCGGGCATGTCACGGCCAGATTGTAAGTTTTATTAACGCTATTGGTCGTTTGGCGCCTGGCCCACGTCGCCAGAATGGCCGCCGGACCTCGCCGCGCCGCTCCTCCTCCTCGGCCCGTATTAGGGTCTTTATGTCGTGTTTCCTCATACTCTCCCTCCGCCTCTCTTAACCGAATGCTTAAACTTAGCGATGCTCACTCATATCAAAATAGGGCATTAACCGGATTGCTCCTATGATCTATGTAAGTAAACATTACACAAAATCCTAATATTAATAGTTTACTCAACACTTCCTAGTTGTAAGCTACTACAAGCGAAACTGTCACCCCACTAAGGTATAACGATATAGAATCATTGATTCAACCGCGAGGTAAACGTAGAAAGTTAGGAATAAGACAGTCCACCGTCTAACTACTCCAGCAGCACGTGAAAGTCTAACAGTCAGCGGGCAGCTTCACGCCCACACGAACAGATTTGGCCGAAATTCTCCGTCCATCTGTCTGCTCACAGGTTCAAAGTCGCTTGCGCGTCCGCTACCTGATGTTCATGAATATTCACATCAAATTTATCGAGAGCCGTGGCGTGGTGCCCTTCGACCGTCTTTGACTAAGGATCGAGTGGCCTAATTTTCGGTTCAAGAGTAGCTGACATCAAGTCAACAACCACCCCCACTGCTTTGGCAAACCGCCCAGCAGCACCAGAAGGGCATTCCCGGTGTCCTTTTCAGGTTCAACCCAATTCGAGGAGGCTACTAGTTAAGATTTGAACCGTGAGTTGAGCCGACCAGAGATAACGAGCAGGTCGTAGTAGCCCAACTGCATGGGAACCATCAGCTTCCAAGTTTGCTTAACAATAAAATCTATGTTGGCGCACATGTTGATATATACATATCAAATATCGCCTGATTCTTCATAATAATATATCAGCTGTACAGAGCGCCAGCAATATGAGCATTCTTAATCTACGAGTATATTAGAAGATGGCGTCATTGCAGCTTAAATTCATACTGCAATAATTGTGATCTGGTCTATCACATCAATTTGCACGCATCGCACGTTAAGTGTAGAGACAGTAAACTATGTCCCACTGCAGTAAAATAATATAAAAATGTGCCCACATACAAGTCGCGCATCGTATGGTGATCTCTACTATTGGAGTGATGTAAAAAATATTCCCTTCAAGGACAAGCTGTCATAATGGTATGTAACTAATCTATATTATTTTTAGAATTATTTAATGTGATTCTTAGACTACAAATTATGAATCAAAGTTTTGTATAAATTCCGGTAGGTAGGTTTTTTAAGCTATTGCATAGCTTTTATCGCGGGCCTAGCTAGGCCAGCGCGGCGACCGAATGAAGAAATTTCTTAACGAAAATTAATTATTTTAAACTGATAATTACGTCTAAACGAGTACTGCTTACGATTCGAAAAAAATATATGTTAAACAAGAACATTTTCCTAATATTATTAGCTTTGAATATTTTAGATTTTGTTTATATTACATAGTGTAATTAATTTGTGAAATTAGGTCTAACCGAACACAAAAACGACTACTACGCAAATACTATCTGGCGTATTATTATGAAACCTGCACCATTTTAAAGATAATTTAATTATCTATCTTTTTATCTACGATTTTTTTCGAATAATCCGGTTTTTTTCTTTATCGAATAAAAAATTCGTGCGCGGCGCTCTATCGGAAGACGTTTAAATTATTCCGAATCATTTGATTCTGCAGCCTCAAATGATTCGGAATAATTTCAACGTTTTCCGATAGAGAGCAGTTATCTGATATCAGAAAAAATAAAATAAATAAATTATTATTATTGCATAAGTGGTTAAAAATGCTATGCAATTGCTTTACCGCGGCAGTCCCCGAGTGCCACACTTATTTTTTTAATCAAAATCTTACAAAAGAATAATTTTGGTACATAAGCGGATATAATGATCTACCTGTGCATAATGAATATACAGTATGTTCGGGACGGTTGGGCAATGTTCAAAGTCAGTGATATGATTATGGCTTGATATTATTTTGTTGCAATTTAATATCTCTAAAACTAAGTATGTACTACTAAGTTTACTTTCCTCGGGGAAACCTAACAGGTAGCCCAGAATACAGTTTAAAGTGCGATTATATCAAAAGCTCCATAAACCGAAGATATCATTCTATTGATTGCGCAAAAAAAATTATCTAGGAGTGCAATTAGACTGTCATCTAAGATAGGATACATATGGTATATAAAAAGAATAACTAATAAAACCAGAAAGCATATGTTATTAGGAAGCTTAGGTCAGTTTTATATAGTAAAACTTTGAAAGCTGTATATATCGCATTGCTCATATCAGTCTTATGGATGTTTAGAATTTCCTCTTGGGGTGGTAGTTCTCTCACACTCATTGATAAGCTGTGTAAAACATATAAACTTTAAAAAGAAGTAAGCATTGTCAATCGATGAGGTTCCCACCGTAATCGCTATACAACCAAGCACCTGTCCTTAATTTTACAGCTGGATATTAAAAAAAAATATCACACATTTCAATAAAACTGTCAGCAAAGGTCACAACACCAGGTCAGCAACTGTTGAACTGTCTTGTCCCTAAACTGAAAACTGCATTCGTTCAGACGCATTAGCTTTTAGAATTCCTCGAGCTTACAATAAAAGTAAAAAGGAACATTATTTACACGAAACTAAAGCTATTTTTTCAACTGAAAAATTGTTAATAAGCAATTTATTAAACTATTCGTATTTCCGATTATATGTAAACGCAAATGAAATGTTTTTGAATTGTATGGAAAATGTGTACAGTGTACACTCTAAAAACTATTTATTTGAAACTTTTTCCTACCTATTAACTTTGAGATGGAATGAGTTAGGTCAGGCGACAAATGTTTTAAATGGATAAAAAAATATATACCAGAAGATGCATTTTTGAAAAATCCCTACGTAAATCTCATCGTTGTTAAGTTTTCAAAAACGACATTTTAATCAAAATGCACTTTAGATATTTATTTACCAATAATATTTAAAATCAAGCATAAATAACTTGTTGTATTGCCGCAAAGGTGGTATTAGAGATGGTGTTTATCTGTAACCTCCCCTTAAGGTTAAGTAATACATAAAAATACTTTTCAATCAATCCCATGTATTCCTTGATATAAAGTTACTAATGATACCCTATCGGTTTTTTAAAATTAGTACTGAAAAAATACAGTGGCTCTTAATAATTAAGCTGCTTATTATAATTAAACGTAAACGCTGTATGTATGTATATTAACTAAATGTATATTAAAAACTAAACTAAATGTATATTAAAAAAAGTCATAATTAAGAATTTGTTACCTTAAAGTATTCAA
Organism: Micropterix aruncella; assembly: GCA_944548615.1. Taxonomy (NCBI): domain Eukaryota; kingdom Metazoa; phylum Arthropoda; class Insecta; order Lepidoptera; family Micropterigidae; genus Micropterix; species Micropterix aruncella. Next base: position 71,343,520 of record OX155980.1, read on the forward strand.
CCGCAGTGACATGATAATTGTTTATTTCTGTGCCAGAAAATTACTTACCTGAAACAAAAGAAAAATCCAAATATTATAAAGAGTAAATGGATCTATTGTTGATTTGTGCGATATTTTTTATTACAGAGGGCGACTAGCCTTTTTCAATAATTGATTTTATGGAAATTTTTATTACAAGCCACGCAATACAATACTGGGACCACACAATGACCTCGTGCTAAATACATGGTAATGATACGATGACCAAAGTGTGGCCACACGATAAAACTCGGAGACCAAAGAGTGACCAGAGGGTATGCACACAGTCATACCCTCTGTCCATAAAATCAATGACTGACTCGAGTGATCACACAGTGATCACTCGAGTACCACACCTTGGCTATGCCATGACCTATGGACAACTTTGTGACGCGAAAGGTTTTATTTGTTAAAATGCCTTTTGGGGATAATTGCAAGAGAGAAGACATAGACTTTTCTATGGGTTTACTACCCGTCCGCATAGTCTCCATTCTTCAGTTGCCTTCATAATTCATTATTAGACACAAAGCGAAAGGTTTTATTTGTTAAAATGCCTTTTGGGGATAATTGCAAGAGAGAAGACATAGACTTTTCTATGGGTTTACTACCCGTCCGCATAGTCTCCATTCTTCAGTTGCCTTCATAATTCATTATTAGACACAAAGCGAAAGTTTAATTATTTGTTCAAAAATAATCGGTACTATTATTTGTTCAAAAATAATTATACTTCTTGTCAACGCAACCCCCCAACGTCAAACTGTAATTCGATATTAGGACACAAATACTTTCGTTTGTACGAGATTATTTTAAATAAAAATATAACAAAATTTTGCTTCATTTAGGCCTTTATTTCTGAGAAAAATATATAAAGATTATCCGAAAGTGTAAATGGCTCTCAGACTAGTTGATAATACTTTATATATTTTTTCCGGCGCTTTCTGACAAACGGTTAATTTGTGACAACATATTATCTGACAGGTAAAGATATCAGAACAGATATAATATCAGATCAGAAGGAGTAACCGACAGTCACGAGAAGAAATTGAGGTTAAATTGGGTTATAAATCGCCACGGGAGTTCAGTTTAATCTCAGTTTAAACAATGCAGCGCGCTCCGCGCACGAAAGTACAAGCGTATCGTACAATTAACGCCGCTAGGAGCAACTCCACTCATAAATTGCGTACGGGCCGAGAGCCTCGCAAATTTCCCCCATTTCAACTGAAATGACCTTTTACAAGCGGACACTGCGAATAGAGTTCAGACGATTAAGCATTTCCATTATTATCGGGCGCCCCCTGTTTATAAACAGCACAAAGCGACCCTTCAACTATTTACATTACAATATTGCCGCGTCAAAGCCTAATAGCATTTGGGAGAGCAATCACACTAATCAATACTGGTAATTCATTAAACTGACGCACGGAGTTAGTCGCGGGGCACGACGACAACAATAGCAAACTTGTTGACCTGGCTGTGCGATGATTATGTCACCTAGTCGTCTTAAAATACGAAAGAATAATTCCGTCCTGATTTGGCAAGATGCGCTAAGAGCAACGTTAGGCGCTAAGAACGTACATTTATTTAATTCATTAATTAATTAACGCATTTACAAAACATATGTGTCAAACATATATTCATATTATAAAATCGAAGACTATCGCGGTTGTTTGACATTATAAATAGGATAGAAAACGAATTTACCGCGTGAAATTTGTAGGACCCGACGTTTCGGTGACGTTGCAGCCGCCGTTGTCTAGGGTAGACTAAAGAGCTGTCAGTCCGTTGTTTTGCGGGTAGGCCGCAAACCGCTGCCGCCACTGCGTAGGTTATAACGGTGGTGGGGGGCCGGGCTCGGAGCGCGGGAATTTTTAAAATCCGTCTTGCACACAACACTCACTGTATCCTGTTTTACGTCTTTGCGTTCGGCGTTCGGCGGCGGGAACATTTTAAGAAGAGGGTTCCACGTAGAAGAGAGTTTGTAGCCGTCATCTCTATTGAAGTTCGGAGTTCTTCTTATTTCAATGGCTTCCCGGATCATGCGAGGAAAGTAGAATTGTTCCTTGGATAGAACAATGGGATTTTTATATTCATATTCATTTATTATAAACATAAATTTACCACGCCTGATATGACAATAGCATAAGGGTACTGCTGCCGCCATATAAGTACTGATTGTTCTAATGCATCGAGCTCTTTAGTTGTATGTGTAGGTACTTGTACGTATATTCAAAAAGTAAAAAGAAACATTTATAACCCATAACTATTACAAGTTAGTCATAACTTATAATAACTGATTAATAATTATAACAGAAATACATAAAATGAATAATACGGAAATTGATAATCGTGGTAAATTAAAATGTTAGGTAACAGTAACCAAAATTAAAGGATAAGAAACAATAACAATAGATAATATTAAGAATAGTCATGAATAATATTTAATATAAGAAATTGTCTGGATATATCAATTTGTGACTATGTTGCCGAGTGTCATATTGCAACCACGGATCAATTTTAGATTTCAAAGTAGACTTAGGCAAATACGATTTTAGTGCTTTGTCTAGCATAATAAATATCCTGGGGATACCTAAACGAAATGCCCCTGCTCAAGTGGTCTACATTCGGGGAACGTCGAACTGAATAGTTTGAGATTGCCGCGTGCAGATTCTTTGCTGGGTTCTTTCTTGTAACAGTATCTAAATTTGCTTGATACTGACAGAGCGCCGCTTTTACTATCTATTAGGCATCAAGAGACATAGGATACCAAAAACCCACATTTGGCGTAATTTTTGTAAAAAGTTTATTCGAGTTTTATATGCTTGAAGTAGTCGTAGAAATAAGTAGTCGTATAAATCGAGGAAAAACATATTTTGGGCAAAATTTAATAATGATGTTTTACTGTATTTATTTTTTTGGAAACCAGCCAACTTGGCGTTAAAACATGTATAAATGCGGGAAACGTATTCCTGCTTACTCCACTTCCTTAAATTACTACGCTGAAATTCCCCTATATGTTTTAAAACCTCCCATTTTGCACAAGAGTTCGACAAAATCTATTTGTAATATATATAATTAAGCTCAATTAAAACATAATTTTATTATAATAAAAAGGTTGTTAATTAAGAAGCTTTTACTGTACTAATTATGGCTTTTTTAACTAATGTAAGGCAAATAAGGCCATTCCCACACGAGGCAAAAAAAAATGAAAATGATAAAATCTTTATTGCTTAAAATGAAATGGTTTTTAAAATCGGTGCAATATCTTTAAATATATTATTATCTCTATAAATGGATTATTATCTATAAATATATTATTATTATCTAATATATCTCGCACTAGCAGAGTATATTAGCTGGGTTCTTCGCACTAAACGTATGCCTTTTTTGCCTCTATATATATATATATATATATGTATATATATATATATATATATATATATATATATATATATATATATATATATATATATATATATATATATATATATATATATATATATATATATATATATATATATATATATATATATATACATATATATATATATATATATATATATATATATATATATATATATATATATATATATATATATATATATATATATATATATATATATATATATATATATATATATATATATATATATATATATATATATATATATATATATATAATCTTTTTTTAAAGAATTCGTTTAAAGGATGACATTTTGATGAAAAAATAAAAATAATAAAAGCCACTTACATAGCTGGAAGGTTTTCCCGGACTGGACTGGGAAATGCTTATTGTTTAAACGAGATGTATTTTTGGATGAGTACCACTTTCGACGGTACACTGTAGGTTTAATGGGATCCCTTTATCGCTAGCGAACGATCACCCTTCATCCACATCTCAAAAACAAAGCGTATCCTTTTGCAAACCAAAATAAAATGTCTTTATTAAAGACAAATTTAAGCAAAAACAATGAAAAAAATCACAATCAATCGTCTCTTAAATGCGGAATGACATTTCGAAAATTCGATTTGAAATTCCAATATATCCACTCTTTTAAAGGACGATATAAGATTGCTGGGCTCGCTATCAGCCAGCTATTAAATGAAAATAAAAATAAAATACTTCATTTGCTCGTTCCCATGAAATAAGATATAAATCGTAATTTCTGGTCGAGAAGTTTATACTTAAGGCTATATGATATTCACAAGAGTTCAAAACATAAGATAAAATTGTATAATATTGTTAATATTTGATTGGTTTTTTGTAAAATCTTTTTTTAAAGAATTCGTTTAAAGGATGACACTTTGATGAAAAAATAAAAATAATAAAAGCCACTTACATAGCTGGAAGGTTTTCCCGGACTGGACTGGGAAATGCTTATTGTTTAAACGAGATGTATTTTTGGATGAGTACCACTTTCGACGGTACACTGTAGGTTTAATGGGATCCCTTTATCGCTAGCGAACGATCACCCTTCATCCACATCTCAAAAACAAAGCGTATCCTTTTGCAAACCAAAATAAAATGTCTTTATTAAAGACAAATTTAAGCAAAAACAATGAAAAAAATCACAATCAATCGTCTCTTAAATGCGGAATGACATTTCGAAAATTCGATTTGAAATTCGAATATATCCACTCTTTTAAAGGACGATATAAGATTGCTGGGCTCGCTATCAGCCAGCTATTAAATGAAAATAAAAATAAAATACTTCATTTGCTAGTTCCCATGAAATAAGATATAAATCGTAATTTCTGGTCGAGAAGTTTATACTTAAGGCTATATGATATTTACAAGAGTTCAAAACATAAGATAAAATTGTATAATATTGTTAATATTTGATTGGTTTTTTGTAAAATCTTTTTTTAAAGAATTCGTTTAAAGGATGACACTTTGATGAAAAAATAAAAATAATAAAAGCCACTTACATAGCTGGAAGGTTTTCCCGGACTGGACTGGGAAATGCTTATTGTTTAAACGAGATGTATTTTTGGATGAGTACCACTTTCAAACATAAGCATTTTCCAATACAAGCTGGGATTTCCTTCGCTACTTTTTAAGTAGCTTTTACTAATTTTATTTTAAATAAAAACATCATCCTTTAAACGGATTTCTTTAGAAACCTTATCAAATATAACAATATTATACTGTTTTCTACAATATTTCTTTACAATTTTTTTATATTATACAATTTTATATAGGTTTACCCTATTTTGATAACATTATACAATCTTTTTTATAAACTCCTCTGCCAGAAATTAAGATTGATGTTTCTTCTTTCATTTCATTGAACATATGGAGGTTTTCTTATTTTTATTTCGATTTAATGGCTCGTTGATAACAAACTTAGCCAATTGTATCATATTTTAAATGTTGGTGCATTCGAAATTTGAATTATTTCGTAATGTCACTTTCATTTGGAAAACGGCTTTGCCGAAGTGATCAATAGTTTATTTTTTATTTTTTCGCCTAATTCATCTCAATTGAAGGCATTTTGTGTTGCATAAGGATAAGCCCTATTTATGAGATATATGGATGAATAGTGATCGTTAGTCGACTGCAAAAGGACCTTTAAACTTACATTGCACCGTCGAAAGTCGTGCACATCCGTAAGTATATCTCATTCAAACATAAGCATTTCCCAATTCAAGCTGGGATTTCCTTCGCTACTTTTTAAGTAGCTTTTACTAATTTTATTTTAAATAAAAACATCATCATATAAACGGATTTCTTTAGAAACCTTATCAAATATAACAATATTATACTGTTTTCTACAGTATTTCTTTACAATTTTTTTATATTATACAATTTTATATAGGTTTACCCTATTTTGATAACATTATACGATCTTTTTTATAAACTCCTCTGCCAGAAATTAAGATTGAAGTTTCTTCTTTCATTTCATTGAACATTTGGAGGTTTTTTTATTTTTATTTCGATTTAATGGCTCGTTGATAACAAACTCAGCCAATTGTATCATATTTTAAATGTTGGTGGTATTCGAAATTTGAATTATTTCGTAATGTCACTTTCATTTGGAAAACGGCTTTGCCGAAGTGATCAATAGTTTAATTTTTTATTTTTTCGCTTAATTCGTCTCAATTGAAGGCATTTTGTGTTGCATAAGGATAATCCCTATTTATGAGATATATGGATGAATAGTGATCGTTAGTCGACTGCAAAAGGACCTTTAAACTTACATTACACCGTCGAAAGTCGTGCACATCCGTAAGTATATCTCATTCAAACATAAGCATTTTCCAATACAAGCTGGGATTTCCTTCGCTACTTTTTAAGTAGCTTTTACTAATTTTATTTTAAATAAAAACATCATCCTATAAACGGATTTCTTTAGAAACCTTATCAAATATAACAATATTATACTGTTTTCTACAATATTTCTTTACAATTTTTTTATATTATACAATTTTATATAGGTTTACCCTATTTTGATAACATTAAACAATCTTTTTTATAAACTCCTCTGCCAGAAATTAAGATTGAAGTTTCTTCTTTCATTTCATTGAGCATATGGAGGTTTTTTTTTTTATTTCGATTTAATGGCTCGTTGATAACAAACTCAGCCAATTGTATCATATTTTAAATGTTGGTGGCATTCGAAATTTGAATTATTTCGTAATGTCACTTTCATTTGGAAAACGGCTTTGCCGAAGTGATCAATAGTTTAATTTTTTATTTTTTCGCTTAATTCGTCTCAATTCAAGGCATTTTGTGTTGCATAAGGATAAGCCCTATTTATGAGATATATGGATGAATAGTGATCGTTAGTCGACTGCAAAAGGACCTTTGAACTTACATTGCACCGTCGAAAGTCGTGCACATCCGTAAGTATATCTCATTCAAACATAAGCATTTCCCAATACAAGCTGGGATTTCCTTCGCTACTTTTTAAGTAGCTTTTACTAATTTTATTTTAAATAAAAACATTATCCTATAAACGGATTTCTTTAGAAACCTTATCAAATATAACAATATTATACTGTTTTCTACAATATTTCTTTACAATTTTTTTATATTATACAATTTTATATAGGTTTACCCTATTTTGATAACATTATACAATCTTTTTTATAAACTCCTCTGCCAGAAATTAAGATTGATGTTTCTTCTTTCATTTCATTGAACATATGGAGGTTTTCTTATTAAGCTATTGCATAGCTTTTATCGCGGGCCTAGGCCAGCGCGGCGACCGAATGAAGAAATTTCTTAACGAAAATTAATGATTTTAAACTGATAATTACGTCTAAATGAGTACTGCTTACGATTCGAAAAAAATATATGTTAAATAAGAACATTTTCCTAATATTCTTAGCTTTGAATATTTTAGATTTTGTTTATATTACATAGTGTAATTAATTTGTGAAATTAGGTCTAACCGAACACAAAAACGACTACTACGCAAATACTATCTGGCGTATTATTATGAAACCTGCACCATTTTAAAGATAATTTAATTATCTATCTTTTTATCTACGATTTTTTCGAATAATCCGTTTTTTTTTGCTTTATCGAATAAAAAATTCGTGCGCGGCGCTCTATCGGAAGACGTTTAAATTATTCCGAATCATTTGCTTCCGCAGCCGCAAATGATTCGGAATAATTTCAACGTTTTCCGATAGAGCGCAGTTATCTGATATCAGAAAAAAAAAAAAAAAATAAATAAATAATTATAATTGCATAAGTTGTTAAAACAGGCTATGCAATAGCTTTACCGCGGCAGTCCCCGAGTGCCACACGTATTTTTTTTTTTATTTCGATTTAATGGCTCGTTGATAACAAACTTAGCCAATTGTATCATATTTTAAATGTTGGTGCATTCGAAATTTGAATTATTTCGTAATGTCACTTTCATTTGGAAAACGGCTTTGCCGAAGTGATCAATAGTTTATTTTTTATTTTTTCGCTTAATTCGTCTCAATTGAAGGCATTTTGTGTTGCATAAGGATAAGCCCTATTTATGAGATATATGGATGAATAGTGATCGTTAGTCGACTGCAAAAGGACCTTTAAACTTACATTGCACCGTCGAAAGTCGTGCACATCCGTAAGTATATCTCATCAAACATAAGCATTTCCCAATACAAGCTGGGATTTCCTTCGCTACTTTTTAAATAGCTTTTACTAATTTTATTTTAAATAAAAACATCATCATATAAACGGATTTCTTTAGAAACCTTATCAAATATAACAATATTATACTGTTTTCTACAGTATTTCTTTACAATTTTTTTATATTATACAATTTTATATAGGTTTACCCTATTTTGATAACATTATACAATCTTTTTTATAAACTCCTCTGCGAGAAATTAAGATTGAAGTTTCTTCTTTCATTTCATTGAACATATGGAGGTTTTTTTATTTTTATTTCGATTTAATGGCTCGTTGATAACAAACTCAGCCAATTGTATCATATTTTAAATGTTGGTGGCATTCGAAATTTGAATTATTTCGTAATGTCACTTTCATTTGGAAAACGGCTTTGCCGAAGTGATCAATAGTTTAATTTTTTATTTTTTCGCTTAATTCGTCTCAATTGAAGGCATTTTGTGTTGCATAAGGATAAGCCCTATTTATGAGATATATGGATGAATAGTGATCGTTAGTCGACTGCAAAAGGACCTTTAAACTTACATTGCACCGTCGAAGTCGTGCACATCCGTAAGTATATCTCATTCAAACATAAGCATTTCCCAATACAAGCTGGGATTTCCTTCGCTACTTTTTAAGTAGCTTTTACTAATTTTATATATATATATATATATATATATATATATATATATATATATATATATATATATATATATATATATATATATATATATATATATATACGAGTGGTATTACCCGGCGTTGCCCGTGTTATATCTGTTCTCAAATACCAATGTATACCAATTTTCATGGCGATCGGTTGAGCAGTATAGAAGTTGGTGTGCTGCAGCGCCGTCTAGTTGAAAGTTGCAACAAAGCGGATATATATAAAAACCTTAACCCCTCTCCTCGCGGAATAAAATTCAGCCGTCCCATTCGCGCGCGACCTTTTTGCGCGCAAAATCGACGGCCTTGATAAAAACGACCATAACTTGTAAACCACTATACAGATCATAAAAAGAAGAACTGTAAAATGATCGCATTGAAATTTGACATATAAAACATTATAACCTTATCTCGTAAATCAATTAAGATAATAATGGCGACAAATTACAAATTTGGCGAAGTGAAAAAACTCGCCTATTTATCATTTCGATGTTTTTATCACAAAATATGAAAGTCTATGCGGAAATTGTATTTACAGTTATGTTCTTTATTAAATGCTTTACCAAAACCATTATTTTGTTTTACTTCTTTGCATACAAAAATATTTAGTTTTTCAGTCATAATAACCAAGAAAAATTTGATGTCTCCTCGTAAAAAATTTTTTTTTTAATTTTGTATTTCTGACTACTTAGGGACTTTATTTATATGAAATTCTTTCATAATAACTTTTCCACTACACTACACTTCTTATAAAATCATACCAGTTCTTTCAGCTTTGTCTGATATTACAGAAAAATCCAAACTTTTGCGAGTCGGTGACGAAAACTTGGCATTAACTTTGACAGGTCATAATACAAAAGTGGATAAAGTTTTTCAAATATATTGTGTTATTATGTGCTTATTATATGTCTAATAACTAATTATTATACTCTAAAGAGTCACATTTCATAGAAAAACTATAGGAAATCACACTCAAAATATGGTAATTCTTCTATACTAATTACGTAAACAAATAGGTATGCGCACCCCGCGATTTCGCGAATATCGATAAAATTAGGCAGCGCGCCTGTCTATGCAATACGCCGCGGTGCGATCTCATTTGTTTAGGCAAATTCGGAGTGTGATTTTCTAGTTTCTTCTATGAAATGTGACTGGAGTATAATAATTAGTTATTGGACATCTAATAAGCGTCAAGTTTTCAATACATTCGAAAAACTTCTAACCACTTTTGTATGCCTTTGCAATTATTATGAAATCAGACTATCGCGGTTGCTTCACATTATAGCTTTATAAACGAATTTACCGCGTGAAGTGTGTAGCACCCGACGTTTCGGCGACGTTGCCCAGGGTAGACTGGACAGCGGCGGCTGCAACGTCGCCGAAACGTTGGTGTCCAAACTTTACGTGGTAAATTCGTTTTTTAACCACATTTGTATCATGCCTTTGCAATTATTATGAAATCAAGGATTATCGCGGTTGTTTGACATTATAAATAGCTTTATAAACGAATTTACCGCGTGAACTTTGTAGCACCCGACGTTTCGGCGACGTTGCAGCCGCCGTTGTCCAGGGTAGACTGGACAGCGGCGGCTGCAACGTCACCGAAACGTCGGCTGCTATAAATTTCTGTTCGACAATTCGGCTACCCGATACCAGGAGATAGCCGGACAAAGGATGCCATGGTCCGCGATAGATTCGGTACACCGATCCATCATTAAAATTTCGTAGAAGAAAACTCAACAAACCATTTTTTTTTATTTACTAAATTTCCAGTACAAAAATTTTACAGTAACAGTCATTTGATAAAAATAAAACAAACATGTCATAAAAACAAACAAAACAATTGAACCGACTAAAATAAAAACTTTTATTAGTTGGTAGGTATATTCGGTATACAATTATACGTTTCTTTATTTTTTATGCGACTTATGCTTTTTATTGGTACTAAATTTCTAGTACAAAATAGTATTTACTAAATTTCCAGTACAAAAAGTATACAGTAACAGTCATTTGATAAAAATAAAACAAACATGTCATAAAAATAAAGCCGCCCTATCGCGTACATAGCCGCGTACATAGCCGCCCTATCGCCACCGAACAGTTCCCGCGCTATGACGGATTCCGCGTCTAACGACAACTCATTCTCGTCGCCTTCGTCCGCATTCGTGCCGACGTCCCGCTGTCGACGTCTTGCTGACTCCCTAGCGCGACAATCACGACGAACCCTCTCAGTTTCACCCACCATCTCTTTCAATACAGCGGGGACGTCTTCATCGGTCTTACATACTTCTACAATTTCACCACCTTGACACCAGACATTCTCACCGACCACAGCTCGCATGGCGGCGTGCCTACCGCGTCTATATGCCCCCGGCCGTCCACCTCTGCCCGCGCCCCGCCGTGCCCCGCCGGCTACCCTCCCCCGTCGTCCGCGGCCTGCCGCGCGGCCTCCTCGGCCGGCCGTCGCGCCGCCTCCTTCGCCGCCTGGCTCGCCGCCTGCCGCGCTGCCCGGCAAGCCGCGCGTCGCTCTTCGTCGCGCGCCGGCTCTCCCGCGTCCGCTGCCCGCTGCTAGTCGCCCCGCCGCCGCCAGAGGTTGCCTGAAAATTAAAACAATATTGAATTTCAATATTGAAAGTCTGAATTTCAATTCAATTTCAAAAACCTAATTCTGTTGTAGTGATCGAAAATTTCCCCTGACCGCAAATTTCTGTTTCTTTATTCCATCATAACTTCTAAACGCTTAGACCGATTTAGAAGTCTGCGGTATTACTAGAATCGTTATGTCATCCCGTAACAGTCCAGTGAAAAATGAATCCCCTTAGGGAATATAAAATCAATTGATACGTAGTAAAATTATTCATAAGTAGTAGAAAAGATATGTAGTAAAATTATTCATCGTAATATTCAAATTGTCAAACGGTACGCAAACCGTCCAGTAGCGCCCGGGGAAATCCACCAGGAGAAACCGATCCACTAGCCGTGAGGCCTGAGACGCAAGAGCCTTACCTGGGGTAGCCTTTCACACGAGGAGGCTACTGAATTGAGTTTCACAGAATCAAGGATCAGCAGACAAGAAGCCAACAAACTAAAAACACAAGGCAAGCTACTGGGTCGAATTATAATATTCCGATTGTAAAGTCCTCATTTGCCCAAAGGCATTTTTACTTCCTTGCGCCGAGATTTTATAATAATTTAAATGAGAGTTATAAGAATGCAAACAACTTAAATTCATTCAAAATACTTATAAAGAAGTACCTGCTTGAAAGGGGTCCAATGTATGCGGAGTCTCAATTGCTCTCGCTAATAATTTAAGTTGTTTTATTAAATTATATATTACTACCTAAACCAAATCTCGTGTATTATTTCCTATGTATACTATATGTACTAATATATATGTAATAATATATATATGTACTAATATATGTATAAAGATATTCAAAGTATGCAGATAATTGAGATTTCAAGTGAAATAGCCCTGTTTTCTCTTGTATGAGCTCCTTCATATACGAAATTCTGCTATCCTGACTAAAATGTATTCTCCAAAAGAAAAAGAAGAATAATAATGAGTATTCTATGTATCTAGACCCATTTGTTAGGTCCTTATGCACTTGGTTTTAGCTAGTTTGAATCAATTTAAGGTTTATAAGTTAGAATCGGCTGGTAACATACACTTTTAAAATCTCGTCTCGGTGAATAATATTGATTTTTGATGTACTATGACACAATTCCTATATAGTGGATTATCAAAGGTGTTCTATAGTTAGAGACTTCCAGATCAATGTATGCTAATAGTTTTAAGTCACTTTTCCAATATCGGATGATGATTGCCCTGTTTTCACTTGTACGAGAGCTCCTTCATATATGAAATTCTCCTATCCTGACTAAAATGTATTCTCCAAAAGAAGAAGAAGAATAATAATGAGTATTCTATGTGTCTAGACCCATTTGTTAGGTCCTTATGCACTTGGTTTTAGCTAGTTTGAATCAATTTGAGGTTTATAAGTTAGAATCGGCTGGTAACATACACTTTTAAAATCTCGTCTCGGTGAATAATATTGATTTTTGATGTACTATGACACAATTCCTATATAGTGGATTATCAAAGGTGTTCTATAGTTAGAGACTTCCAGATCAATGTATGCTAATAGTTTTAAGTCACTTTTCCAATATCGGATGATGATTGCCCTGTTTTCACTTGTACGAGAGCTCCTTCATATATGAAATTCTCCTATCCTGACTAAAATGTATTCTCCAAAAGAAGAAGAAGAATAATAATGAGTATTCTATGTGTCTAGACCCATTTGTTAGGTCCTTATGCACTTGGTTTTAGATAGTTTGAATCAATTTGAGGTTTATAAGTTAGAATCGGCTGGTAACATACACTTTTAAAATCTCGTCTCGGTGAATATTATTGATTTTTGATGTACTATGACACAATTCCTATATAGTGGATTATCAAAGGTGTTCTATAGTTAGAGACTTCCAGATCAATGTATATAGTGGATTATCTATATATAGTGGATTATCAAAGGTGTTCTATAGTTAGAGACTTCCAGAAAAATGAATAAATACAGACCTTAGAGTGCTAGGCGGCGAAAGGCAGACAGGGGAAGCAGAGCGCGTACGCAGCGGCGATGTCTGAAAAGTAACAAAATACTGCTTAGTAGGATCGTCGATAATCTGACCGTCCTTAGAAGAATTGGTGTATTTGTACCCGCCGAAGACCGAGATTGAGAGAACGGGTGACTCTATAAATATCTCGGTCTCTCCGGGAAAATTTCAAACTCCTTCCTGGAAAAATTATCTAAAACCGCAATTTCCGCATCTCACATTCTTCGGCTTCGAAGGGGGAGCGAATGGGCGGTACGGTAAACGTTCACATGCGGCAAGGCAGCTGTCCTAAACCTACCTAAACTAGCGATTAGCGATTCGAAACTGGTTACAGGTTCGAAGTCGCTCGAGTGATCCTCTCCCTTGTCTTGCGGTGATCGGTGTGTACCGAATCTATCGCGGACCATGGCATCCTTTGTCCGGCTATCTCCTGGTATCGGGTAGCCGAATGGTCGAATAGAGTCGTCTTCGGATACTTTTAAACGCAATTTTGCTACTTAAATCTATGGTTTTAATGATATTGAGTATTCATGTGAGTTATTAGGAAGGTAAAGTACTCGTACCGAAAAGTTTTGGAAAATAAATAAATATTTGTATTTTATACCTCTCTGTAGTTGGGCGAAAAATAGGCGTCGGGTGGGCGGCCCGGCGGGCGAGCGCTGGGTTCTAGGCGGCGGCGGGTGGCGGATGCTGGGCCGGAACGGGCAGTCCCCGCGCTGTGCCAGCGAGGGCTGCAACCGGCCCGCGTGGTGGAGGCAGCGGCGCAGCCGACAACCGGGATGATGACAGCGGCGACTCACTACTGAAAGACAAAAATACAATAAATTGACGATAAATTCTGAAAATAACATGGAATTCTTTATATACTTACTAATTACCCAGAGTTCCGCCGGGGCTTTGAAAATCGATCGACATTTTCACGATATCTGCGTCGTCATCGTCATATCCAACGTCATCATCCCAGAACGCCGGCGCTGCACCCTCATCTATTTCATCCGAATTGGACCCCGACTCCTCCAGGAGATCTAGGAACGCCTGGGGCGGCGTCCGATCCGGATCTCGATTAAAAGACATCTAAAAAACAAAAATACATTTTTCAAAAAAAAAACAAAATAGTTAGTAACCCAATCGTGTCTGTGCTGTTGACCGTTGAGAAAGTTAATGGGCCCTCGCTGAGGTAGCCACGAAGACCCATTCTGTTCAGGGTTGGTCACACTCACGAGTCGACACCTATCCGACGGCCTCCACGCATGAAATGCGAGCCCGGGTAGGACTCTGGCCTTATGGTCAGTTTCCCCTAGGAATCAAACTTCTGGCGCTCCTGGACGGTCTGCGCACCGTGCGGCATAAGCCAATCGACTGTGCACTCTGACTAACAACTTGGGTTGTCGACTACAACGGGCGAACCCGTCACCCCAGGCTGGTATAACGATCTTACACCGCATGGTGAGACACAGTCTAGATTTCCTCAGTAAATAAGCCCAAATTGAAAAAAAGTTGTATGTTATTTTAAGCTGCATTTTAGTTTTCCTATAAAACCCGATATTCAAATAACCAAATTTCTCAAAAATAAATATATCGAAAAAAAAAATTTTTTTTCCGTATTTTTTTGTTGTTTCATATCGATAGAAATCCAAGCCTTCTCTACAAACATTGAAAAATCTCGGTTTTTGCCGCCAAGATATAAACTATGAAAACGTGGTTGCATTTGTAAACGACGTGTAAATATCAAAATACATCTAATTCCTTGAGTATATACCTCCTATATTGAATAATAACGATTTTATAAGCGAAATAAACCAATATTATTACTACATTCGCCTGATATCATTCGTTTCGAAAATATTTTCGCTGCGACGCCATCGAGAATGCGATACGTCACTTCACAAATTTACTAAAAACTAAGTGAAAAAAAGGAAATGGCCTGCTCCAATCGGTAATTATCATTCCTACACAATTTTAGAATGCATATAACTCACTTTTACGGGTAAAATCCAACTAAAAACACTTAAAATCACAATAATTGTTGCGCGCCGCGTAGCACTCGTTCGGCGCTTTGTGTCGCTGTCAACAGTGGAAAGTTCCACGACGTTTGGAGTGTTGTAATATCTCATACAGCTTTTATCGCATGATACTATCGTAGAATTTAATAGTAACGAATCTTTGGCTATTTTCTGGCATCATACGATAAAATAAAGAAGCCCGTTCTATTTTTAAATGGATTTTTTCGCAAACGGCCCCCATCGCGTCCCCAAATGGACGCCCTTCATTTCAGTGTATTAAAACTTGCATCCCCAAAAGGACGCCTTTCATTTGAAGGGTTAACCATGAAAAAATACATATATATGCCAACTTTCATGGTGATCGGTCAAACGGTTTCGGAGTCTATTAAACTCGGACAGACGGGCATACAGATGAATGAATGAATGAATGAATGAATGAATGAATGAATGAAAATCTCTTTATTGCACAATAAAAATATGGTACAATGGCGGACTTATTGCTACACTACAGCAATATCTTCCAGTCAACCAACATGCTGGTGTGAAAAGAAGAGTAGGCAACAAAATTATAGCTTAAAATTAAATTTGAAATTATAGCATTTAATAAACATTGTGTGTGTATCTGAAGTAAAAATACCGATATACCAACATCCATTTTTATATTATATTATTTTGGCCTGTTTTTAAAATTTAAACTTTGAATGCCTATATCTCGAATTTTCTTCCAGATTTAGCATTAAAATGA
Organism: Micropterix aruncella; assembly: GCA_944548615.1. Lineage (NCBI taxonomy): Eukaryota > Metazoa > Arthropoda > Insecta > Lepidoptera > Micropterigidae > Micropterix > Micropterix aruncella. The sequence continues at coordinate 71,359,673 of OX155980.1, forward strand.
AAAAAATTGGAGAGAGGTTCCTATACTGCAGTTATTCCACTTTTATAACTATGTGATAATACTTACATGTATATATTTTAATTAAAGAGTTTTGAACAATGAAGCACAAATAATTAAAAAGCAGGAATAATTTCACTGTATTACCTTCACAATATTTTGAATTTAGAATAACGCTTGGCCGACTATGACGTTTGTAGGTTTAACATAGCAGCGCCATCTATGGATTACTCAATAGATAACGCCATCTGTTAAAATCGTTTGGAACTAACAGATAATTGCGAATGTCAAATAATAGACATTGCAATAAAATAATATCGCGACTATAAATTAAGACGTAAGCTATCCTATCTTTCAAGTTGGATCAAACTGCACATTGTGTGCAAATTTGATTCAAATCGGTTAAGTAGTTTAGGAGTCCATCGCGGACAAACAACGTGACACGTAATTTATATATATTAAGATATATATATATATATATATATATATATATATATATATATATATATATATATATATATATATATATATATATATATATATATATATATATATATATATATATATATATATATATATATATATATATATACATATATATATATATATATATATATATATATATATATATATATATATATATATATATATATATATATATATATATATATATATATATATATATATATATATATATATATATATATATATATATATATATATATATATATATATATATATATATATACATATATATATATATATATATATATATATATATATATATATATATATATATATATATATATATATATATATATATATATATCAGTTTGCCTTCTGAAAGTTAGAATAATACGAAGTAGCAACGCTGATGATATCCAGGTCACAGTTGAGTGGTGGCTCTGGAAGAACGGTGGTGTCAGTGGCGTCTTTGCTCCGCAAAACAGATGTCTGAGACACGTCCCGGCGATCGCGTGCTTCGCATTCCAACCGGACGCCGACGTCGCGACGCCGCGCCGAGCGTTATAGAAAGAAATGTTAATTTGGCCGAGGTTCCGTAGGTGGCAGTCAGTGATACGGGGTGGCGCACACTGTCGCTTTTCGCAATCTAGAAAAACCTTAAAAACTTGCCTTGGACGAGCTTAGGCTTCATAGAAATGCACAATGATATCATGCAAAATCATTTTATTTCATTTTTATTTTTAGTCAGGCAACCTTAAATACTTACTAAGAATACAATACGATACAATACGATAATCTATTACAGCGTAGTTTAAAATGTTCAGTAATTCTAAACAGGCGTGTAATGCAAATGATGAAACGAAACGCAAACGTCAGCATCTACTATATATTTATTGCCCCAAGGATTTTCAATGCCCTTCCTGGTAACATAAAATCGGCGAAAAATAATACCCACTTTACCAGCCGGCTTACAAAGAGGCTTGTCAAATAGGGACGACAAGGAATAAAAAAATGGACTTTATAAACTAATCTGAACATTTGAATATTCTGTAAATTATGTCAAGATGTTTTTTGTTTAGTTTTTACCAGTTCTTATATTAGTTATAAGTAAATTGAAAGATTACGTTATTTATTTATATTTATTTCTGATTTGACTATTTTAAATAAATATTTTATTCTGATTTCAATTTATTCGCTGACTTTTTAATTTTCCACACATAATTTCAAGTATTTGGTTATTTTTAATATATTGCTTATATTTTAACTATTTTGTTCTATTAATTTAACTATTCTTTTAATTCTTCAATACATCAATACAAAATTCATTGACGAAATGATATAGGTCATTTTTATAGATAAATCATTGAGCAAGCACAAAAAAAGTTTACCTTAGAGCAGGTCCCTGCCTAGATAAGTGATATTGCCACTGAGCTATGAGATGTATTACTTTTCTGGTATTGAATAAAGTTATAAAATATTTTTATCCATAGTATTCAAGTTTTTATAACGGTATACTCTCACAATATGTTTGCATTAATACAATAAATAATTAATTAATCTTCGATTCCTTTACGGGATTTTGGTAGAAGAAATAAGATTTTGGTAAGATGATCATTCTTTTATTTCGATATAATTGATTTTCTTCATTGCTCAATCACACAATCCAAAGTCGCCCAGATGGTAGATGGTACCGGCTCAGTGTGATTGCCGACAGCCGAACCACTCTCTCGTAACTCTTTCGATCGCTCGGTGCTAGAATTTGAAGGCTTTTTGTGTTCCTCTCGAGTCGCTCTTTCTTCTGATTACCGTTTACTGCGATTCTGTTAATATTTTAGTTTTAGTTATGCCCTAATTATATACAGCAATATTAATAAATGTAACTGCTTGGATCTAATCCAGTTAATAAAAATCCATACCTATTCCAAAACGATAAAACAGTTCACAATATTTTTCTGAGTAATTTCAAACACAATTAAGACTGAATATATAATAAACCATGTGTGCAGAGTTTACGATGATCGATATGTATCAATCAACATATTGGCAATATATTAAAAACATTCTTGAAGAGAAAACGATATTTAACGTCAATATATCAACGCATTTTTAATTGTATATAATTATATTTATTATCTTAGTAAGCTATATGTACCTATATCATATTGTGTATATTTTATGTACCTATCTGACATACCATTACAGTGTAGTGTATATAAGTATATATTGCTGTGTATATCTTTCATTGCCTTCTGGTTCCTCCTTTTTTTAATTTACTCCCGGTTTATTTATTTAAATGGTTATTATTGGGTGGAAAATACTATTTGTGTAGCGAGATATTTAATATATTTTCCTACCCATTTTCGTACACAGTATTTAACAAAAAAAAAGAAATGTAATGTGAATTTAGTTGGTTGGTTGCTATGGGTTCATTTCACACCGAGTTATTGCATTCTAAAATTCAGGAGATTTTTATTGATTCAAAATTTATACCTGCTTAGCTAATCGATTTTATATCAAACCGAAATCAAGTAAAAAAATAACCCTTTTCCAGCTTTTCGAACTGACATAGTAAGTATTTCGATGTATATATTCACGTCAAAATTACAGTGTGCTACGGGGACGGGACAGGGCCGGCTGAGGAGTCTCTTTCTCTTGGCCTTTTTCTCTCGCGCGCTGTCGTCCGCCCGCTTAAATTGCACTTGGCAACATCTCATCGCCGAGGTGGCCGGGGAGATAAATTGTCCCAGAGCCGGACCTAGAATGCGTAAACCGAAACGCCCCTAGCTTTGGCGGCCGATTACGAATTTTAAGCACAACGCCTCTCTCTATGTGGCTAGCTTGTTATCGGACGTTGCCCACCAAAAGCTGGCATTACTTCTGTGAATCCGGTATCATGACTATGTATGCCGCGTATATATATACCAAAATATAAGTATATATACCAAAATATCATGTATGCAAGAAAAAATATCGCGACTACTTAAATTAACTCGAATAGTCATTAGCATAATACGCGAAAGGAAGAGGAATGTCGTCATCTGTAAGTGCGACTGTGTAAGGTTCTAATAGCTTTCATTGTCAATCTAACTTAATTTCAAATAAATTGCCATTATGCATAAGCGGATTTGAAAAGGCGAATTTTAATGTTGTTTCTGTCAGAGAAATGTCACATATCTTGACGACGGCTGAGCCGAAATATTGATATACATTATAACAATCATTAATATTTAAGAAACACTAATCGCCTATTATTTTCCAGCATTCATTCTCGTCTCGCATTGTTGTGTGCCGCTGTGAAAGACTGCCATTTTGATCGGGTTCTAGTGCCACAGCAGGAAGCACCAGCAAACACTGAGTGAGGAGAAGAAGAAGGCGTGGAGTCACTCCTGGTCACCACAGACCAGATAAGTGCCCTTTCATTATTTTATCATTTCATTTATTTAGTGATATATATATATATATATATATATATATATATATATATATATATATATATATATATATATATATATATATATATATATATATATATATATATATATATATATATATATATATATATATATATATATATATATATTTATATATATATATATATATATATATATATATATATATATATATATATATATATATATATATATATATATATATATATATATATATATATATATATATATATTTATATATATATATATATATATATATATATATATATATATATATATATATATATATATATATATATATATATATATATATATATATATATATATATATATATATATATATATATATATATATATATATATATGAAGGTTGGCTATTTGAAGATTCATACTTTTTTTTTATTTTTGGATTTGGTATTTCTATTTTTGATATTTATAAATGATCTTTTTAATATTTAGACAATGTAATGGTTGATTTTGTATAGTTTATTGACTTTCAGATTTCTAACGTGATTTAATTTTATTTTTGCCAGATATATGATATGTTTAAAATATGAATATTATAAAAAATAGATTTATTAATTGTAAGTTCTATACATACCTTTACCGGGTTTTTTGGAATAAATGAACTTTGAACTTTGTACTCTCTTCTCAATAAATTCTGATTAGTCAGTAAATTAAAAAAAAACGGTTGTTTCGCCACAAGACTTTTCCGGCAAGCAGACAACCTTCTTTTACCTTTATCCCCCTTTGAACCTCCCAACCCTGCTCTTAACCCCCTCCCCCGCCCTTCCACCAACCCCCCACCCCCCACCACAAACCAACGCCCCCACCCAACTCCCCGCTTCCCTTCACTGCCCTCCCCACGCCCCCCTAACCACTCTTCCTCAAAGCCTGTAGCGTTGATTTTTACTACTACTTCTCACTTCTATTTCTATCTGTGAGTTATGATTTATAATCTATTTCTCGATATGTTATGTTAAGATATTTCAATGTCTATTGACCCACCACATTGGGACGGCATATGTCAGAACGACTTTTACTTAATATTACTATTTGTAACTTTATCTATGATTTATATGTCATTTGCAGAGAAGATTTTTATATATTATTTCCACAATTGTAAGCTTTACTTTTGATCCACTTACTTCACTACCATATCAGCGATAGTGATAATATTACCTTCCAGTGGGATAGGCTTCCAATACCTTGCCTAATAATTTCCCTCCTTGTATTTACTTCCTCAATGAAACAAATCTTCTCCAATTAATAATCCATATATTAACCCAAATGCATATATTAAACAATTAAAATTATAATTTCTTCTATTCTAGTTTAAGTACTATTATTGTGAATTATATTTATAATAATGAGCGCCTAATTCACCACAAAATATTTACAATTTGTTCTTTGAGTTATTTTCGATCGATTATTTGTCGATGACAACAATGGCTGCGTTCAGTCGATTGTTAATAAAAAATGATATTAATAATGATAATGCATGAGTTTAAATCTCCGCCGTGAAATTCGACAATTAGATTCTAATCCCTTATTTATATAAATATGTTCAATGTCAAATTATATTGAAACATGAATCGTAATGTTTACATACAACAATAAAATTACTTATAAACTAACATACTGTCAAACTAGTCGATGGCGTTCCAGTGATATAATGAATTTAAGTGACCGCAGTCGCTAATGCCCGATATAAACTACGACCTGGTTATCATCCAGTCCACTGGGTGTCCATATGGTTTTCGTTCTATTATTTCTATTAATACTATTCCCTTCCCGTTTATCTGTGAAACCCCATCGATCAGTCGTAAAATCTTAGAACAATATAATCTACAATTTTCCTTATCTTTAATTTTAATCTAACATTCAGTATTATTCGAATGTTTCCATAACTAGTTTCCAAATTAAGAGCACATTATATAAATGGCTTGTGTCAAATTTAATGGAGTTAGCAAAGGCTATCTCTCTTCCAAATTAAATAAGAGTCTGACTAGAGGTTTATCTCGTAGAATTATCAACGACTCTTCATGTCAATCGATGTTAAATGCCTCATTTTTAGTTAACGTGCAAATACGTAGAAATCACGCATTTACGTTACAACTACTTAACATTTCTAATAATTTCAACAAACCCACAAAACTCGAATATTTATAACCATATAATATTGGTTGCTAGCTTCGGCCTAAATAATTAAATAACGCCAGCTTCGGCAAAAATAAACTTACATATTTTTAGTACATCTTTGCCGACAATGACTCTCGGCTATACTTCCCCGTATTTACAGCTGCATTTCACTATTATGCACTTATAACTAATGTCAATTTCTTCGATGCGTGTCGCCTTTCTAGAAATCTGCCCTCACCACGACGAATGTCTGTTTAGAAACCCCAACCGCTTCGCTATCGTACTGCAATTCCAAGCCGTTACTGCGTTCTCGTCAAATGTTAATTGTATTTCAGATCCTGTGATCACCTTCGAAGAACGTTCGCAATGTTGTGAATTTTTATCTGACGTTTCATTTTGATTCGTCCGCCATCTTTGATATATTTTTGTATTGCCAATATGACAAATCTCGTACTTCTATTTTAATTGGAATGTTGGATTTTATTTGTGCCAACTCGCGTAGCTCTCTCGATTCACATTTTTAGCACTGGATTTCTATTATTTGTTCGTTTTTTAGTGTCCTTGTAAAAGCGCCTCCTAGGCGAGTGCGATAAAGCGTTTCTGTGATATACGATCTGTACACTTTTATACGAATTTAGATTTAACTGGGCATCGGACTGCTTCATAGCATCCGATGCCCTCATTTTAAACTGTTTATCCTCACATCTGAGCCCCAAAATATACTTTTCTTTCCTAAACTTTCGCAGCTTTAGTGCGTGCAACTAAAATTTCTTAATGGATGCCGGAAGCAACACGTCCATCCCTTATATAACACCCCTATCGATGTGACCTTTTTTCAATAATTTAATCCATAACTATTGACTAATCAGTCATTAACGATCTGATTTATCTATTTTTTTGTTAAATAACGCTCTGCTACATTGCTAACAAGCGAATTTCTTAACGATAATTCGTGCTTCTAATTCTACATATGATTTTAAGTATTTATTTTACGTATTATGAGAAATTGATGTTTCATATTCGGCGGGAAATCATCATACTTTGACTTGATCTTGCCGCCTTCTTTTGAGCGTCGTTTCCGCTTTCACATTTGAAAGCGAAATAATATAACTATTTTATTTCAATTTTATTTATTGATAGTATTTTTATCTAGTAATTCCTCTATTTTAATTAAGTGTTTCTAAATTTCCTCATTTTAACAATTAAATTTTATTTTGACTGGCAATTTTTCTTTTGATTTCATTAATTCTGCTTTCTTCTATCGATATCGATTATGTTTTCCAATTTCTCTTAATAATAAATTAAATGTTCTTCAAATGACTTTATCAATATTGCTATTAAATTCTCCCATAATTCCTACTATTTAATGAACCCCTTTTATATTTCTTTGAAAAACCAATCGGTCGACTTTTTAAGACCATAAGCATACTTCTATTGTCTATTTGTCAATTATTGATTTTTTCGTCGAATTTTCGTAAAAATCTCAAAATATGCTAATTTCTTGTCAAATACTCCTGATTGTCTATTTTTAAACCCCTAATGATGTCCTTAATTCTCAAAAACTACTCAAAACCCCTTTATTTATTTGACGCTGGCACTGCACTCTATAGTTTAGCAACTGACATTCTTCATCTGTCAAGTTTAGTTCCTAATTAAATCGCTAGATGTCACTATGATCTTTTTAAAGTACAATTTAATTTTAAAAATTCGATTAATCTATTTTGCGTTTAGCTTAGAGCTGCTAAGCGATCATGTGATGATTTTCAGATCATTACAAGCCTTCCCCTAAACTTCAACCCTAAACCCTTCTTACCACACCAAACAAAAGGGGGAGGGGATCTACTATTTATAGTGTGTCTACCTGTGTGTGACTATGTATTATTGAACTTATGTACAGTTCTTCGAGGACTAAATTGTACTGTCGATAGCTTTATAACTAGCCGAAATAATCGAAAGTGACACGCGCACAGACGGACATTTTATCAATGAAAAACTGTGTCTATGTTTTAAAAAAAACATTTTATTAAATTTAGTTCATTTTAGTAAAATTAGTGTCATGTCCTGTAATTAAAACCAAAAGCGATAATGTTTTTGGGATTATGTTTAAAGGATCACTTTTAGTAAGCTCTAGCTCTGAATCGTCTCGAATCGAGATGAACCGTAATGATAATATATGTAGGTACACTCGACAAAATCATTTTTACATTGGCATGTGACATACGTATATATCGTGTCCACTGGGTAGTGCCCGAATTGGTCTTTCTCCTTTATTTTGCAAACTTTAAAATGGATCCCAGTTGATGTGATACACTTACGCTAATGAATAAGTTAGTCGTCGAAAGACGGCTTATAGGCATTTTCTGATGACCTTGACCTTCACGTCCAGTTGAAAATTGTGTTTTATGGCTTCATTAGACTCAAAACGTCTTTTAAGAAATATTAATTTAAGTTTAGAGAACAAGAAAAATCTACATTTGACGTGTTTTTTAAATAAGGCGCTTGGTCAAAAACAATTGTTAAGTTTTATAAACAAGTTTAGTACAGGTCTCGATGTGATGGATGATGCATTATCGTGATGCAATATCCATGAATTATTTTTTCACAAATCTGCGATAATATGCAGGCGAACGTTTTCCGGCAGTCTCAGGATCTCCAAAAAATGCCCATAAAGGAATTTGGGGTGCACCACATCCCGATTGTCAAAGAAAATGTCAACATGACTTAGTTTTTAATGCAAATTTGATGCAATTTGTAATGCAATATAGGCAGTGGTTTCCATGACAAAATAGTAAATCATTGTTTGTCCAACCAGTTACGATATATTTTAGGAGTGTAGGGTCCAAATCGTCTCGTTTGTAGTTCGTATTCGACAACCTGTTTTAGGTGACCTTCTTGAAGACATAGGCAGAAAACCAATGAGGTCGATTAAATAAAATCAACAGCTGTAAGCAAACTGGTTAGCATATAATGCCAAAACCAAATGGCAGCATTTATTTATATATTTAAAAGTATAATATTTAAATATATACCTATTAAGGTATAAGTTATGAACGTTGGTATTGCAAGTTATGAACGTTGAACATCCAAGCGCAGATTTTCTAGATTATATAGAAGAAACAACATTTTCCAATATTTTAAATCAAAATTCTTACATAATTTCGTAGAATTTTCATGTGGACAATAGTACTAAATAATCAAACAAATATTGAATAATTTCACAAATCATACGGCAAGATATTTTAAAGGAATAACTAGTATAATTGAAAAAGCTTGTTAAACTACCTAATACTTATATTAGTATGTATATTAGCTTCTATAGTATATCTTGACACGTGTAAGAGCTGTAAATTTCACGATTGGATACGAATGTAATGTAAATGTTATTGTAAATGATACGCTGCTACTATCGCTACGACGGCTACGGCTGCTACGAAATATCACAGTATTTACCTGAATTAATTAATACTCTAGGAATAGCATGGTATCTCGCTGTAGACGCTTCTTCATGACTTAAGGTGCAGTGGACTGCAAAAGTCACCCCGTAAGTATGATATCAGCATTCTATCATATGATTCTGCTTTAATTTATATAATAATATAGACCAGCTATGATAATGGCTCTGCCCGTGTAAAGGCCCTTATAATACAGTTTTTTTGTTTCCTGTTTTTTTCCGTCAATATATAGTGCATTGCCTAAAGTAGGTGTTAGATACGGCAAAGGACATACCTATATATTCATACTATCTTAAGTGACGATGAATACAAGATCCCCCTCAAGCACGTAACATCCATTTGGGGACATGTATGGCGGCCGCCTAACAATCCGTAACATCCGATTTTGGATATCGCGCTCGCCGCTGCGAAAAATGCAATTTACGATTCGAATCGTCGTACTTTAATGCTTTCTGACCGCGGGACGACATGGCCAAATAATCTTTCATTCGCCGGCCAACGACGATAACATCGACCGCCGATTTAAAAACTCAGCATTAGACGTCAAAACAGCAGTGTCGATCGGCCCCCCCGCGGCGGCGTATAGGTTCCGCGAAGTGTTTGTTTTGTGAAGTGTTTTGTGGATATAAGTGCAGTGTATACCGGATAAAAGTAAGTAATTTCCCTTTTTAAGTAGTTTAGCCATTAGGATTATTCAATTTCCACAATCAATTTGCTGTTTTTCACGAATTTTCGAAGAAAACACTTTGTCAACAATGGCCAACAATGTGAAAAAATGGCCGTTTTTATTTTGTAATGTTTGTGAAATATCCCTATATATCGCGAAACATGACGTAATGTCGCTTTAATTTACTAATAAAATAGGTATTGCTTCATTTACATCCTAAGTTATCACATAATTAGGCGTATTTTGAACATTATATGTTGTTTTTCTAATATGGCTCGCGAAAATGAAACTTGTTTTGATAATTACTATGAGAGAAAAAAGTGCGATTTTCCATAGTTTTTCGATGAAATGTGACTCTTTGGAGTATAGTAATTAGTTATTAGACATATAATAAGTCTATGATAAGACAATATAATTGAAAAAATCTAACGAATTTTATATTATGGGCATTCAAAGTTTATTATTAGGTTCGAACGCGGAAACTCTCAAAACTTTAGATTTTTCTATAATATCAGACAAAGGTCAAAGTTCTGGTGTGATTTCTAAGAAGAAGTGATGTAGTAATAAAGTTATTTTGAAAGAATTTCATATAAAAAAATACCATAAGTAGTCACAAATTAAAAATTAAAAAATTTTTTTTTTACGAGAATAAATAAAATTTTTCTTGGCTGAATAAATAAATATTTTTTCCGTATTTTTGTATGCAAATAAGTAAAAAAAAAATATCGTTTTGGTAAAGCATTTAATAAAGAACATAAATGTATTTACAATTTTTGATATTTACAAAAACTGTATTTACAAAAAAATCGAAATGATTTTATAGGCGAGTTTTTTTCAGTTTGCCAATTTTGTAATATTTATTCATTATTATCTTAATTGTTTTACGAGATAAGGTTATAATGTTTTATATGTCAAATTTCAATGCGATCATTTTTCTCTTTATCTTTTTTTATTCCGTTTAGTGGTTTATAAGTTATGATCGTTTTTCTCAAGGCCGTTGACTCGCGTCGATTTTTTGCGCGCGAATATGTCGCGCGCAAAAGTGATAGGTGTTTTTACCTCGCAACGTGAGGGGTTAATAAATCATTAAGATCAACAAGTTGTGTTGTATTGAATATTTTCTAAATGAATATATTTGATTTATATTTTTCATCGATTCAAGGCGAGCGTGCAGATAGAACCTCTGCTTATCTCGATTCTTTTCGTAGACTGGAGTCGCAAAACTCCTGTATTTTTTCCGGAGCGCATCACGTATTTCCCTCCTTCTCGTGAGAATTTATTAAGCTTCTGCTAAAGGAAAGCGGAATGAGAAATCCGACGCAACTGTATAGGCCCTTAGTATGAAACTATATATTAAGCATTTATGCATTTTGAAGTTAGTTAAACACTATGCCATGCCACCGAGGCACCGGGTTTATATTAATTAAATAGTAGGTAGCTTAGTTATATTATGCATAATTAAATCGAGCCATAAAACTATTATCAATAAAAAAATAGATGATTTAAAAATTCAAAATTTAAGATAAAAATATAAATGAAATTCTACGAATTTTAAAATATGATATAGTTGAATCTGTTATAGATGTCGTTAACATAATTATATTTGTCAGATGCAGTATTATTTCAGTAAGCTAATGAAAATAATCTACGCAAGAACTTGCAATATGAAGAATGTATATAAATAGCAATTTAAAAAATTAAAAATCATCTGCTTGCCTGCCCAACTGACCCTTGGCCGCCACTGATAATAACCACTTTATAAGAACGTGTTGAAATCTGATATGCAATGACGAACTGCAACATCCGTTTCTATCAACGTTTATAGTCGTTGGTTGTTGCCGCTTTTAAAGTACTGATTTTATTTCTACGTGTGTACTTATATGTGTACTAGAAACAAAAAGGAGGCGAAAAAACAAAGTAGGAATGTAAATACCTTATGACATGGGAATATTATCAATGAAGTTGGAGGCGGCGAGGCGCTTCATGTAAACGTTATATTATCGCGAGGGCGTACCCGTGAGCGAGGCGAAGAAAAACTTTAGAAATGTTGATTCCCAAAAGTGTGCTTTGGCAAGTAATTTCGCCAAGTCTCCGTAGAGGTGGAGCGAGCGAGTTCGGCCGCTCGCCGTCCGCCGCCGCGTCTTTTTACACTCAGTATTTTCGGCTGCCTCCTGAAAATCGGCCTCGCAATAACGCTGAAGAGATTTCCTACTTTAAGTTTCTAAACGCGGCCCACGACGAGAAGTTACTTACGCTTTGTATCTCCGCTTCTTCCATTCGCTCCATATCCTCTTGCCGGCAACAGACTCGCGACGAGAATAGCTGGGGACACCCGAAAAAGTGAGTGGGGATACCTTTTTGCTCTTCTCGTTCTCGATCTCGTATGGGGTTTTAAATGAGTTTTCGGGCGTATCAGGAAACACTGTCTACATACTCAGGGAAACAGGAAACTTCGAACGTTAGGGATGTCAACACTGTAGTGCCGGAAGTTGTTCGAAACTGATGCGAAGTTGTTGTGAACACCTTGCTAATTACATGGAGCATCAGAGTGATCTGAAACGTGCCGTCACTGTGATAGCGTTTAACAGGCAGAGTGATTGTGGGACTGCTGCGCAAAGGGTATTTCGACAGCATTATCAGCTAGGACGTCAATGACCCAACCCATCGGCTCATTCGATTACAAGGTACATAGGTGCGTAATTTTGAAGACACTTTTTAAGCCTAGCCAAAGAAACCTCCAGGTGGGGATCGAGCTGTTAATATCCTAGATAACATTGCAGTTGTTCGAGTTTCCATTGAGAGGAGATCTTGCAGCTCCCTTCGACAACATACTTCAGCGCTAGATATTAAGTGATAAAACGTAAAAAGAATACTGTACGAATTGAAGTTAATGAAGTCAACATAAATGGCATACTGTATACGTGCACCTTCGTCAATAATAGACTTTTTCCTGTGTTTATTCGTGCAAATTATTTTACTTCAATATTTCTCGTTTCCCTCCGCAGCCATGTACTTTTTTTTAATAGGTAGGGTTTTACAGTTTACAGTTACATTACAAAATTACAGTTGCATTAGAAAAAATACAGTTACATTACAACATTACAGTTACGTTTACATTTACGTTACAGGTTATGTTGCAACTGTTATGTTACATTTTAGAAACCGATAGAACATATTTTTTGCTATCTATTTTAAACTAGTAAATGTAAAACGACTATCAACTTCAGAGCCGTCCTGAGTTCAACAAGAGAAAACACTCTATTTTTCGATACTGTATGTATTTATGGGTATTGGGTGTGGCGTAAATAGAGCGATTAAGTCAGAGTTTAGAGAAAAGAGGGAAAGGTATAATAACGAGGGCTCTACTTGAGTGTAGACGAACAGGTCTCTCGCTAGTTCGGAAATTTCGAAGGCTCTGGAGGGCTCAGCAAGCCGCTGCGGGATCGAACGTATAGGACGAGACAATTTGAACTGGATATCTAATCATTTAACACTCGTCTGACAGCGGTTTAATTCTTGCACCATATCCGTTTATCGTAGAAATATTAGTTGTTTTCTGTATTTGTATTGAATTAGGATTTATGGTAAAAATATAGCTTCAGAGAATTAAAGAGGGCTTACTTGTCTAGTGTTTGTTATTTGTTTTATCTCAAATCTAACAGTAGTTGTTCTGAAATTTAGGGTAACCTTGAATCAAATAGGCCGTAAAATTCTTGATGAAAATGAAAAATGTATCTCTTGAGCATTGAAGAAGTTAATGTAAGCTAATTTTTCCTATTTGTTCCGTCACGAAATAATTAGACATTGTTTTAAAGTTTAGCCCCTACAATTACCGCTTTGGACCTCACATCTCAGCTTAGATCATTTGTGGTACTGCGGATAGATAGCCAAAGCTGACTTTAATAGTAGTGCTTTTATGCCTTGGAATAACTCTTAAGTGATAGCTGTGTCGCGACCATTTTATAAGTCATCGGAGATATACGTAAGTCATCGCATTGATTTAGCAGCTTCAGCTGCGAGGGGATTTTGATCGAATGCCAATCGTTCAGCATCTTGAGATTTGTATCGCTCGATTACTGTAGCAATATTGGGGACTTCTAAGTAATCATGAGTTCCATGTTCGCCGAACACTTGACTATATTTATAATGTGTATTGTGAAATTTAGATCTAAATCGAACCTAATTCATATATCATGGATGCTAGATACGAGTATATTACTTTGGTAGTTCCGGCTTGACCTGCCTTGGATGGCCTTGATCTTTGCTCACACCTCATGGGGGGGGGGGGGGGGGATTTATCGGGCGCGCTTACGATGAGGCAATTTTCGCGTCAGAGTCGATGTCTAAGTAGGTACTTCAAGTCATGTCTAATATTTCATGGCTTTTCAACTCAATAAAACTTCAATCTTAGACAAATTGTGCTTTATCAATGTGTGAGAGAGATTGCCGTAGCTTGTGGTAGCTGGTAGGTGGAATCTTGGCGACGCACTACTATTTTTTTCAGAACCCAGCCGTATGTGTCCTTGAATAGCTGGGGTAATACTCACAGAGCTAAGTCAACCTAAGACATTTCCGGATAGACAATATGGGGTAAAGAAAACTATGCACCAGTTCTCTCATATTAAATCTACAATCAGATCTACAAAACATTTTTATTAAAATTGATATTATGTATGTATGTTTGAGTATTTAACTGACCTCATGAAATTCATGTTAGAATACTTCCCAAACATTAACAAGGCATACAACTTCTTAGCTGAAAGAAAATGTACATGTTGACTGCCCGACAGTATGAAGGTAATAAAAAGGTAATAGAAAGATAATAGCAGGTAATATAAATTCATAGTTTGTCCGTCTTGAAAATTGAATAAGAATCTGTACCACTATAATGAATTGAAATGTGAAGTCACCCACTAAGGGATACATTTAAGGACATAAGGAGAACAGTTTACAAAAGATGCCGCCTCTAAAATTCCAATAATTGCGAGTCGTATGAGTTATCCTATATAATAATATTAACTGCATATGGTCCGTATGAGCCACGTAGGGAATTATTATCTCGCAAAATTCTCTATTAAATTAAGCCCACATAACTCCACCTCGTTTTTCAATTATCACCGCGCAAGGTAATATTTTATGGCTCACATACTTTCTAATCAAAATTATTCCCGTAATCTTCTTTGCTACCAGTTAGACGAACCCTTTTTTATTCAATTAAACAAAGTACTTGCTCCAGCCCGTTTGTGCTCTTTGAAAGGAAAGGGAAATGCGAGACACAATGGGTAAATTCGTTGTTTATTAGAGAGGGGAGCGTTTTGAAGCACACCGGCCGTGAATTTAATGGATTTTGTAAAAAAATGTTTAAAACTCAAGAAACAATGGCATCGAAAACTTATATAAAGTAACTGTATGTTTTCAACACGGCCTATCGACTTCGATATCGAAGTCAACTTAACGCGTCCAGGAAAAGTGATTTGATTGGGTTTTTCGTGTCATTCCGTATGCAGTTGTATTTTATTTAAATGCACGATGATACAAATATCATCGTGCATTTAAATAAAATACAACTGAATACGGAATGACACGAAAAACCCAATCAAATCACTTTTCCTGGACGCGTTCAGTTGACTTCGATATAGAAGTCGCGGGGCTTGAAGGCTTGAAGACTTTTTTAATGACTGTAAATTCAAATAATTTCTATTTTAAATTAGTGGTCATGATACACCATCTTATTCAGGAGATTAAAACAGGATATTAATTTTGTTGTTTCTTTCAAAATACATTTCTATATGAGTTCAAAAAAATATATTTAGACTACATTGGGTCGGTATCATATAAATAATCAATATGACCTATAAAAACAAATGTTGAGTGAAATAATTTAAATTATATTCTAATTTTCACAATTGGAGCACAAAACAAGAGCACATTTTCTTGGATAACAATTTTGTTTTCTATGTGTGTACCCAATATGGTCAAATATACCATATTTTATTCACTTTATATTAGAATATTTCACAA
Organism: Micropterix aruncella; assembly: GCA_944548615.1. Taxonomy (NCBI): domain Eukaryota; kingdom Metazoa; phylum Arthropoda; class Insecta; order Lepidoptera; family Micropterigidae; genus Micropterix; species Micropterix aruncella. Next base: position 71,375,866 of record OX155980.1, read on the forward strand.
CAAGCAGGAAAAATTATATACGAATATTCTATATTACCTATTTAATTTTATTTATTGAAATTTCAAAACAAGTTATTCCAGCATTTAAAAACCAAAAAATAATATTTACGCTTTCTATAAATTCGCAAGTGACATCCAATTAACATGTACCCTAGCAATGGCTCTGCTGCAACCCAACTAAAACCCAGGGTTTGTTTTAAGGTAGCTAGCTCCCAGATTTCAATTATTGTAAATTGAATAATATTCAATTTAATTTGATCTATTGTTAATAATTAAAAAATATACACAATATAAAACAATCTACAAAAATAATCTATCGACTTTTATTTAGATGTTGCAAGGTCATGTTTTGGCGCTTCACCATGTATCCCCCCTTAACATTATCAAATAATATAATATTATACGTCGTCCACAGATATGTTTTGTTTATCACGTAAATACAACAATTGGTGAAATGTTCTGAATTTAATGATCTATGATAAATTTATTGACACTTAAGTAATGCAGGAATCCTGGTCCAGTGAATAATGTATCGCTACCATAGATTTACAAAGTCGCTGAGCGAGTGAATCTATTAAGGTTAAACTCTTGATCGCTAACGTATTTGAAGAACATAGCATTTGAAGAAGGTCAAGAAATAAAAAAATTAAAATAGCTTTCCAGCACCTCTAAAGAAGAAAAGGCATCTGAATAAGAAGGATTAGCGATTAAGTTTGCAAAATATGAAAAGTGACATGAGAGTATGTAGGGTGCGAAGGAGCGCAGAGTTCAAATGACAATAATAGATTATACCCGGCGTCCCGGCATGCTGTCTCTCTTTTCTTACTCCCCCCCCCCCCCCTCTCTTCCCTTAAATTCTCCTTCCTTCTTATCCATAATGGATGCGGCTGGAGCGGCGTTCTACATTTCTCACATTACAGATAGCGCTCGCTCGTAGATGAAGGACATTTGAATTGAATCGAAACCAGCTGTATAAAGCGACAAGCATGAGTTCAAACAGGTACCCGATGTGGAAATATTAAAGAGGGAGAGAGCATGATTTTATTAGGAAAACCACAGTCGAATCGCTTCTATTGCTGCCAGAGATCGTGGTTTCAAAACAATGCAGCTTAGCTTTGGATTGAGGCTCCGCTGTTATATATTACTAGTAGAATGTTACCCGGCGTTTGCCGGGCGACAATATTATCAGTATTCAGTATTCAGTATTCAATTTATTTATTCAGAATATACAATAAAAACATGAATTATGAATTAAAGCTAATTATCGCATATTAGAATTCGTCAAAGTATATGTAGATATAAAACTATTAAAGCATAAATATTAATTCGACAATAGCGTTGACTAAAGTCGGCTTTACACGGCAGACAAATAAAATAAAAAACAAAAAAATCCGGGCTCAAATACTTAGTCGTATGCCAAACAATTTTCGCAGCAATTGGTTGAACGGAAATACATACGTTGGCTGTAGCATGATCTATTGGCGAGTTACAATACAGTTAATTGCACGAAAATATTATGCGGTCTCAAATGTCTATGTATACCATTTTTTTATAGCGAAAAGTTGAGCGGTATAGACGTTGATGTCCTGCAACGACATCTAGTGATAAGTTACAACAAAGCGGATATCATAAAAACCTTCTCCATGAAAAAATACATATACTTATTTGCCAACTTTCATGATGACTGGTTAAATATTTTAATGATTTTTGAAACATTAAAATATCGAATCGATGTGAATTTGATTATGTGGATCTTTATTGAAATATAATTTAAGGTAATAACTTTAAATAAAATAGGTCACGCCATCATGACAATATGCAATTAATTTATGAGTCTAGAAATCTTACCTGAATTATTGTCTCTATTAAATTTATTTTACCCTTTTGATGCCTAGACTTACAAATATCCCCTAAATTGTCATTTTGATAAACGTCCATCACGTTTTCCTCCCATTAAAGCCACATGAGCATTTAGGTTGTAAGTAATTCTTTTTTACCTTAGAATATGGCATAATAATAAATCTTGCTGAAAAAAGCGCTATACCATTTGGATCAGTCTTTGTAGTTTCTACTACATTTTTGTTCGAATTATACTCGTATATGTATTTTCGACTCATAAAATACAATGTGAGAAATAGGTAGAAAGAGTTTATTCAAACAGAATTATCCTTATTTTTATGATCGAAGCTTATTAAAGATTTCTACGCTGTAGCCCGTCGCAAGTTTTGCGCTCAGTACAATATTCGCCGACCAAGAGATGCTCCGAGTGTTAAACAGATAAAATAGTTAATAAGGATGTTCAGTGTAACGGGTTTTGTTGTCAACCTACCCATTCCGGTCCCAGTACTTAAGATTATAATCGTTGAAAACGAGCATCGATTGAGCCATTCGGTCCTTTAAAATCGTCGTTCTGCGCGGAAGCCATCACAGTTAATTCTAAACGGTAAAGGAACATAATTGACACCTTTCAAGGTCCTATTGGGGAGAGGGATTCCCCATTTAACTTATACATAAAAATGAATCGCCGTGCGTTAGTCTCGCAAGATCCCGGAAATGACTAGACTGATTTGAATTATTTTTCTTTTATTTTGTTTGGCTTGATTCAGGGGTGGTTTACAAAAAAAAAATGTTGAGGAAATACTCAAAGAAACAACTGAAAATCGAAAAAATCGAAATTGGTCATTTTGGGAACATTGGCCACTTTCTAGATGGCTATCGCGGCGATCGTATTGTTTGACAGCTACGCCACCCATAACTGTTATTCATTCCGTGCGATTGTGTGAAATGGTCATTAAATTATAATTATTACTTTCCTGTTTAAGGAAAGTATTGTGAACGCACTTCTGTGTGTTTGTGTGTGTGTGGCTGTCTGTGTGTATTCTCCGACGATAGCGCTGAAACGCATCATCCGATTGAGTTGAAATTTGGCATGCAGGCATCATTTGGTCATGGCATGAGCTGAAAAGATTGTGGTTGAAATCTGTCCACCCGGAGTTGGCTCCCGACGCGGGGACTCCTCAACGGTCAACAGCATTGACACAAAATTTTGTATACGCATTCATTTATGATAGCAAATTCCAAGATTTACCATGACATGGCTGATGTACCCTGGGTTAGATCCCGACCGTTGAGGGAACTCCTCAACGGTCAACAGCAGACACAAAATTCAAAAAATAAAAAAAGTAAAAAAAGACAAAAAAAAAGACAAAAAAAGTAAAAAATAAGGCAAAAAAGTCAAAAAAGTCTAGGAAGTCAAAAAAATCAAAGTCAAAAAAGTCGAAATAGTCGAAAAAAGTCAACAAATTCGAAAAATCAGAAAAAAAGTCGAAAAGTCGGAAAAGTCGACGTCGATTTCGACTTTCGAGGGTTAAAGGGTAGCGCTAGGTTGGGGATGTCATTGCCACAGCCACAGCATTGGCTTTGTCTGGAATAGCAGCGACTTTGTTAGAAGGTACATCTACCTTGAAAATGTCACTGAACATGCAAATCAACGAGACACCAGCATGCAACATCGCCAAAAACATCGATATGGCGCAGGTTCTACAGATATGAAAATTGACCATTTGGGACAAATGTGCGATACCCCACAAGAGGTTGAAAGCTCTTCGTGACTATCATTTTTTTTGGTGGAGCTATGATTCTGTTTTCCGGTGATTTTCGTCAGTCACATCCAGTTATTCCACGTTTAACTGTAGCTGACGAACTAAACGCGTGCTTAAAATCATCAAATTTGTGGTGACATATTATGAAGACACTCCGATTGACGACTAACATGCGAGTGTTTTTGCAACAAAATCGAAATGCAGATGTGTTTTCGAAGCATTTGTTGTACATTGGTAAAGGGCAAGTCGCAATTGACATCTCAACCGGATTCATCACATTGTCCACTGATTTCTGTCAGGTGATCGAATCGAAGGAGGAATTCTATTGGCGTGTTTTTCCGAACGTAGCGCAGAAGTTCAAAAACCATAATTAGCTGATCGAAAGAGCCAATTAGCGGTGAAAAATAAATATGTTGATGACCTCAACGCGACCATTCAAAATGTAATTCAGGGACAGTTGTTTGCCTTCAAATCGATAAATACAATTATCAACCAGGATGAGGTAGTCAATAATCACACAGGATTTTTGAATTCGCTGGGATTGCCAGGATTGCCACCTCTCATTTGCAATAAAAATTAGGCTGAGTCATCATCATGCTGCGTAACATCAATCAACCTCGACAATCAACATCAACCAACGGATTTGCCATTCAATTTTAAACGGCTGGAATTCCCCGTACGTCTGAACTTCGCGATGACAAATCACGCGTGTTGGAAGTTTGCGGAATTAATTTGGAATTTCCGTATTTCGCTCATGGACAACTGTATGTCCCGTGTTCGCCAAGCCATCGGTCGGAAAGCCATCATTTTTGATTATTTACCAGAATGTTTTGTGTTGAATGTAAACTGCATTTATATTTCATCATGTAAATTAAATATATTGAATTTATTTTAATTACAAACGACTATCATTTAATAACCAAACGAAACTCAAACCGTCCAGGATTCGGCCATATTATACATTTCAATGAATTGAATTTGGAAGGTTGATTAGGATTAACGCTTATGGAGAGTTACAATTAAATCAATTTTAGGTGGTACGAAGTTCACCGGGTCATCTAGTACAAATATAAAATATGGTTTTAACATAGCCCCCTTGAGACGTTTGGAAGAAACAAATGGAAGTATATCATTGTGTCTATCTATCATGTGTCTCTTCGTGTCTGTGTATATTCCTTCACACAGTAATTTATGATCAAGCTGACATTTGGCATGCAGGCATCATTTGGCCAAGGAAAGAATTAAAAATGTGGTTGAAATCGGTCCTCCAGAGGGCGTACTAAACATATCTCAATCAGATGCCGTGTTGGGCCGAAATCACAATGTGAATATACACGCTAAACTAATAATAATTGAATTTCGTCACACATTTTAATCATATATTAACGCCATCTGCTAGCGCTTCACCCAACACCTCCCTTATCCGAGAAACTAACCGAACCGCCCGTAACCGTTGCAATCGAACTCATCCCCGCCGGCGCAAGGACCCCGTGCGCCGGCGCGGCGGGGAGATTTATATTCAGATGAAATCAGTCATTGGATACTTACCGGTAAAGTCTTGGGTTGACACAACTGATTTATTTTTATTATTACAAACAATAGGATTTTTTTAATTCCACACACAATAGGATCCCCGAATTAAATTTTCGACTAGAGAAAAAAAACAATTTTCGGCAGGTAAAGTGTTCGGGAGTTTGTTTTTTGATGACGGTAAAGATTTCGGAAGAATTTTATTCAAAAAATAAAACCCGCTAAATTTATCAACATATTGATTTGAATAAATACATTTTCGATTTCAAAGTTCTTTTTTTACAGCCTTTTAAAATCCGACCTGTCTACTAGACACATTGTGTACCACAAAAATTACAGGAGAAATAAGATTTTAGTTAAAATGGTCGAGCCAAAAATCCATATGTGAAGCTAAATTACCGATAGATCAAAAGCCGTTTTAGTCTTAAGAAAAAAATATAAGAAATTAACATTCGGTCCCCAATCGCATGATACATGACGGTATCATTATTACAAATAATTCAGGCAATATGAAAGTTACTCCACCACTTCTGTTAAAAATTCTACATAATTTTGATTGCAGTAAAACTGACGGCAGTAAAGTGACAGAAATCTTCTTATATTGGCCGTCATATTTGCAGAGAAATTTTCTCAGGCATTAATTAATTACCTTTATTACTATCTTGTTCATAAAGGAACGGACTATATCTAAATATATGTAAGGAAGCCATTATATAACAATAGATAAAAATGTTGTAAAAAATATATATTAGGAGCTAAAGGCCAATACTTTCACTCTCAGTCTTAGAAAAAAACATAAATTAATTAATATTACACTGGTTTTTATAAAAATGACAATTTATGTACAAATTTTCAAAATCAGTTCTGTAGACCCAGAGATTACTTCCTACAACCTCACAAACTTTTCCTCTTTATAATATTAGTATAGATAAAAACATTACCCAATGAATATTACACTGGTCTCATACAAAAAGGCAATTTATACACAAATGGCGCACTTATCGCTGTATCGATATTTTACAGCCAAACATTGGAGGCCATGCAGCCTTCGTTTTAAATTAATTTTAGAGGTTTTTATTTTGTATTTTACGATTGTTATGTGGGTGGTTTCGTTTCATAAATTTTTCTTTAATTTCTATATTTTTCTGTAATTTTAAAAAGAACATAAAACTTATTATTATTATAATAATTATTATTATTAAGGTAATATTTTCATTATAAACGGAAGGCTAGGCCACATTTTGATTGAATAAGCCTTAGCGGTCATGGCTCTAGCTATGGTAGCATACACAACCAATAAAATCGCCTCTTGGATAACAACCTTATATATATTATTTCGGAAGGTCTTTTTCCATTTAAACAGAGCGATAATGGTGAGTATTTCTACTGGGGTTCTCGGTTACGTAAGCGCGTCTTACCATACATCAACATTGTTGGTAAAGATTTTGCGGGCCGCAAGTTTTCATCCAGCTTGCACTCGGCCGCTTCATATTAGGGAGCTGGACTGGCAACGCTCCAACTCTGTGAAAACAGTGGACGGCCGCGGCTACCCCGCGCCCCGCGCCACAGCAATCGAATCTTCCCAGCTTTAGAGGGTTACTGCACTGCCTCGCCTGCGTTACCTAATATATCCGAATAAAACTGGATTTATTTGATTGGATAACATAGTCGGCAAAATGGGACGTCGCACATTGGAGAGTTTGTATTAAAAAACCGGGCCAAAGTCCAAATTAAATACTCTGTGCTAAACGCTCGTTTACGAGTATTATTTTGTAGCTTAATAGCCGAACGAGGAGTCAGAGCCATTATTAGTGCTTTCCTCTTCGACGTTGTGTGCACATTCAATCGTACAATGTCGTCGCTTGCACCGCACGTCGTTATCATCAGTACTTTCGTTTTCGCTACATTTTTGTTTTTATGACTATAGTAACTGTTACTATTTGAATACACTTTATTTTAAACTAGTCAGGTGTTTATTTTATACAGAGTTTTTACTTTATTTTAAATGACTAGTAGAATAATTTACTCTTAAAATAGCATCTTTATCATCTTTATCGATCAATAATTTATATCAAATACCATTAATTATAACCTTATAGGAGTATATGAACTGAATTTTGTATATCTGTCACGTCTTGCCGAGTGACTATTTATATATATTCGTTAAATCCAGACTGTATATATAATACCAAGAAAAAGTCTGCTATCTTCCGCCATTTAGTTTACCATCAGTTTAAAATAACCTGAATACGACTGTAGAATTATAATTATTCTTGATTTTTGGAGATTTTCTTGCAGATTCTTCAGTAAACGCATTCCGAATAGTGTTTTTTTAGCGTATTATAACATGTGTATACAAATATTATTATTGGTTATATGTAATCATATAAGCAAATTAAAATTGAATAATATTTTAAAAAGCAGCTATGATTTTAAAATTCGTTTGTTATGATATTATTGTTTTAATTTGAGATATGATACAGTATAGGTACATAAGTTTATAACGCCATCTATTGGGCTACTGAAAATAACAGAATAATACCGTTTGGAAATATCAATGCAAAAATAAACCTTTGGAACTATCAGTGCCATCTATACGTTGCGTTTCAAAGTAAAATTGTAGCTGCTAAAATGTCGTACGGCATTAAGCAATCTAATACCCTGTATAATCATTGGTAATAGGTATGCTCTACATACATATTATGTAGCCTCCCATAGTTCAAATTTTGTCTACAGTATATAAGTATACTGGTCCGTGCAAAAAACGCAATTAGGTCGTTTTTGAAAGAGAGACTATTTTTGCAAAGAAAGTTGAATTGGTTTAAAAATATAAAATAAACCGTGACCCGGTATATCACCCGTTCTTTGACTTTATACAATCTATCTATCACCCGTTCTATACTATTTCTATTCTACAGTATATACTATACTATTCTATACAGTTCTATCTTTATACTATTATCTATCACCGTGATTAACTATAATCACCCGTTCTATAACTTTATACCTTCGCAAATCGAAATATGCTATATTTTTCAGCCCTCTGATCTATGACACTTTCCTTATAGATATTGAATTACAAATCATAGAGTAAATACGCATCTGCCCAAAGAGAAGCCATAGCTACGATCTCTCAACGGAGGTTTATTTTAAAAAAAAAAAATACGTGTGGCACTCGGGGACTGCCGCGGTAAAGCTATTGCATAGCATTTTTAACAACTTATGCAATTATAATTATTCATTTTGTTTATTTTTTATGACATCACATAACTGCGCTCTATCGGAAAACGTTGAAATTATTCCGAATCATTTGCGGCTGCGGAAGCAAATGATTCGGAATAATTTAAACATCTTCCGATAGAGTTTTTTATTCGATAAAGCAAAAAAACCGGATTATTCGAAAAAAAACGTAGATAAAAAGATAGATAATTAAATTACCTTTAAAATGGTGCAGGTTTCATAATAATACGCCAGATAGAATTTGCGTAGTAGTCGTTTTTGTGTTCGGTTAGACCTAATTTCACAAATTAATTACACTATGTAATATAAACAAAATCTAAAATATTCAAATCTAAGAATATTAGGAAAATGTTCTTGTTTAACATATATTTTTTTTGAATCGTAAGCAGTACTCGTTTAGACGTAATTATCAGTTTAAAATCATTAATTTTCGTTAAGAAATTTCTTCATTCGGTCGCCGCGCTGGCCTAGGCCCGCGATAAAAGCTATGCAATAGCTTAAAATTATGAAAAAACGATACAAGGTGCACTGTGCCAGTAGTAGGTTGACAACCCTATTGTATATCGACTTTAGCTTTATTCGTCTATATTTGGCGTGCCCTCGCATGCGGCAAGATTGTCTTAAACCTACCACAGCCGATCATTAGTCCGGTGTCCACCGTTCCTTCTCCAAAAATGTAATAATTAACCCGATTCCGGTCGGAAAACTCCATGGCAGCCCCATTTATATATTTTTATTTATAGAATTGAAATCGGCGCAACATTTTCTCTCTTCACATAACTCTTACTGCGGCAGGTGTGTAGCTTTTATAGCAGCAGATACAGCAGCTACGAGTACATGCATCCAAATATATGCGGGGTGACTGGATAAAGATGAACCTGAGAGAAGGGGGTTGTTTTTAACGTACACTTGAATAAGTTTGGTTATAAAATTTTGGGCTGTGAGAAGAAAAAATAATTCCTACACAAGTATTTCAATTCCTAAATAAAATTCATTCCGTTTTGGTAAAAAAAATTGTCTTCGAAGTAAAGTATTGCTTTATGATCGCCAACGCCTGTTAACGGGCACTATAAGCAGAAGAAGGATAATCAGATGGGAGGTGTCGACTACAAAAGGCAAACCCGTCACCCTAGGCTGGTATAACCATATATGATCGTTCTTTCAGCCGAGGGATGAGCGTAGAAGACTTTAGACAATGACAATTTCACTACCTAGATTCATAGCTCCGCCAACTAGCCCGTTAGAGTCCAGCCCTTACCGCCCGGCACCGGGTAGTTAACCCAGCGGGCAGACCGAGCGCCCTCGCTACCAGTTATGGCCGGATTTCTCCAGCCACCCGACTGGTAACGGGTTTAAGGTCGCTTGCGCGGTCCTCCACCTATTACAAGCGAGGATTCAGTTCGAATTATAGCGGACCGAGGCATCCTTTGCCTTGAAACGACCGATCGGGTAGCCGATCGGTCGTTTCAAGAGCGGCTGTCATTAGGTCAACAGCCACCGCTGTTCTAAAGGAAACAATTAAGTCGTTTCCAGACTACCCCGATCATCAACCGGAATTCACAGTCGATTGGCTGACGCCGTACGATGAGCAAACCGCCCAGGAGCATCCAAAGAACGACTCCCAGGTGAAACTGAACCACAGAGTATAGAGTCGTCTACCCAGGCTCGAACTTCTATTTGGAGGCTACCGGGTGGTTGTTGATCCGTGAGTTGGGCTGACCCAAGAACGAACCGGGTTATAATGGCTCAACTGCCCGTTAATGCCCAAGAAGAAGAAGTATTTTAGAGATGTCGATTACAACGGGCAAACCCGTCACCTTAGAAAGTTTTAACGGTAATGTTTGTTCTGTCTCCCCTGAGATGAGAATAGAAGACTTTAGTAGATACAAATCTACCGTCCAGCAAAGCCACGAACCCGCCAGAGGCCAAAGCCTTACGGCGAGGCACTAGGAAGATAATCCAGTGGGGCAACCTTGCCCCCTGGCTACCATTTTTGGCAGATTATCTCCGTCTGGAATTAACCTTCAGGATAACTCCGTCCGCCCGACTGATTACGAGAAAGAAGTCGCTTGCGCGAACTATACCATTTGCATTAGAGCGGTTATTCCATATGAATTTATCGCGGACCTGTGCGTCCATAGTCCACAGGTATTGCCGCACAGGTCGTGCGTCCTTTACCCGTAATGCCACTCGGGATCAGGTGGTCCATAGTTCCTTTAAAGAGTGGCATAACAACATGTCAACATCCACTTCCGCTGCTTAAGAGGCAGTATATTTCCATAGTCACCACACATCTTCAGTAGTTATTCAGACTGCATAGCCGATAAGTCGACGCCTTACGGTGCGCAAACTGTCCAGTAGCCCCGGAGGGCAATCCCCAGGGGAAACCGATCCATCAGCCGTCAGGCCTGAGACGCGAGTCGTTCCCGGGGTAGTCCCCATACGGGGAGGCTGCTGAATAGGTTGAATCGTGAGTTGGGTAGACCCGAAAACACATTGAATCTAATGGCACAAGCTACACGTAGCCATTCGCTACCAGAAGAAGAAGCAGTATAAAAATACATATTATTACTGCAAACGTATATCATAAAAAAATATAATTATACTTACTTATGTAATCACAATGTAAAATGGCCGATCATAAAATAAAATAACATTTCATTCCCTGTTTTCCACGAATAGTAGTTACTAATTAATATCCGTATTGCGACATTATTACGGTAATAAAAAGCAATACCTATATTTTATCCAATACTAACGTCCGTAATTATGGTAATTATTACCTAATATTAATTAAATATTATAAGTGCTTAAAATGCTGGATAATTACATATTTTTGAATTTATAAAATATGACTCGACATATTATGTCTACATGTCTAAATATATATAGAATATATTTTGCAAAGAAATATTACAATAAGCTTCGGTGAGAAACAGAATATATAAGATGTTTAATTGCTTCATTAAATTTAATTAAAGTAATATAAAGAGAGGTTTAAAGATTAAGATTAGTATAAATAAGATAAAAAGATTTTACCACTTTAAGTTTAGCACCCGACGTTTCGCTGATGTTGTAACTGCTGTTGTCCAAGGTAGACTGCCCAGTCTACCCTCGACAACGGCGCTTGCAACATCGCCGAAACGTCGAATGCTACAAACCTCTCGCGGTAAATTCGTTTTATCTTATTTATAATATCAAACAACAGCGATAGTCTTTGATTTTCGTAAGGATCCTGTCTCACGTCCTTGCGTTCGGCTTTTGGTGGTGTGAACATTTTAAGAAGAGGGTTCCACATAGAAGAGAGTTTGTGACCATCGTCTCTATTGAAGTTCGGGGTTCTTATTTCAATGGCTTCCCGGATCATGCGAGGAAAGTAGAATTGTTCTTTAGATAGCACAATGGGATTTTGAAACTGCATCTAGTGGTTACTTTCGCTATCCAATATATGTTTGACTATCCAATATTGACAGATCTTTCAGTCTACCCTGGACAACGGCGGCTGTAACTTCGGGTGCTACAAAACTCACGCGGTAAATTCGTTTTTTATCTTATTTATAATATATTGTTTTTATTATTATTTTTTGTTACCCAACGATTAGACATTGTATTATACATGTATACCATACATTTATAATATATGAACGCCGGCCGAAATCGCAACAAGCGGCTACAGCCGAAATGGCTATCTTTTAACCACCGATTGAGGTTTTAGGCCTCCCATGGGTTAAGAACGCACATAATTACACAAACTGACCTTGAACAAATTGTTCAAACTTCGATATGATAAATTTATAATATACGATAAATTATAATCAACTGACACGCACTATTCATCTTCACAAATACCTTACCTCATCACGCACACATGTATTTTTTTTATTTTATTTTATTTTTATTTTATTTTATTCTGGAACCAAACAGAACTACATACAATGCAATAAAAACCTATTTAAAAGTGACAAAAATCCATCAATGTGATTTCGAATATAAAGTATACAAAATGAACGCAATATAATTTTATATTGTTTCCGCTTGAGAATGGGGGGAATCAGGATGGGAAGTGAGGTGAAAGGGAGAGACAAAATAGATAAAAATATATTATGTATGTATATAAATATATTTATATTTAATTTTAGGTATGATATATAGTTATTATAATGAATATACTTGAGATAAAATTATGTCCTTGAACTAAATTAAATGAAATATAATATGTATAAATGTTTTGTGATTATCTAGATAGACTCTAGATTTTTTTTATTGAGTACTTATAAGAGGTTTTTGATGAGTGTAATATGTCCACACTTAAAAAGTCTGTATTATATCTATGACACGCTCTGTATAGAAATGCATTTTAAGATCCGTTGGTTTTCACCACAGGGAGATGAAATAGTCGATGCGATCGAACAGCGCGGGGAGGAACATAAAATTCAATGTGCTCCAAAATCGCGTTCGCATCGATGGAATTATTTACCAACCCATGCAAGAATACGGCATCGATCAAGACTCTACGGCTCTCCAATGACATTAAATTGTGGGCTTTTAAGGATTCCTCATAGGAGCTGGGCTTGGTGAAAGAAGTGAAATTTAATCGCTTCACAAATCTTTTTTGTATCGATTCGATCCGCGATATGTAAGTCAAATATTGGGGATTCCAGACCACTGATGCAAATTCCAACTGACTTCTTACATAGGAATTATAGAAGGTTTTAAGCGTGTCAGTGGATTTGAATATCGATGATACCCTTAGAATAAAACCTAGTAATTTATATGCTTTTCTAATATTATTATCGATGTGTTCAGCAAATAGCATTTTTGTGTCAAGTGTAATTCCAAGATCTCGCACCGCTGATTCTCTTCCAACTATAGCGCCATTCAAGTTGTAGTCAAACATTATATTAGTATTTTTTTCTGGAGTATGTGATTATGTGACATTTGCTTACGTTAACGAAGAGACAGTTATCTGAACAATATTTCATAAGGCGATTTATATCCGCCTGCAAATTAAGGCAGTCATTAATTGATCGGATCTCACTAAAAATCTTCGTGTCATCCGCATATATGACTATATTGGAATGTAGCGTGCAATTGGTGATATCGTTGAGGTATAGAAGGAAAAGAAGTGGTCCTAAGTGGGAGCCTTGCGGTACCCCTGAAGGAATTTCAGAAAACTCGGATTGATAACCCTGAACAACTACCGCTTGAGTCCGATATGCGATATACGAGGAAATCCAGCGATACAAGTCACTCCTAATCCCCAAAGTCCATAACTTTTTGAAAAGTAAGTTATGATTTATTTTATCAAATGCCTTAGAAAAATCTGTGTATAGAGCATCAACCTGTATACGTTTATCCATAGACTTAAGGACAGAATCAGTGAAGGTAATAAGGTTGGTTTCTACAGACCTTGATTTGAAAAATCCGTGTTGTTCTGGGACTATGACTGAACGAACAGCTTCGAATAATTGTTCGAATACGAGTTTTTCCATTAACTTACTAAATATTGGGAGTTTTGATATGGGACGATAATTTTGAACATTATTTCGCGAACCTTGCTTAAATATTGGACATATATATGCTTGTTTCCATATTTTGGGAAAAACGCCTTCTATTAATGATTTACGGAACAATGTCGTTAGTGGATAAGTCAAATTTAATGCACAGTTAAGGACGAATATAGGATGTATTTCATCAGAGCCAGCGGTTTTATTTATATCTATTTTGCGCAAATAATTATAGGTTGTTTCCTCGTCAAATCGTACGTCGTATATGTCGACTGATTGTTGGTTGGGGTAACTAGGTACGCGGAAGTCAATATGAGGATCGTGGTTTTCATAAACTGATTGAAAATACTGAGAAAATAACTTGCATATATCCGGACCACTTGTGGCTACATCAGAATTAAAATTTATTTCGCATGGAATACCGGGGGTGGATCGTTTCGATTTTACATATTTCCAGAAGAATTTTGAGTTGTCTTTTATATATTCTTCAGACTTCTCTATATAGGCTTCGTAAAGAAGACTATTTAATTCTTTATGGCGTCTTCTAAGTATTGAAAATGCCTCATAGTGGACGAGATTACCGGTTATCTTCCATTTACGGTGGAATTTGTGCTTTTCTTTGATTATTTTAATCAATGATGCATCATACCAAGGAGGAAATTGACGATGCGAAATAGTGTTCGACTGTACATGCTCGCTGATGATACCATTAGGACTTTATAGAAACGTATGGTGGCTAATTCCATTTCGCAATTGTTAATTTTCGAGTCGCAGTCAACCTTTGATAGTGCTTCATTAATAAGCGAGTAATCTGCTTGCCCGAACAATTTTATGACTCGAGCATTACAGTTAAGTGATTTTAAGGAGATTGGAATCGAGATCAGAAGAGCTGGGTGGTATTCATCTATAGGAACAAAAGTATTTGAGCAAGTCTCAGATGTACACTCTAAATTACTAAGTACGAGGTCTAATACTCTGTCCAACTTGTTATACTGAGTGTTATATTGATTCATGAGCAGAAATGACAAGGTATCGATAAAATGGCAACTGAGACTGTCAGTATATTGAACTGGGATTGCACCACTTTCTGACGAATTAATCCATTTGATCTTGGGGAAATTCCAATCTCCTACAATTACAAAATTATTGTCAGGATAATTACTTCTTATGTCACTTAATTTTAACAAAAAGGAATTAATATTTTCCGCATGGTATCTGTCAGGGGGAAAATATCAGCAGCATAGATGAAAACATGATTTAGACCGCGAAGAGGAGATGGATAGTCTGAGAGATCGTCTACATAAATGACCTATGTCAGTTACCAGTAGGTAAAATCATCACATATGCCGATGACACTGTTACATATACTATTCAAGGGTTCAAACTGGGATTACACATTTGAGAAAGCAAACGAGGGCATGGAAATTGTTAAAAATTGGCTAGGAAACTTTATGTTGACGCTTAATGTTGGCAAAACCAAATACATGCCATTTAGTATAACAACCAGAGGTCAACCCACTACTAATAAAACTATTGTAATACACGAGTGCGATAGCGTAGAGTCTTGTAACTGTCAGCCTATACAAAGAGAAATATCTTGGAAATATCTAGGCATCACTCTAGATTGCTTTCTCCGTTGGGATTCTCATATACATAACGTGGCTACGAAGGTGCGAATCCTTGGATATGTTTTCAAAGAACTGAGGAATATTCTGGATTCCAAAACGCTAAAAACTGTTTATTATGCTTTATGTGAATCGCTTATTACTTACGGCATAATTGGATGGGGTGGATGTGGTAAAACCCTGCTAGAGCCATTGCAAGTTGCGCAGAAATTTATATTAAAAATTATTCTACGTAGACCATATCGCCATCCCACTAATGAACTTTATAAGGAAGCTAAAGTTCTTGACTGTAGGCAACTTTTTCTAAAAACTTCCCTCTTAAGGCTATTTTTGGACAGTAACTCAAATTTAGGAATAATTCAGAACCGGCGACCAACGAGACAAGTTTTAGAAAATAGCTCAATAATACCCAGAAGGAAAACATCATTTGGACAAAGACATTACTCTTTCATTGCGCCGAAATTTTACAATCTGATCAATATGGAAATAAAAATGAACTTGACATTTAGGGAATTCAAAAATAAACTAAAGAAATGGTTATCGAATCATGACAGACTAACCATACATCAAATGTTAGAAATAATAGTATAATAAAACTTAGGTGCACAAATTATTAACATATTTTTAAACATATATGTTAAGTATATTTTAACATTGAACTAACTACCAAAAATTATTTGACTTTGACAATGAAGTATACTTTTTAGACTAGGTAATTTTATATTAATAAATATTAATGACCGTTTCTTCCTTTTCTCACATATAACTTTATTTATTTTATTTAATCGAATTTTATATGATATTTGTTGCCGATTAAATAATGGAATTGCATTTTATTTATTATATTATCTTTTAATATTTTTTTATTATTATTATTTTTTTATTTTATTCTGAAGACTTCAATTTAGTGTCATTAGCTTTTTACTAAAACTTGTATATTTGTAAGCAACAAGCAATCAAGCAAACTTGATTGTAATATTGGAGTCCTGCCCACCCTAGAACGGGCTAGTCCCAGTTGGGTGACAGAAACAAATAAGCAAAAGGTTAAGGTTTTGCCATTCGGTTCCTGTTATTTTTATAAGCTAATCAATGTTTCATGGTAATTAATTCTTAAATAAATAAATAAATAATAAATAAATACCCAAAGGTCTTCTGCAGAGGTGGACCAATCCTCACGTAAGCGGACTGACAGGTGGTGCTTAACGCCTATCAGTAAACCACCGCCCCGAGATTGTCCTGTCATAGCATAGTTTCTATCCCGTCTAAAAATAGCGTAGCGAGAATCCAAAATTTCGGAGTCCCCTATTCCATCTATTAGGGATGTTTCAGTTAGACATATAATATCAAACTCCTCAGAAAGAGCATTATTAAAGAGAGTGTTTGTTTTAGAGCGTAACCAACGAACATTTTGATAGTAAAGATCTACTGTCATAATGGAAATGTACTCAATTGTCGGAATAACTGAAATATTATGAAAAATATGTTGATAATATTTGGAATTGCGTTATAACATTGGTAAAAAAATCGAGCACTAAAACTGTACATGTTGAAATTAGCGAAAATCAGATTAGCAGATAAAAAATACAAATATTTCATAGTTTATTAATCGCCTATGAAAGAAAATTACGATTAGAGTGGAAAGAAATGGTGAAATTAGTGCATAAAATATTCCATAAATAACAAAAATAATAATAAAAGGAATTAATGACCTTTTGAACTTACATGAACGAAAAATCCATTCCACAATCTTTACCACATTAGCACTAATACGAAAATCACTTCTTGTAGCACCCAATAATAAAATAAAATAAACAATGTGAAATAATCGTGTTTGCATTTGCAAGACTACATTGAAAAACACCAATAATATGCTATTTCGCACACTTTCTGCCGCTGTGTCATTTTAGCGATTTAATTGTTCTTTTAGTATTAACATTGACCGACAAACGGACAAAACGGAGAGAGTGACTTTATTATTTAATAAAAGATGCGACGGGTAGAGTAATTTGACTGTTCTTGATATCGTAACGGTACTTGCTACTACCCGCTGCACTAGGAGTGAATGTTTGCTTATATTGATAGCAGTAACTAATACGAGTTTTTTCGCCACGCATTGATTTGACGAGTGTATTCCATGAGAGTTAATTAAGTGTGGACAAATCAGAAATAATACTTATATGAATACGTAAAATGGTTTAAATTTGAGAAAAATAAATATAGTACGTATTTATAATGTAATAATAATATAAAATAATAACAAGAGGGTTTATGGGTTAATGGATTAAGGAAAGATAGCGGACAACATGTAATTAATTTTAAGTAAGACAGAGAAACAATAAGAACACAAATATAGAAAATAATAACAAAACCGTTAGAAGTTACGTGAGGATAAGGCCAATATAGAATTTTATGAGATTTTCTCGAAGTCAGCGACGGTGGATATGCAGTGTGCAGGACTATTGTCAGAGCGCCTGATGAAGATCGTTGATCTGCTAACCCAGACGTGTTTAAAGTTTTTCGTCTTGGCGAATTCTTTAGCTTTATACAAAAGATTTTTGTTTTCAGGTGAGAGGTGATAATTGATGAAGATTTTCTTTTCTTGACCCTGAAACTCAATGTCCTTTGTCGAGATTCCTCGTTTCAGTCTAATGGCGGCTATAAGGTTGTCCTTTGGATCCATCCTGGAGAGTTTTGCTATGACAAGTTTTAGTCTTGAGTCATTTTCGATACGAGGTCTTACACGATGCACAAACTGAATATCGCTCGGTTGCAGTGGTACACCAAGCGTTGCAGCAATCTTACAGGTGATTGTGGAAAGATTTTCCTCCTTGCTTTCAGGGATACCCACAATCTCGATATTGTTCATTCGTGCCCATTGATTGCGTGCACGATTCACCGTTTTTAGCTGATTTATGGTTAATTTGAGAGTCTTCATCTCTTTCTCGAGTATATCGACTTGATTCATTTTCTCTTTGAGGGGCATTAGGTCTTGTTTCGTCTCCCCACAGAGACCTCTGCATGAGCATTCCTTCACCTCATTCCTCATTTGATTGAAGTCACGATGAAGGGAACGTATTTCGTCGAGTAGAGGCCCGATTATAGCTTGAATTTTAGGATCGTACTCAAGATCGGGGTGTGATTGCATTGTTCCGAATTGACCCGAGTTGACAGAATTCGGACGGACATCGAGTATCGTACTTGATAATGCAGTATTTATATTTGAGGTGGTAGCTACAGGTAATTAGGATTGGGTGATTAGAAGAATCCGTTATGTCACCTTTAGGGGCTTTGTTTTCCACAGGTAAGTTCCGGCAACCTTGACACTTCCACGCAGCCTTGATTTTGGCTGACATCATACGATGTTTCTCTTCACGCAGTCCTACGCAGTTGAAGTGAAAGTGCTTCGAACAGGAACCGCAGAAAAGTTCGTCTCTTGGGAGAATTTCCGACGAGCAAGATTTACACTCCATTGGGACCGAAAGTGCTTATAGAATAATAGTAGATAAGAGTAACTAGCACAAGTAGGGACGTTTAATGTGAACACGCCCAAAGATATACGAGCACTATTACTAATTACTAAAATTGAACCACTGGAAATGCACACAGCACTAACTCAGCTTGAAAACTGCTACTCGTAGACACACCTTCGAATTTCTATACCAAAAACACAGAAATATACTACGAATTTCGGAAAAGTATGAGAGATTACAGAGCGTTAATGCTGACCGTTCGTATACCAAACGAGAACTTTTACGATACCGTTCAACTCATTATATAATTTTAATGAATATTCATTTAAGTGACACCTTTTAATAAACCTTTTAGGATATGTCTTTAATAAATTCAGCTATCGTTTCCACTGTTTAATTTTTTCTACCTAATAACGTTTCTCTTCTACTGTTCTGTTACAAAATTTGAAATTCCCGTAAAATATCAGCTGGCTTTATTAATATAATTTCTGAACATGTATATATACTGCATGTTTCTGAAAATAAAATGAATGAATAAATAACTAAATAGACATTCGACTGTTTTAAATTATTATTATTATATAATATTACAAAATACATTATTATTTTACGGGTAATAAAAAAACAGTAAACAGTATGTCCGTTTCTTTAGTGTAAAATTAAACATGTAATTTAAAAATAAATACAACTGTGGATTGAAGTAAAGACCGTGGCGGCGCGGCCTATTGATGTTACAAATCAAAGCACGTACTCGTATACTGCAGGGTTAAAGGAAAGACATTAAAAAGGCAACATGAGGTTGAGGTTACAAAGAGATGGGGAGGAATATTTTAGCACATTGACGCTTTGACGGAGCGACGACGCGACTTCAAGGATCAAACAAAACAGGCGTCACGTTAAGCAAAATGTAACATAAAATACTGTGTAACTGCAACATAACCTAATGTTTAAAGTGGGGTAATAAATTTAATTTCGTGGATCCGAAATAGCCAAAATTTACCAAAAAAAAACCGACTCCAAAATGTTTATAAGTGCAGAAGCCTTCTCATGGTGAAACTTAGAAGGGGCTAACATAATTGAAAGCGTATACAAAATTTTGTGTATGTGCTGTTCACCGTTAAGGTGTTCGTTGGAAGCCAACCCTCGTTGGAAGCCAACCCTGGATGCCGCAGTCCTACCTTGGTGAAACTTAGAACGGGCTGTCCTAATTGAATGCATATTTGAAATTTCGTGTCTGTGCTGTTGACCGTTGACTCCTCGTCGAGAGCTAAGCCTGGATGCAGCACCCATGTCATGGTGAAACTTAGAACGGGCTATCATAAACGAATGCGTATACACAATTTTGTGTCTTTGCTATTGACCGTTGAGGAGTCCCCTCGTCGGGAGCCAACTATAGGTGTAGAATCAGGTCATGCGTACGATAAAAAATGCATTGTCATCGGAACTGAACCAACATCGCTTATAATAGTTTACTTTTTGCAACTGCAGTAATGTAATCATGAGGAAACTTATAACGGGCTAGCATAACTGAATGCGTATACAAAATTTCGTGTCTGTGCTGTTGAGCGTTGAGGAGTCGACTCGTCGGGAGCCAACCCTGGGTGTAGAATCAGGTCATGCGTACGATAAAAAATGCATTGTCATCGAAACTGAACCAACATCTAAATTTTCAACATCTAAATTTTTCCTTAATTTCTCAGGGATCCCATCATAAGAACAGGATTTTGATAAAAATGGGACCAATCTGGAAGCATATATTTTTAAATAAAAAAAAGAATTGTCCAAATCGGTATACAAATACCGGAGCTTTGCGGCAACAAACATTAAAAAAAAGATACAACCGAATTGTTTTTGCTGATTGACCTCCTCCTTTTTCTGAAATCGGTCATTAAAAAGTAGGTGATCATGACTGCGAGTGGCTTACTAAAACACGGGTCTATTTAAAATGATGACATATTTACCTACAGGACGATTATTACAACTTGAGTCGTTAAATGCGTCAATAATCATTGTTTGTTTTTAGGAATTATTTATTTAATATTATTATTTTTAATTATTTACTCTTTATTGTGCTTTTGTCATTGTATTTTTTTAATACAATGACAGCTAATGGGCTTGTTGCAGTCAGGTCACTAAGACCCATGTGTTTAAGGTCAGTCAAACTCACGGGTCTACACCCATCCGGCGGCCTCCAAGCAGAAGTGCGAGCCCGGGTGGGACTCTGGTCTGCGGGCCAGTTTCCCCTAGGAGTCAGCCTTCGGGCGCTCCTGGACCGTTTGCGCACCGTGCTGCGGTAGGGGAGTCTGGAAACAGTACTGTGTCCTATAAAGTTGTTAACCTTGTGGTAACTGCTTTTGAAACGACCAATCGGCTACCCGATACCGGGTGAACAGTCGGGCAAAGGATGCCGTGATCCGTGATAGAATCGATGAACACCGTATCATCGCTTACATAAGGGAGAGAACCGTGCAAGCGACCTCGAACCTGTGCCAGTCGGGAGACCGCAGTAATCTAGTTGCAACTGGAAGTAAGGGCGCGAGTGTCGGCCCGCTGGTTGATTAACCTGGTGATCTCGCGGTAAGGCGTTTGTATCTTACGGGCGACAGGCGCAACTAGGCAGTGGACTGTTTTCGTTTTAAGTCTTCTAGGCTCACCTCACGGTAGATAGAACGATCTAATATCGTAAAAAAATCCTGAGGTGACGGGTTCACCCGTTGTAGTTGACAGCTCTAGTTGCAGGTAGCCAGTGTTTTAACGCGGCTAGGGACGTTACAATATATCAATACCTTTAGGTATCTAATTAACATACGCGAGTGATGGTGATGTTGCGGCTGTTCCATAATATCTATAGTCTTTGCATTTAACGCTATAAAACGGGAGTAATGCGCGTAGCTAACTTGAGTGCAGGCAAATTTGTGCATCTGACTGAAAACACACACCAATTAGTGCAAACTCCCAGCATTACGCTGCGCCACCCAGTTTAAACAAAGTTGGCGGCGCAGAGTTTACCTCCGTTGAATATTTAGTAAACCAGCGTGTACTTATTTAAAGCAACTTGTCTGTTGCATCTTGGTAATAATCTTCCTGCGTTAGCATCCATCGGACGACTTCATGTTTGCACACATTTTGTCGAGTGTGGAAAGACAGCTCGGATCGCGGCGGGGCACTCAGTTTACTCATCATAAATACACTGCTCGCGTGAAGTCACATGAATTAATCAAGTAAATAAAGTATAATTCATACATATTAATTGGGTGGGTAGTATTGCTACACTATCGTAACATTTTTTCATGAAAATTTCTTTCGAAGACAAAATTTCACTCAATGACTCATTTGATTTTGCTTACAACATTTTAGAATACATAAAGATATACCCATTTAAATACTGAGATTCTATTCAAATTATTTTAGAATAGTTATACACTTTATAATTCACTTTTTCAACTTTTAACTTCAACACTTTTTCAACGTAGGCGACTTTTACTTTGGAAATCCACTAGACATAATAACGAATGTAATGAATTATGATTTATTCAAATTATTGGTTGCACACGTTGCGTATCACGGAGGAACTGATTTAAACGAAAGCTTATATGACTATTACTTGATATGACTCTCGTAATTTTCACTGATTTCACAAAATATATCAGAACTAATGATTATTTCATTCGCTACACAGTATTGGTCACACAGAAAATCAACACAAAGCCACACAAAAGCCAATCAAGCAAATAAAAGTCGTATTGATAAGGAAGTCATCTGAGTCGCAATTTGTTTTTGAAAATAAACAAATTGGTAAAGTATTTAAGCTGCATTTTAGGAAACCTAAATGATTCCTTATATTTTTATTTTAAAATTTTCTTTTGTACTTTCGGAACTTTAAATATTCCCTTATGCACTTTGTGTCATTAAATATTGCATTATGGTTATACTCGTGTATATCGCGAACATATCAACTGTATATATCGTCGACAGAAAAGCAAAAGGGGGCAAGCGCCATTTATAAAAGTTCTGGTAAAACCAAAAAGAACACTTTTTTTTTTATTTTATTTTTTTTTTTAAATCTGGTTTGTTAATTTTTACTTTAAAAAATACGTTATAATAGGAAAAAGAAATTCTTCCTTTCTGTTAAATCAAATTTATACCAAGTCCATGCATTATTGTCGTTTTGGAGCTTACTTCTTTCTAAAAAGCAGCTACAAAAATTTAAAGAAAATAAGTACTAGGGAGTAAGCGCCAATACCTCAGCATGAGCTTTCAAATCTATAAGCATTTTACAACCTCAGAAATGGCGTAACTACGAATATCCGACAAACTTTCACATTATAAAAATGGCTGTAAATATTGTATTTACAATAGTATGAGAAATAAAAAGTCGTAATTCTTATTTTTTTAAGATAACATTTTTTTTTTTATGATGTAATGTTATAATATTGTGTTTTTTTGGCAATACGTAATAATGTTTGAGTATTTAGCCATGTCCGTCGAGGCGCAATAAAAGACGATTATTATTTAAGTCACATTATATTTATTTAAATATGGCATGATTTGGGATAAAAACAAATACAAGCATTAAGGCGGTGACAGCACCTAATAATCGAAGGTCGCAAGTAATGAATGTTCGTAAGAAAAATGCTATACTATTAGTATGAGATTATTTAATTATGAAAATTATTTCAAGATTATTTAAGAAATAAAAAATGCTAAAAGGCGACTTGTTAGCTAACTTGACTAATTTATGTATTGTTTTACTTACAACCTTTTAGGTGTTGTTGTCGCCGAAAATGGACCAAAAATGTTTTTAATCTTCATCGTCTGTTTCGGGAAGAGTGTCAGAAATTTTCGAGTCGTGAGGCAATGTAAGAAATTCGTTCCGGTACGCCTTAGGTATTATACCTTTATCTACCAAATTTTTGAGGTCTTTATACTTGGCGTCAGACAGAGGCAATCTTTTCGGATATATATTTTTTTTTAGTAGTGATGAGGGAATTCTGTCAGGTTCATTTAGGGTGATCGTTTTGGTTTCAGCATCATCCATGAAGCTAGTTTTAACATACATGAAGCCAGGCTTTTGTTTTTTGAATGTAACTACCCTCAATTTCATAATTTCGACTTTTTTTGCTATATGTGTGGTAAAAGTTTTGGCTTGCACATCTTCCCAACCAAGAAAATCGTCGTTTTCTACAATTGACACCTTATATGGCCTTGGTGTCTTTCTGGCACAAATAACTATTGTTGCCCATTGGGATGGAGCCCAAATTGTCGTTTTTTGTACCTCTTTCTCAATCACTGAATGCATTGAGTCTACCGGCATATATGTGTGTCCTGGTACCAGGTAGTTAACCTGTATCGTGTTTATTGTTTCGCATCTGTTTAAGGCAAATTGAATCATGCTTAGGACAGTTTTGTTTCTGTTCTGTCCCGTACAGCTATCGCAATACAGTATTAGAGTTTTGACAGAGCCTCGTTTGTCTACTTCTTGAATATATGAGTACAGGTGGGTGGCAATTTCATTTGCCCCTCGCTTACCATCCGACTCTCCCCAAATGAATCCAAATCCGTCTTTAGTTGAGCTTTCGTATATGCAAAAATTATATACCGCATATTTTCTACTATAGTATAATAGCATATTTTGTCCGTATGGTGTGTTCAGTACTTTTTGAAGATCAAAACTAGCACATACAACTGTCTTGTCTTGCTTGTTAATTTTTTGGTGAAATTGGAAGCGTTTATAAGAAGCATCCTTTTCGAGAGTATGTCTTTTGTGGTTCTCTAAGTCCTGATCTGATTTTTTGTCATTATGCTCAAATTGAAGGCACACACCACACTTATCTTTTTTGGGAACATGAAAACCAACATTAAAAGTACTCTTAAACCAGTTCATGAATACTTTTTCGGACAACCTGTCGGGTATTTTATGTTCATCGCAATATTTTATGTAGATTCGAAAGAGATTTGTTATTGATTTGAACTCTTGTGGTAAGTAAAGCCTTGTTGATTCCTTTCTACAATAATGAGACGGTACCAATGGCAAGGAGTTTACAAATGTTTTGGCTTGTTCATATGCCATATCTGTCTTCTTATTTTTAAAATGATGTTTCCCGCGCTGATCTAATTTTGGAAAGCCCTCTTCCATGTTTTCGAGGGTATATAGGATAAATTTCTGAGAAATATCCAATGTAGCCATTAAAAACTGCTGGCAAACTTGTCTTCGACCCTCTCGTTCATTTATATAATATTCATACGTAACTGTCCGTTTTGTATTTTCGACGCGGCTTCTCTTTACACCCCTTTTTATCACATTTCCTGCGATCCAGTCACGGCGTCTTTGTTGACTTGCAAGCGTCCAAAAATAGGAAAATATTATTTCACGTCTGCTTTGTTCTATCGTAGCGCAATTATTGCCGCAAATTTTACCAATACATGGATTTGGGCCCAACTTTTTTTCTTTCTTAGATTGACCTTGCCTATTAACGTGTTTAAGACCGACGTTCTTTTTCTTTAAGTTTTCCTTAGCTTTGATCTTCTTAGTACGTTTTTTTAATATAGTTTTCCTGTCTTCTTTGTTCTTCTTCATTGACTTTGACTTCTTCTTAACCGTATTCATGCCATTACTTTCGTCCGAGGAACTACTTACGTCGGACAAGTTAAGAGAAGAAGCAGAAGATGGATATGCTTCATTAAAAATACGCGTGTCTTCATCTTCAGACATATAATCGACATAAGAAACTTCGAATTTATTCTTATGCTGAGATCTTTTGGTCCTATTTGTATTTCCTTGTTTTATAACGATTTCGTCTTTTCTACTTGTAGAGGGCAGTGGAAACAAATTTTCGGTTTGGTTTAGATGTAATTTTTTTACAACCTGGTCTTCCAAAATATGAATGCGTTTTTTTGAAATTCCCAGGCTACAGTCAGTATAAGCCTCTTTGCCGAGGGCAGATATTTCAAGGAAGGAGCAGTCAGGTGCGAAGCAGCTAGTCATGTCTGTGCTGTCCGAACTCCTTTTTAGATTGGCAGTGGGTTCAGAGACGCTTGTCATGTCTATGTTGACCGAAGACATTTCTTGGTAAGTGATAGTGGGGGCGAAACCGCTAATCATTTCACTGCCATCGTAAGTCATATTATTTAGGTTGGAGGAAGTGGGGATGAATTCGCTGGTCATATAGCTGCCGTTAGAAGTCATTTCCTGGTTGGGAGATGTGGTGGAGAAGCCGCTTATAATTTCCCTGCCTTCATAAGTCATTTCTAGGTTGACCCCAGTGGGGGTAGAGCAGCTGGTCATCTCGCTGCGGTCGGAAGTAATTTTGAGGTTGGCGGCAGTAGGGGCGAAGCCGCTGGTCATCTTGCCGCCGTCGGAGGTCATTTCCAGGTTGGGGGCAGTAGTAGCGAAGGCACTGGTTATCACACTGGCGTCGGAATTAATTTTTAGGTTGGTGGCAGTAGCGGCAAAGCCACTTGTCATGTCGCTGCCATCGAAGGTCACTTCCAGGTTGGTGGTGGTGCCGAAGCCGGTGGTCGATTCTTTGAAGTCCGAAATCATTTTGGTGGGCCCCGGATCATGTAATTCAAGCACATCAGGGAGTTCCTTCAAATTCTTAAAAATCAGTTTTCTTCTTGACATCTGAAAATAAAATAAAAAATCGTTTAAGTGCAAGTAGTACTTGCGCGCCGAGGACATACGTAATACGTATGGCGACCATGCCTAAATTTGGCGTGTACAAAGTGTAGGTACATTTGGAGATGTCAACTCCAACGGGCGAACCCGTCACCCCAGGAAGTTTTGACGATAATGATCATTCTTTCTCCTGTGAGATGAGCGCAGAAGACTTGCGACGTTATAAATCTACCATCCAACGAAGTCAACTAGCCCGCAAGAGTCCAACGCCTTACCGCGAGGCAGGCAGTTTTGGCAGGATATCTCCGTCAAAGTTTAACCATCAGGATACCTTTGTCCTCCCGAGTGGTTGCGGATCCGAAGTCGCTTGCGCGGCCTCTACCTGATGTAGTTCAGCGGAAATTCATACTGAATTATCGCAGACCTTGACGTCCTTTGCCCGTATATGCCACACCGGGATCGAGTGGTCACAAGTCTTTTCAAGAGTGGCAGACATCAGGTCAACAACCACCCCCGCTGCCTAGGAAACAGTTTATTTCTATAGTTTCCAGACACCTTCGGCAATTAGCCAGAGTGCACACTCGATTATCTGACGCCGCACGGTGCGCAAACTGTCCAGTGGCGCCGGAGGTTCATTCCCCCGGGTCCCGGAAAATTTTCCATCCCAGGGTAGTCCCTCTCACGGGGAGACTGCCGAATAGGAGCTGCTCCATGAGTTGGGCCGACCCAACAACACTATGGGCCTTGAGGCCCAATCTACCGAAGCCATTCGTAACCAAGGTGTAGGTATAATAAATACGCATGGAAGTATTCAAACTCTTACCTTGTCAGTCGCCTCCGGTAGATATGTACGCGAATGCGATGACTCGATGAGCAGCTGGAGCAAAAACAAACTATTTGCGTCTTAGAACCACTACGAACTCTCACGGGTGGATCAGACACGAATGACAAGCAGCAGAAAATCGTGGAGGCGGCGCACGCGTCATTTCATCCGCTCGGCCAAGAGCGCACTGACGGCGAAAGCATTCCGCTCGAGAGAATGTAACGGTTTTTTGGAAACGATAGAGTATTCAATTAAAAGGTCGTACTCGGCGATCCTAACCATATTTGACGTTGTCACAATCTGGTTTAGGCGCGATACGGTTGTACATAATAAGTTAGCAAATAGGATTAAGCAATAAGTTAGTATTTTAACAATATGTACTGATTAACGTAAGTCACTAAACAGACTCTCGGAAGCTTACCTAATTGGCGTAAACGATACATTTTCTTAAATACCGCGGCAACTAATTGAAGTAAGCGCCAACAAAATCTCGAGTGGATGGCTTTTAAATGATGTTCCGCCAAATAAATTATGTTTATGCGAAAATCTATTTAACGTAACCATCAAATGAAATATTTTATTTGTTCAAAGACTAACGCAAATGATTTTTTTTTAAACCGTAGCGGATATACGATGTTTACTTCTTTTCGGTTTTAAAATAATAGAAATACCTGCGGTTTTTAAAAGGTCATAAATGAAATTTTCTTTGCCGTAGAAAGACGTAACCTAGACAGATAGATAGGTAATTTTTTGGTGATCAAAATGGTATATAAAAAGCAATTTTGATTTTTTGGCGCTTACCCCCTTTTGCTTTTCTGTCGACGATATGTCTTTGCATACATTAGCCATTGCAACATATATTCCGAGACTAAAGTAATATTTTTCCTTTTACAAATAGGGGACCACTTTGCGCTTCTCTGAGTCTGCCATAAATTGCGTTAAGAGTTCGTTTTTGAAACAAAAATAAACGATGAACGCGTGTTAAAATGTGTTAACAGTGTTAAAATGAACAGTGTTTATGGCAATCGAACAGACAGACACATGCTTTTCGGAGCATTGTTTTATAACTGTTTAGTTATGCTTTCAATATAGGAATCATTTATGCACACAGTGCCTAGATAAACCCATGTAGAGGCCCTTAGGCTGTCGAAATCTCCGGGCCCCCTTTGCACTTTTCGGAGGCCCCTGTAAGATGTCAAATATTCTGACCACGATTGCGTGTATAATAGACGTGTATATAAACAAAAACGATCGCACTTGCAAAGTGTGCCGTTAAACATTACCGACGATCGCTTAGCAAAGATGCGCATTTAAACAAAATACGATCGCACAGGCTGGCAGCAACAATTATACTATTAGTCAGATTATACAATAAATATTTTAGACTACATAATAAATATTTTCTCGTCAATTCAATTATTGTTTTACTTTGTATTAGAAACAATTAACAAATAATATGAATATAATAATCTACTGCCAAAGGGGGGGGGGGGGGAGGGGAGGGTGATTTGAAGGCGTGAACCCAAAGGCCGTTGCTACTTGGCATATTGGATAATCCGGCACAAAATGATCGATATAAAATACACCCTCATTATAAAAAAAACTCAGTTTTTTTTTACTTTTTCAATCTTAACTGATCTATTGGATTACATATCTGACCAAGAGTACCCCAAATATTTTCAAAATATCCTTAAAATATAGACACGGCCTCGTTACGTATTTATTATATTTATAGGTATTATATGGCCACGCATTACAGCCAGTGCAGTGTGTCAAAGGGTGCATTGTTCATATGTTAGTTTGCTCTATGGGTTAGACGGGCTTCACAGCCAACTAGTGCCCCAAGCCATCTCCAAACCAGCTCTACCAAAGTAAACAAAGTTTACGGCTAGTATGCAAGTAATTTCTGCTTCCCGTTTCATGCGATCATTTGATACGGCCGCGGCAACGTGGCCGATACCAGCCGCTAATTTTGATTGTATCGCTTCACTGACGCAGCTCCAATGACGTGTATTGGCTTTACGTTAAGGTAGCAAGGACGGTAATTCGTAATTGTTGCCAATTATAGACCCTGGGGGTATTAGACGGGAGGGTGGCGGTATAAAACTACCATAGATATGGATCGATACAGATCAACAATTATATATTATAATATTTTTTTACTGGTTATATTTTGATTTCTTTATTACTATTTATTTCAACATTATTAGAAAAGCTAAAATAACTCTTGAATTATGTACTACTTATTTATTAAAGTTATTCGATTTATTTTATTTCATATTTTCTTTTTCTTAGTTATAATACTTTGATAACATCTCAGAATCATACTTTTATAAAATCTCATTTGACAGTAAACAAGATATATTTATGTTAATTTATTGACATTTGGGCATATACACAATTATTTATTTGACATTTGGACAGTTAAAGCACCCTATGACACTCGGAATGACATAACAATTCTAATAATACTACACACTTTTGAATCGGTTCGAGCGTTTAGAAGTTATGGTGGAATAAAAAACTGAAAACATACACAGTTGAACCCCGAACAGATTGCACTCCTTATTTTTGGGCAGTCGTGTAATAAACGATAGAAAAAAGCGATTAATAATTATTAATCGCTTAACCTTAAGCTAATAAACACTCTCGTGCATAATTATTTTCGCAACATTTATTCACGACGAAAGCGAGTGAAAATTCAGGTCACAAAAATGGTGACCCTGAAAAGAAACTAAAAGCACAATAAGAAGACGTAGAACTGAGTCGACCACGATTCTTAACCCATTTATAATGACCGATCGTTATAACGATCACAAAAAAGCATGGGGAATAACCTCAATTTAAAAATATTACCGAGCAGATAACTTTTGCTTATTGTTTACCAATCGCCGCAGTGATCGTTTGACAGTGTTTCGGTGCATAGGTAATTATATTATGATCATAATTTTGAAGTGCTTTTCTATTTTAATTCGTATTAGCGTAATTAACTTTCACTATGTCTTCAAAACGGTAAGTGGTTACAAATAAGATTGTAAGCTTGTGATTGAAATTTATTTTATGCACGTTTTTTATAAATTTATGACCTAGATAGATAAAGATTGTGTAGACAGATATAGATAGATAATAAAGCTTTTTTCATATTAATAACTGTGTTTCTTTAATTTAAAATAGGATACAATCGATAAAGTAGTAGTTACATGAGCGTTAACCTACCTGCCTAATACTACTGATCGTTAAGACGATCCGCATTTTCCGAGCTCTCCTGAAAACTCAGATGGTATTTTTCCATGTTTACTTTATGCATCAAGGTAATAATACTAAAAACTACTATGATACGAGATAAAAAAAAGTTTTAGTAACATCTGGGATAATATGCCAATGCAGGCAGAAAGCCGAGCCATAACAATACAGCAGTATTTACATTAAATTAAATTAAGATACCGTCTCATGGTTTACATATATTATATTCATGTGAGATGAAGAGGCCTGTGTTAGGAATGAATGCTTTACTCTTTATTATTTATAAAACATCCAGCGCTGTAGATTAATATAGTACGAAACATAAAAATAATATTATTCCAATATTTTTTTGCATGTTACCTAATTTATAGTGCGGATTTACATGCTTTGGCAAATATACGAGATATTTAAAAGAAATAAAATTTAAAATAAAATTAATTACAATTGTTTTAGTATACTCATAAAGTTATTAGTGTGAATGTTCTGTGTGAGGCTGCGTGTGGGTAATTGTTACGGTGTGTCTATGTATGTGCTTTCCTGTGGTCTGATGCGTGCATACGTATTTGTATTTATATGTGTATTTGTATATATGCTATTGGAAAGAACAGATTATGGGATTTGGGTGATCTGATCGAAGATTAGAAATTATCTCTTTAAGCGCCATGGAGAAATTTTCTAACGATAAACGAAATAAATCTACATTTGAAAATAAAGTTTTATATGTGATCATATATAAAATAAAAGAAAAACGTAAATAAGAATAATTTCTATCATTGATGGACTATCAATTATCATGTTAGGTATTTGATACATACGTGAGTTATATAGGTAGCGTGTTTTGTTAATTTAAGTGTATGTAAAAAGTTATACAGTAATTTATATGATGCCGGTAGTTAATTAAGTTGAATATGTAAATAATAATTAAATTGTATAATAATTCATAACTTAACTATTAGTTTATATAATTTTGACACGACCAAGAGGACACGCTAATTGGACACGATGCAATGAAATGAAATTTATACCATATTACCTACAGGTACCCATTTGATACATGCAGAGTAGGGATACATATTTTATAAACCGTCTAAATACCAATCCGTACTTAAATATTGTCATGTTTTTTTAATAAAACTCGTCATTTCCCTATTAAATCTACATTTTACCCAACGAAATGTTTTCCGCTTTTAAAAGCAGCTTATAGGAAATGTGAGAAGGGCAGCGTGGGAGGAATTTTGCATCATTGAAAAGACTAGTTGGTGACAACATATGACGTTACCTGTCATATACTAATACAGAGAATACCACGCGATAGAGAGTGTAAGAATAATTTATTTTCACTTTATTGGGACTCTCATTAAAGGCTACAATATGATATTATTAGACTAATTTGGACATTTTATTTCAAGTTGAGTAACATAATTATGTAATTTATTCCTATTTTCTTTCCTATTTATTCTTAGTACATACTGATTATTGATTTTTATTAAAAGAAAGCTTATAGGAAGCGTATATAGGCAAGCGACTAACAAGCTAAGTTTCATTAGAAAATCATCTATGATTAGAAGATCTAAATTTCGATGTTTTTCTCTTGATATTTTGCACTCATCATGCGATGTTGGTAGGCGGGGCGGGCTCCGCGTCGCGACGGTCTGGCGGGTGCCTACGCCGCGCGCACCGCACACCACCATACACTTGATCGCGCCACAGTATACGGTAGGTATACTGTGTTTGCGCATCTCTGGCATGGGTAAATGGGTTTTAGCGATGCTCGATGTTTTTCTCTCGATATTTTGCACTCATCATGCGATGTTGGTAGGCATGGCGGGCGTCGCGTCACGACGGTCTGGCGGATGCCTACGCTGAGCGCGCCGAACACCACCATACACTTGTTGGCGCCACAGTATACAGTAGGTATACTGTGTTTGCGCATCTCTGGCATCGCTAAATGGGTTTTAGCGATGCTCGATGTTTTTCTCTCGATATTTTGCACTCATCATGCGATGTTGGTAGGCATGGTGGGCGTCGCTTCACGACGGTCTGGCGGATGCCTAAGCCGCGCGCGCCGCACACCACCATACACTTGTTCGCGCCACAGTATACGGTAGGTATACTATGTTTGCGCATCTCTGGCATCGCTAAAACCCAACCGGGACCAAATCTCAAACCGGCCGGGACGCCGGGAACAATGTCTGAAACCGGGACAATCCTGCTTAAACCGGGACGTATGGTAAGCTATAATTTATAGCTATATTAAAATCGTTTGTTGATTCGCTACATTATTGAATTTATCGATTTTAATAAGTTGTAATCATTACTAGAGCGCGAGTACCTCTGCCGGTGGTTCATAGTGTCGCGCGTGTAGTGGCGGTGCCTAACGGTTGACTGTTCAATGTATTGTGAACCTAACAGTGATTGTATATCTTTGTTGACTGCGGGTGTACACGGTCGGCTCATCGACCCGACGCACGCCTAGGTGGAGGAGTTGAATAACGCACGTCGCGTCGTGAATCGTGTGATTATATATGATCATATTAAGTGGATTCTTGGTATTTTCGCTAATCGATGCATGGGGATGTTTTCAGGACTAGAGCAATTTATGTAGCAATTTGTTACGTTCGCAATTTCGCTATAAACAGTTTTGTAAAAAAGCTTCCAAAATATATTCAAAATACTCGTATGTGATAATTTAATACTAATCTATAAAATACTGGTCGATATACTTTCTAGAGAGATTGAAACGGCTGCGATAGAAAGCGGGAGCCTTTAATATATAACTCGAGTCAGGCACCGATAGTTGTTCCCGTTACCCATTATGAGTGAAAAATTGGCTCCTCTTAGCGGTCGCTGAGTGCCATCGAGAGCGCTGCCACCCTCCCCTTTATACAAGATTATCCCCACTTGAGTGTATAAGACTCTTGCTTATATTAAATGTGGCAACATCGTTATTCATAGCGTCCGCCCCTCCGACCAGCGGGTATATTAAACAAGACGTTCGATTTATGTCGACTGGACTTCATCTAAATTGAGGGTTGCTGAATAGGTCATTTAAATACAATATATTAACTATTATAAACATTATCGCTACCTAAAAATCGGATGTAACTTTATCGGAATGCACAGTTGAGAAATTGACGCGAACACGAGAGAATAGTCGAGGGATTGACATTCAAAATAATTTCATCGAAAAATAATGAATTAGGGTGAGACCTACTGCCTCACTCTTCATACTCGCCCGTCATTGCACTATCATTTTTCAATTCTTTAGATCGCTACACCTTCTAAAAAAATGGATTGTATCCAGAATGCCAACTACAGATATTTTGCTCAAAACCATTTGATTACCTATTGAGCCGGCATTGAAAATTTGCACACTAAATAGCAAAAGGCTGGTGATGTAGAGAGTGACTACATGATTGATTAAACATAAACTTCTATATTTTTTTGTTTCAATTTAATGGTAAAAACGTCAAATATTTCCGGTCCCGCTAAAGATTGTTTACTTAGGAGTTCTCTTTTTAAAACTGAGCTTAAAGGATGATTCATGCTACACCGGGCCGGGGCCGGGCCGGGCCCCGGCCGGGACACGGTCAGATATCTATAGTATACTTTTGTATGAAGCAATTCATGCTTGGCCGTGCTCCGGCCGTGACCGGCCGTGCCACGACCGGAGCACGGCGTCGAAATGGCGGTGGATATTGTTTTCCCGGCTCCGGTCTGCTAATCGTTCAATGGGAGAGATAGGCTTCAGAAATCTTGAATTTTGTTTGGTTAAATCACGTTTTATTTTTCCAAGAAATATACTAAAGCATTCTTTAGACATCCTAAAATAACCGTAAAATTTGCTCTCATCATCTATTAATTCCTTGTAGAGCGTGGCGAATTCTCCCTCCGATTGTCGTTTTCTCCATGCTGGATGTACACTCCATCTTCTTTTATTAGTTTCAGTTCGTGTTTCCAATACTTCGTCTTCAATGGCAATTGCAATAGCTTCCAACTCAAGGTGTAAACATTGCATTAATAACACACTTATCAATCAAGCGAAAATAGAAATTAAAAAATATTATTATCGCCAAAATAGATGGACACAACACTATTTTATCGCGGACACGGCCGTGGGATACATAAACTCGGAAACAGCCCGGTCACGCCCGGTGTAGCATGAATGACTGACCCGGCCGGAGCACGTTGGAAACGACTCGGCCGGGGCCCGGCCCGGCCCCGGCCCGGTGTAGCATGAATCATCCTGCCTGCTAGATCTCATATCCCTACCTAGACATTCCACATAGCTGCAGCTGCGTAAGCGAAAATATCTTTAGAAGTAGCTATTTTATGTTTCGGTATTTAAGATCTTTTTTAGTTATTTTATATTTATTCAAGTACAAGTACAAGTATACATAAGAAATATTTAACAACACAATAATTCTGAGTAACTCCTAGCTAGGAAGACTTTCGCAATTAAATTAAATAAAAGTACGTGTTTTAGAATTCTTTGGAATTCCAACCCTAAGGGGTAATAAAAAAGATAGAAATTTGTATGAAAATATATATATTTTTTTTTAGTGAACTCCATTAGAAATTTATAAAAGGAGAAACTAACTTATTGACTGACTGGCGTATTAGCGCACATTTCATACTACTGGGGCTGGGAACTTAAAAATATTGCACAAGGCTTCCTTTTATAATGTAGGCGGGCACTAAGAAGCTGTTTTTGAAAATTCAACCCCTAAGGGGGTGAAAAGGGTGAACTACTGTAGTATGGAAATTCTAAATCGCTGAAGGTACAGATATCAAAATTTATATTTAAGCTACTCATCACAATTGAATTTTACACAGTATTTTAATAATCAACCCTTGAAGGTTAAATTAAAGGATGAAATATTGTATGGGGATACCAAAACCAATGGATCGAAGTGAACCACTCGAAGTTTTGCAGAGGGCTATATTTGATAGTGGAAATAGGCACCTAGAAGTTTTCTGGTATTTACACCCCTAAGGGGGTAAATACGAGGATGAATGTTTGTATTAAAATACGTCAAGTACTGGTACTCGGTCTCTCGATTATTAAAATATTTTAAAATATGTGTTTCAGGATTTTTGAAAATTCCATCGGAGATGGAGATGGGAGATGAAAATTTGTATGATTACAAATTTTTTTTAGTGCACTACATAAAAAATATATAAAAGGAGAAACTAACTTATTGATTTACTGACATATCACAGCACATTCCAAACCACTGGGACTTGGAATATTTCACAGTTCATTTTTTATAATGTAGGTGAGAGGAGGTTCTAGAAAATTCAACCCCTAAGTGGGCGAAAAGAGTTAATTACTATTGTATAGAAAATCGAAACCCTTAATGCTACAGATATCAAAATGTAAATGTATGATATTCATTACAAATGAAAAATAATGACAAAAACCGTTTTTTGAATATCAACCCTGGTAAGGTAAAGGTTAAAATATTGTATAGGGATACCCAAACTAATGCATCTTGGAACTCGAAATTTTGCACAGGGCTTTATTTAACCCCTCAAGCCCCAATTGGCCGATATCCGCCACAACACGATTCAGCGTGAGGGCCCCGTTTTAATTTTATTATAATTTAATTTGTTTGATTTTATTATGTTTTATTATGTTAATATGTTTCATTTTAATTGTGGGTACAGTGGTTTGGCAGTAATAAATGTTTTGGTGAAGACAGTATCGTATTTCAATTTTTTTACTAATTTTTACTAAAATAATTTGCGACAGCAAATTGTCAATCGGCTGAGGGGCCGAGGCCTGAAGGGTTAAGAGTATACATAGGTAAGCACCTAGATGCTTTTATGTAATTTCCGCCCCTAAGAGGGTATTGAAGGGGTGAAAAATAGTATGTTGTACCTGACTGTAGTTAACGGCTCTCCAAAGAAATGTTTTAGAGGCCACGTTTATCACCGGATGCGCTTAAGGGGTAAAAGTATTTATAGTACGAATACCATTATTATGCTAGAATAGCCCTTTGAGTTCAAGAGATTGGGATTCCCCTTGAATGTCTGTTTCGCCATGACTATTAATAAAACACAAGGACAGTCACTGAAAATGGCCGGAGTAGACCTTATGGAGGACTGTTTTCTAACAGACAGTTGTACGTGGCCTGTTCGAGAGTGAGTGCCGCAAGCAGTCTGGTTATATTACATGGCTGACGCCGCACGGTGCGCAAACAGTTTAGTAGCGCCGGAGGGCCTTCCTTCAGGGAAGCTGATCCACCTGATTTGAGGCCTAGAACGCATGAGTCCTTCTCGGGGTAGTACCTTGTTCGAGGAGGCTACTAATTAGGAGCTGAATCGTGAGTTTAACCGACCCGAAAACACAATTGATCTTATGAACCAAGCTGCACGAAACCATTCGCTTCCAAGGAAGAAGAAGAAGCATGAAGCAATAAAAGCAATTATCAGAATTTCCACACATAAAATATCGCCTTCCACGGGAGCGAAGCCGCGGGCAATATTTTCTGGGATCGCAGCTACGTTATTGGAAGGAGGTCGAACTGCGTACTCTGCTTTGATATTTCCCCTTAATATTACCAGTGTAGAGACTCCAATATGCAACATTTAAAAAAAAAGCAATCTGGCCGAAGTAGTAAGTAAAGAAAAATAATAGTATGGGACGAAGGCACTATAGCACGTACGAGGTACATGCTTTAATGGGAATTTGACAGTATTACCAGTTGGAGATTTTCGTTAAACTTTTCCAGTTAAAGCTATCGTCAAACTTTTCCAAAAAGAACGCGCGCTGAGAAATGCTTTAGAAGGTCTCATTATTAACCCTTTATACAAATCACAAAATTAACCGAAAACATGAGATAGCATCTGTGGGGGGATGTCTTAAATTATTGCAATAAATAAAGGTAGCATTTGAAAAGGCAAATAAATACCAAAGTACTTAAATTAACAACTGCATTCGAAACTCTACGGGATGCGAAGCCGCGGGTAACAGATAGTAAATAATAAAACGAGTGGAAAAAAAACTTAAATTAGTCCAAATATTACGTGATAAAAATAAAAATCTGTATCCATTCTAGTATACACATAGGTAATTTATATTGTCAGAGATGTGAGAGCGTGTAATTTATGTGTGTATAAATGCGTTCCTATGTTTCCGTTCTTTCTTTACTATATCAACCACTGAATGAGGCATTTTTTAAGAACCACCCGTGTCAGTCTTGGTATAGGTAACGAAGTGTTTTCCTAACATATTAATTAATATAGGAACAAGGCGGGTAATAAAAAGATGTAATTAGGGGTTATTGTAAGTTTAGCCAAGTGGAGTTGTCTAAGTTGTTTACGAGTTTTTTCTAAAACTAAAATTTTAGAAAAAAATATAAAATATAAGTGTAGTTTGGACATTATTTCTTAAAAAAATAAATAAGTAAGTTTTTCAAATTACAGATTACGCAATTGTACGCACTGGTAATTTGGGGTGTCCAGCGCGGTGAACGCACTGTCCCCGAGCCAATGGATATAACGAGCAGACAACATCAATAGACCAATAGAGAGCCATTGTATGACGTGCAACACGTGTTCTGCAATATTTCAATTTTAATTTTGTTTGTAGAAAAGTAGTGAATGGTATGCGTGTTAAAAGTGATTTTAGGGGCTCTCTGTCGTACACGTTGCCCATTAAACCAACGGCTGTGCGCCTCGATACAGCACCGTATCTAAATAGGAAAAGCCTTGTTTTTGACCAATAATTAAGATTCGAGTTTGCACCGTATCTCAGCTTTGAGTACCTGGGAGTATCAGTCCCTGGGAACTCAAAACAGGGATTTGGGAAAATGTGTATGTGTATGTGTGTGTGTGAGAGAGTAGATGGGTGTATAGATTACTAAAAATAAACTTATTCACAAAGCAAAGGAAAGCGATACGAAGAGTTTACGCGTTGGTCTACCTCGTCACGCCTCCGTTAAAGCGGCCACCGCACCGCGCCGTAGCGTATCAGATTTAAGTAACTTGAAAATTGACACCATCACAAAATTATATGATATCACGGGGTGTTTCAAGAAGATAGGGTACATGATAAATTTACATTTCGCGCCGCGCTCGTCAGACCCCAATAAATACAAAGAAGTCACTCTGATTATTATGATTTTAATCTTACAAAAAAAAAAGAAATATACGTGTGGCACTCGGGGACTGCCGCGGTAAAGCTATTGCATAGCATTTTAAACAACTTATGCAATTATAATTATTTATTTATTTTATTTATTTATTTTTTTCTGATATCAGATAACTGCGCTCTATCGGAAAACGTTGAAATTATTCCGAATCATTTGCGGCTGCAGTAGCAAATGATTCGGAATAATTTAAACGTCTTCCGATAGAGCGCCGCGCACGAATTTTTTATTCGATAAAGCAAAAAAAAACGGAGTATTCGAAAAAAATCGTAGATAAAAAGATAGATAATTAAATTATCTTTAAAATGGTGCAGGTTTCATAATAATATGCCAGATAGTATTTGCGTAGTAGTCGTTTTTGTGTTCGGTTAGACCTAATTTCACAAATTAATTACACTATGTAATATAAACAAAATCTAAAATATTCAAAGCTAAGAATATTAGGAAAATGTTCTTGTTTAACATATATTTTTTTCGAATCGTAAGCAGTATTCGTTTAGACGTACTTATCAGTTTAAAATAATTAATTTTCGTTAAGAAATTTCTTCATTCGGTCGCCGCGCTGGCCTAGGCCCGCGATAAAAGCTATGCAATAGCTTAAGGCGACGATGTAGGTAAATTTCGAAAATTACATTTTTTGGCAATTTTTGAACAGTCATACTGAAATAACTGATGATGTTAGCCAACAAAAAAAAATTATCGTAACTCACGGTACCTTTCTTAAGTAGATAGCTATTTCAGATTTTTTTTAAAGTATTGGAAAATTGAGGAAAATAATTAAATCTGGGAGCTATACAGGAAATTTTCATTTTAGAGCATTTTTTGAAACGTGCCTCACACTAAACTGCACGATCAAGAAACTCAAAAAAAATACTACGGCATTTTAACAATAGTTGTAAAGAGGGATGTTTTGGCATAAATTAAAAAAAATAAGTTTTTCTTGTTAAAAAAAAATATATAAAAAGTGTAACTTTCATCCATATTCACTGTTAAATATTACTTATTACTGTGTGTTTTTTTTCAAGTTTGTTTTTTTTTACATAAACTATGTACAATAAACTTGTAGTATTGACGATTATTTTTTTCAAATAAAATATCAGTGTATTTTAAAAATAATATTTTGCAGAGCCCGTTTATATTATTTTTGTCATACAATGAGATGAGCGCGCTCTTCTCGCGACGACGCGCTGGCATTCAAAATGCCGCAAGCGACATTGGGTCAATATGGTTCTTATGTAGGGATCAATTACTGATTCAAATGGCATAACAGCCAACCTTTTATAGTGAAATGTTATTGGCTCTTAGAAACGTGGTTCATTTCGGCTTCGAAGGCCGACATATGCGGTTGCGTTCGCGACGCTCTGTTTCATGACTTATTATTACCAAATTGACATTTCGATGGATCGGAGATGTGAAAGTAAAAAAATATCGGTTTTAGATGGCTATTTCACCGTGTAAATGAAAGAGGTTTAAAAACATGATAAATCATATGTTGAAAAATAGAAACAATAATAAGTAAAATAATATTTAATATTTATTTTATTTTATTATTTTTTTTTTATTTACAATATTACTTTTTTTTTAATAAAAAGTGTTCATTTATTTGATAACAATGTTTCTTTATGTATAAAAACAAAAAAAAAATATACATATCGGTAGGTTTTGAACCTACGACCGGTGTGATGTTATGCGAGTTTAAAACAAGTGCGCCACTTCAGCTTGCTTCCTGCGAGTCAAAATGTGTGTATATAAGGGGACATTAAATAATGCCAATACATTTGCGTTAGAGCCATATGACAGAGCTATACACTATGTATAAATATAATATACAATTAGGCTACGATTCTGACCGTTCTAATATAGAAAACCGTCAGATAGGCAGAATTGTAATTTAAAAAACAAAACGTAGGTATCTACTTTTTAAAAGCTTTTATTCAACTTGTAATGTCTGTGAAAAAAAATCTAAAAATGCGAAGAAATATTACATCAGCAGTAGCTTACAATAAATGTCAAAACTTTTCAATTGATGAGAAAATTGATTGCCTGTATAATGACATTTTGAACGCCCTGATAGATGCATTTGGAAACCATGATAAATGCAGAAGTTTTTAAAATTGTTTGTCGGAAAATGAAACACTGGATGCAATGAGTTGTTTGATGGGTGACATTATTTGGGAAAGAATACGTTACATAACTTAAAACGTAGGTAGCAATACATGCAAGAAGCCTAATTCATTATGTAGATAGTAATGTTCTCGAAAGGTTTAACGGCATCATTGCAAAATTTATTGGTGGTAAGAGGACAAATTACATCCAAAAGCAGTCTTACCAAGCGCGATGTAATGCGGCAGTTATATCATTTAATACAAAACAGCCACTGTCAAGATTACATAAAAAATATATAGGCAAAAGTCCCTCTGGCAGGATATCAAAAGTGGAATAAAGAAGACAGAGGCATTTAAGTAAATCCATTCTTTATAAAAGAAATAAAAGCAGAAAGTTTTTTTGAAGAAAAAAAACAATAATTCGCATTATGGAGAACATTGCAACCAACCCGATGTTCCATCAGAAATATTCGAAAAAAGCAAAGCTCTGTTATTTCAAGAATTGGAAAATAGAAAAATGATCGATTGCGAATTGAAAAACTTACGGTTATTCAAGGTGAAAGCAGCGAGTGGTTGGAATTACGAAGAAAAATGGTAACTGCTTCTAACTTTGGCGAAATTGTCAATAGTTAACAACACACAAAATGCGCCAATTTAGTTAAATCCATGACTGAAAATGGGATTTGAGCAACGTAGCATCAATTTGCCATGGAAAAGAAAATGAAACAACTGCACTAGAATGAAAAATATGTCTAGAAAAAGTGGAAATTCAGCAATGTGGATTATTCATTGACCCTAAATTTCCATTTTTGGGAGCTTCTCCAGATGGAATATCTGATGATTATATTTTTGAAGTCAAATTTCCCATTACAGCGCATAGAATCTGGTTAACGGAAGCGACAAGAAAAAGAAAAGTGACATTTTGGAAACAGAAAGATGGAAAACTTGAAATCAGCATCAAACATCACTGGTACGTTCAAGTTCAAGGACAGGTCCATATATAATTTCTTTTTATTTATTTATTTTTTATTTTATTATATACATACGTGTGCATAAATGTAGAAAAAAAAGAAAAACATTACGCCTATAATCGTTTATTACACATTTGGATTTCAGCATATTACACTTAAAAATTAATTATAAAATAAACAAAGTTCATATTAAATATAAAAAATATATAGAAAACCGATGGGAGAGGTAGGGAATTGGAAGTGATTAGGAAGAAGGAGTTAGACGATGGTATGTGTATATGTATATAGATATAAATAAAGATATAGATAGGTCGTATAGTGGATATATAGATACAGATATTTATTGATGTTTATAGGTATTTATAGATATATAATAAATATTTATAGATATTTATAAATATTTGTGGTAGCTACTGATATGTTGTATAGAAAGTATATAACTAATTACTATAGGTATTAACAAGCTCGTTAGGTGCAATTGATTTGAATAATTCTTTAACGAACGTCGGTTGGTTGAGGTTGAAAATGTCGATGGTGGAGAAACAAGAGTCGTACGTGCATATCAGCCCATAAGCGATGGAATGTTTCCCGTAGTTGGTATTGGCACGAGAGACCTCAAACGTGCGTGAATTGCGAATTAATCGCTGAGGAACGAAAAAACGTAAGTTTTCAACAAGGTATGAACTATCTGTGGTATTGTGGATAACTTTAAAGAAAGTGTGCTGGAAAGAAACTGTAACTGGAACGATAGATATAACTGGAAAGGAAGTGTGCCTATTTACATTTTGGTCTGGTAAAAACGATCTCCTCAAAACCGAATATATACAGACGGATGATTTGATTTGGACAAATGTCATGGAAAAAACTTGTTTGTTTTTATATGGACTGTGTATTACCTGAAGTTATCGATCCAGGAGTATGAAGGAATATGGATTTAAAGGAGCCTGAATACACTTTGAAAGAAGCAAATAAAAGAAACGACACGATAAAACGAAAGAAATCGGTTCCTCTCCCTTGTCCAACGCTTAAGCGGTTGTTAGTTTTCAGTGATTCCATCACAAAGTGAGCAAAGAACTCACCGAGAATGTACTTGCCAATAACACTCCAAAGCAAAGC
Organism: Micropterix aruncella; assembly: GCA_944548615.1. Lineage (NCBI taxonomy): Eukaryota > Metazoa > Arthropoda > Insecta > Lepidoptera > Micropterigidae > Micropterix > Micropterix aruncella. Next base: position 71,418,872 of record OX155980.1, read on the forward strand.
ACAAGCAATATAGAGCCACCGAAAAGTACACGATATTCCAAATCTGTGCTGAGTACAGATCTAATTAATAATGATGAACAGGCTTTTGAAAATGTATTATCATTTGATGAATTTTAATTACAAAAGTCGGCGCACCACTACAAAGCGACACTGTCAAGGCTACAAAAAGGAAGTCTCAAATGTACTGCGCAATTTTAAATGCATTTATTCGTCTCTTTACATTTAATATGTATGTATCTACTCAGAAATAACAGACTACTTTGCCAACCAGAAATGTCTTCATGATTTTTTGTCTTAATGATTTTATATTTTCATTAATAATTATTTATTTTTAATGATGTGTATTTCTTTAAAGTTTACAATGATGTGCTTACAGTATCTAAAAATAAATTATATTACTTTTTAATTAAATAATTATTTAATGATAATGTACAAGGCGATGGGTGTCGTTATGTCCTCCTCAAAGAACTATTATACCGCGAATAAATAGTTCGATACACAATGTTGTTTTTTAATTCGATGCTAAATGTTTTTCTGCCAAAAAATACTATCAAAAACTGTCACTACAACTATCAAAAAAATACTAAAGCTGTATCTCACGGAACATGAATTGCGATTTATGTCATTTAAAAGCCCTTGGACAACTGTATCCAAAACAGTTAACGGCATTTCTCCAATTGTCATCTATCACCATTTAAAATAATTTTAAAATGTCGAAAATTAATTAGTGACAGGTGACTGTTCTTAATACAGTTTTTCAGGGGCTTTCAAATGACATATCGCAAATGAAATTCTGTAAGATATGGCTTCTGTCAATTTTTGACAGTGATAGTTTGGTTTAACAGTTGACAGCCAAAATCTAATGGGCGCATACCAGGGTGATACTATCCCTATGTTCCAAATTTCAACTCAATCGGTTCAACGGCTCGGCAGTTATCGTGAGAGATTACATACAGGCAAACAGACATACATTTCTCTGAAAATGGTCTTAATCATCTTGGTGGACCTCAAAATGGACATCTCTGTCGTTATCTAAACATTTTTTTCCGCACGATCACAACACCTTCCCTACCAGTGGCAGCCGGGAAAGTAATATAATGTTCAAGTTTAGATGATGATAAAGCGTAGCCTTCTTCTCCAGCGTAGGTACATGACACTTGCATAATCCCAAAATATAAATCCCATTGCAATAGTGTATACCTAGTGTGTTTAGTCCAGACATCGATAGCGAGTGAATATCGCTGCGAGATGAGTCAACATAATAAACACCTGCCCCGTCGCGAGGGGAGGGGGTAAGTAGGCGGGGCTTAAAAACTCAGATACGGTTTATTTTTTAAGTAGTACGTCGCCTTAAAATCATAATAAATGAAGGCAATAATTTTTGCTACTAATTGAGATTTAAAGTTGAAAGCACTTTACAAAAATAGCATGATAAAGAAGGAAAAGGTTATCAGAGAAAAAGGAAAGAGTTAAATAATTAGAACGTTTCAAGTTTTCTAAAATCTTTCCGTTTTTAAGCTATTGCATAGCTTTTATCGCGGGCCTAGGCCAGCGCGGTGACCGAATGAAGAAATTTCTTAACGAATATTAATGATTTTAAACTGATAATTACGTCTAAACGAGTACTGCTTATGATTCGAAAAAATATATGTTAAACAAGAACATTTTCCTAATATTCTTAGCTTTGAATATTTTAGATTTTGTTTATATTACATAGTGTAATTAATTTGTGAATTTAAGTCTAATCGAACACAAAAACGACTACTACGCAAATACTATCTGGCGTATTATGATGAAACCTGCACCATTTTAAAGATAATTTAATTATCTATCTTTTTATCTACGATTTTTTTTCGAATAATCCGGTTTTTTTGCTTTATCGAATAAAAAATTCGTGCGCGGCGCTCTATCGGAAGACGTTTAAATTATTCCGAATCATTTGCTTCCGCAGCCGCAAATGATTCGGAATAATTTGAACGTTTTCGCTAGAGCGCAGTTATCTGATATAAAAAAAAAAAAAATAAATAAAATAAATAAATAATTATAATTGCATACCTAAGTTGTAAAAAATGCTATGCAATAGCTTTACGGCGGCATGCCCCGAGTGCCACACGTAGTTTTTTTTTAATTTTATTTTACTTACTAATAGCACATTTAAACATTATGTAGACATGGTTACATTTCTCAAAACCAATTAGAGCAAGAATTAAATGCGACTTAATTAAAAAGAATTGAATTTAAATACTATTACAGTATTACTGAATTTAAAATCATGAAGTAATAAATTAAACATAGAAATTCATTGATTATATCAACGTTTTATTGTTTTTGCTAATCAGTTATTACGCAAATTACTCTATTGTCCAAAGAAATAATTAATAGAAAGAATACAACACAAATAAATATATATATACAAATAAAATACTTATCAAAAAAGAAATGATTTATTTTAGCCTATAAATAATTAATGAAAACAAAGAAAATAAAAGTTTTAACTCTATAATGTTCAACCTAGACATTTTCCAATATATTTTTATTTATTTAATAATTATAAAGAAGCAATAGATTTTAAATATAAAATTTGAAATAAAATCATCATGCATAGAACATGCATGATCTCTCACCTCGTTGCAATATCCATTTTGAAATCAACTATTTATGAATATCCATTTTGTCTTCTCTTTTGACCATCAGTAGATGCATTAGAAAATCGCACCGCTGATATATTGTAGATCCTCCGCCTATTTTCGTTCTTTTAATAGTATACAATGATGGGAAAACAGGGATTAGAATCAAAATTTGGAGTGTTTTGAGTACGAGTGCAAATTGCAAGAATATTTCAAGCATTTTGCGTTAGTAGCGCGACTGCATTTAATTGTTTTCAGCGTGGCAATTTCTTTTCATATAATAGAACTATGAAGCATGTCGCTTTGTCTATCAATTTAAAAATCGAACCAAGCTAATGAGATCTCTCCCAGTAGCTTGGTTGTTGATGATCAATATTTTTATTGTCCACACAGAGTGTTTAGGTTAAATAGGGCGTAAGGTCAAGGCAGGTTATTGTCGGTTAGTGTGACTATAATTGCCGCAGAAATAATATTAAACATTATTTTATATCTAAATCATAAACAGGTTAATAATATGGTATAAAGGTATTATGGTAGAGGAAAGTATAATAGTAATATATGAATAATGCAACGCAATATACATTAATATTAATAACTCTCCGAAGCAAAGGAATCGCAGTCTGTTAATTTGCGTTTCGAGATTTGTTTGATATTCATTGCATTATAAATTTTGTCGCCGTGGTAAATAATGGATACTTGGCGGGAATAATTCGGTGGGCGTTGTGTTTACACTGGACTAACTTGGAAAAACATTGTTTGTATTTAATTTGGTGGGGCGGGTGGCTACCTGCCTAGGAAAGCGGAGCGGTCGGGGCACGAAATAGCCACAGATCAGCGAAGAAGTGTGTGATAATAATATACAGATGGGTCACCTCGTTAATAAGAGGCGCCGTCTGAATAGATAAAATTTCCGTCTACAGCTAAACTTGGATAGAATGATCGTTTATTAATAACAATAGTAGATATAGTATAAGATAAAACAAAAAAATTAGTATAAGATAAAACAAAAAATTCATTTCAAATTTCCATTGTTACAGTTCACTATAGTCAAAATCTAACTAAGTTGTCGCCTGTTCTAAGGTAGAAAATTTATTTTAATTATAATCATCTTCAGAAATTTACAATATTATCATTATATAAATAAACATTATATCGTACATAGTTTAAATAGAATACCCCAATTACCTACATAACATTCAAAATGGAATAAAAATTATCAATTAACTATTACAACGAAATTTAAAATACATATTTGAATTCAAATTTGAATTTAAATTTAAATATATAAATTTTTAATGATATCAATTTATATTTAAAAAATTATCAAGAATAATTTCGAATATAATCAAATAATTAATGAATAAAATAATTATAACGAAGAAAAATAAAATAAAAAGAATACTAAACTGAAATAATATTATAATGCAAAGTTACTAAATTATTTCAGTTTATTTAAAATTGTACTCATCGAAAACTATTATTTCTTTTTATACCTAATAAATAATGATTTTTTAAAAATACTTATTTATCTAATAAGATGTTCAATATCTGCAGTCGTCCAATTCAAAAGGTATATACTCAATCTATTTTTAAATGTACATATCTGAAATTTAAATCTCTTTAATGGTGTGTGGTAGACTGTAGTAAAAATTGGATGCAAGATAAGAGTGGCTCGATTGGGCAAAAGAGGATCTCTTGAGAGGTATCGCAAAATTAGTTTGTTTGGATATCCTTGTCACATGACTTTGCTGGGTTATTGTTGTTCTCCTAACTTCCTAACCTAGCTTTGGAATCAAGTCAGAGTTACCAGTACAAATATTTTTCTCTCACCTCTTCTAACATCTTATAGTCTCGGAAAAGAGCATCAGCAGAATATGTTTTCGTTTTTTTATTGATAACCCTATATCAAATAACCGACTCGCATACAACATAGTAGACACTTCTTAGTATATTGAGATCTAAGATATTCTGCGAAAATCTGAATATACAATATGTAGATCAGGGTTGTTGTTGATGCAGGTTTTTTTTAATATCAGCGGATGCTGATGATGATTTTTAATATAAATATCAGCTGATTCTGATGCTGATGTTAATGAATTACTTAAATAAAATATATCCAACTATGAACTTTTAATTAAAAGGGATAATATCATTAGGTACTTTAATGAAAAGTCAATTATAATACTTCTGTGACTTTTAATTTATTTATTTTTTTATTTTATTTATTTGTTACAACTTGGTACAGAGTTAACAATGAGATCGTACAGATATGATTTGTAACTATTTATATAAGCAATAAGAAAATGAACACAACCCATACGATCATTCTAGACGAATGACCAACTAGACCGAACAGGGGCATACGAAAATATATAGCCTTTGTTTTTGAGTAGTACTGACGTTTGAGTAATACTGACTAATAGACTACTTTCAATACTAACACTAAGATAATGGCATAAAATAGGACATATATTAATACAAATATATATGATAAAGGGTTAGTTACATACTTATATACACATATACACATACAAACATACATACATACATATATAATAACACACACACACATACATCTACATACACACATATTTTAAATTATTGTATGAAGCAATTCTTTTTCAGTCTTTGTACGACCTACTTCGTAAAGGAGCCATTTTTTTACTTTCATCTTAAATTGGTGTACATTTTGAACATTTTTTACTGACTCTTCTAAAGTATTAAAATTTTTTGGGGCAATGAAATACAACTGTCTTTGGGCAAAGGTTGTATGTACGTGAGGAATTACATAGTTCGTCCATTATCAAAAACAATCTTTTTTCATTTTGAATAGGCAAAGTACCATTACCTAACATAAATAAAAATAAAATTCTATTGGCGGTTAACCACCCAACTTGAAATTTTAAATGATATTTTCAAAATAATAGCTAAGCTGCCTTTTCAGATTGCAGTCGATTACGGGAAGACTTATGTATAATTTCGGCACTGCCGAATAATTGTTCCGTATGAACACTTGCTGGCGGAGATGACAGCATGCGTATGCGGCTAGAGCTAAGCTCAGTCCTTTAAGGTCATGTCACGAGCAGAATATAAGCAAACAATAAAAATCAGCATTGATTAATACGGATGCTGATGCAGATGCTGATATTGAAACCAATGCTGATAATCTGCTCATGATGATGTTGATATTCGCAACAACCCTGCTGTAGATAATATAAATAAATCAATGTTATTACGGGCGAAGATTAGTTAGGCAGTTTTAAACACTAAAACTTAGGTAGGTACTTGTCTTTGTGATTTCAGTTGATAAAATAAATTTGGCATTGTGTCATATCTGTTATGAATGACAACTCTCGCATTAATCTGTGATGTTATGCGGCACGGCGGCGACGGATGTCGTGCTGTCGCGTCGCCGCGTCGTCGCGCGCGACTCGCGGTTGTCCGATGGCGATTCAACGGCGTCACGTACCGTATCCAATTACAACGGGATAAAAGGAAGCGCCGTCCCGCAAAAGCCGATTATCTCCGGTAAGCAAATTGAAATATTTTGGACGGAATCTTTTAATTAAAATTTTCGGTGTCGCGACTGAGCGGGGGAGGCGCGCCGCACGCGTAGGACGACCGCGCCATCGCCAGCTACACCAATTGCCGCTTTGCACGAGCGCGACAGCAACTATAACGCCGGATTTTCGCCCTGCCCACTACCATACACCGGGAAGGTATTATTTCAGTCGGGTAATTACATTTCTGTATTTTCACATAGAATACACCTGTAGCTTCGACACTTTGGTGCATTAAACATTTCAAATCATAATATATTAAAAGAAGAAACAAAACATAACTAGACCTGTCAACTACAACGGCGAACCCGTCACCTCAGGAAGTTTTAACGATATAAGATCGTTCTGTTCCCATGAGGTGAGCGTAGATGACTTGGGACGAAAACAGTCCATTGTCTAGTTACACCACTCGCCCGTCAAGATGCCAACGCCTTACGATGAGGCACCGGAAAAGGTAAACAGCAGGCAGCCTCGCTCCCTGACTACCAGTTCGGAAGGATATCTCTGTCTGGAATTAACCATTAGGATACCTCCTACCTCCTGACAAGTTACAGGATCGAGGACGCTTGCGCGGTCCTCTTCCTTAATTACCGGTGATATGGGTGTCGACCGAATTTATCGCGGACTACGGCATCCTTTGCTCTGCTCTACACAGGGATCGGGTGGCCGAATGGTCGTTTTAAGAGCAGTTGCCGTAAGGTCAACAACTACCCTCTCCCTATAGGAAACATTACTGTTTCCCGACTCCCCCGGCTGTTAGTCGGAATGCACAATCGATTGCCTGATGCCGCACGGTGCGCAAACCATTCAGGAGCGCCCGAAAGTAGACTCCTAGGGGAGGCTGGCCCGCAGGCCAGAGTCCTACCCGGGATCGCACTTCTGCGTGGAGGCCGCCGGATGGGTGGGATGGGTGTTGACCCGTGCGTTTGACCAAACCTATAACAAAACTGGGTCCTATTGGCCAAACTGCAACAGGGCCCATTAGCTCCAGAAACAAAACATAGTGATAATTTATTCTCAATGGTGAATGTAACACGCGACACGTCTGGTGACATCATCATATGATTCCATCGCCAGGCCATCCTATGAGACGAAAACGGGCTTGCCATTTTTATTAGCAAAGAAAACAATCAAAATTTTATTCTGAAAGGGAGCAATATCGCGCGTGATATCATTTCTGTTTCGAATGCTACAGATTTAAATATTCTAAAACATCTGCCAATTTTAGTACATTATAACTTCATTGAATTTCGATATCGATATATCGTATTATCGTTATATCGTATAACTTTGAATATCAAGTATATTTTCAGCAAAATAATTACGAAAATATCTGACCATACTCGTAGTCAGCTTGCCAAATATTTGTATTTGTAAGTGAATTGTATTTTTTTTTTGCAATCGACGCAATTTAAATCAGTTTATTATAATATTAAATAAAACCATAACAGGACATGCCCTTACATTTTATTATGTATGCTTTCTCTGTTTCTTAATTCTTTACTATGCTGTAACACGGTAAAGACAAAAAGCTTTTTTCGATTTGATTCTATTCAAAATAAAAGTATTTTGTATCCCGTGTCAAAAAATGCGAACAAGCATAATTTTGAAATATATGTACATCACATATTATCTTCAGAAACATCGTAAACGTAAATGATAACGATTGATTAAACATTATTTTTAAAATAGGCTATGAAAATTTTGTCATACGAGTATAATTGAAATTTAGAAATCATGATATATTTAGAAATTTAATTTATTTCTTAAATTTATACCACATTCCAACTCTAGGTTCCCACTGGCCAGGATTACATGTCCCTGGTTGAGACTCAAACATACATAAAAATATATTGTTGATGTAAAATATTATTAAACATTATTACTATAAAAAGCATTATAGATACCGCCCCTTAGCCTGTGGGTATATGGGTGGAGTATATGGGTGCCTAATATACCAGCATTATCTCATATAAGCGATCGGCTTACATTTTCGTTGAATTCGATTACGTAACATGTAGGTTGAAAGAAACACCTGCGGAAAGTGTTCAGGGGCGCGGCTTGCTCACCGCCAGCACACCGATACCCATCAACTGAACCTGTAATACATTATATAAAGAAATTTGATACTTTTGGTTAAGCGGCGGAGGGGTGACTACGTGTTTGCTCATCGATCTATTCGGGCCGTTACCGCTTTGGTAGACAACATGGATGATCGCGATACGTTATATCACACTTCAGACGTTTGTTTGTTTGTTTATACTCTTTATTGTGAAAATTTCACAATGGGCGGGTTTATTGTCATATGATAATCTCTTACAACCAACCCTACTATGACGTGTTATATGTATGTGTGCGTGTAACATGTCTGTAAGTGTGTGTCTTGTTATTGCATTCGATAGACAGAATTGAAAATGCAATTCCGTTAATGTATTACGCAATTTCGTTAACGCGATTCCTTTTTCATTTCCGTAATTCCGTTAACGCAATTAAACGCAATTCCGTTAACGTTTGTATCTTTATAGAAAAGTTTAGGAGATGACTTTCGAAGCAAAGGTTGGATTTCTTGTTGTCTGACCCTCGTGGGGACATTCTTTCCGTCTTCTTGAGTGCTGTGGCCATAGATTTTAAGCGAATGCATAACTGCGTCCGATTAAAATTAGTCGACCATAAATTAAGCGTAAATCTAGGAGCACATTTAGGCTGTCCTGCTTTTTGTTGTATGTATGTTACGAGCACATTTAGGCTGTATGTATGTTAATTTGTTAGTTTGTCTAGGGCAAATATTGCAAACTGCATTAGAGCTACTTCCTCTTATCTTATGAAGTGAAATTTTACATGTTGGTTCAGTTCTGATGACATTGCATTATTATGGTGAGCATGGCCTGATTTTACACCCAGGATAGGCTCCCGATGAGGCTCCTCTTTCACGGTCATCAGCACACACACAATTTAGTATACGCATTCAATTATGACAGCCCGTTCTGAATTTTACCGTGACATGGCTGCTGCACCCAGGATTGGCTTTCGGCGAGCAAACTCCTTAAAGGTCAAAAGCACAGATACGATTTTTTTCTATACGCATTCAATTATGATAGCCCGTGCTAAGTTTCGGAGCTATGATAATTGAATGCATATAATTATGATAGCCCGCAACAGGGCTGCTGCACCCGGGGTTGGCTTTCAACGAGGGGACTCCTCAACGGTTAACAGCACAAACAAGAAAATTATGTACAGCATTCAATTATGATAGCTAGTTCTAAGTTCTACTTTGACATGGCTGCTGCACCCAGCGTTGGATCGAGACAGAGCATTTTAACAAAACCTTGTTTCTTAAATATATTTTTACTATTAATTTATTAAATATCGCTTGCTTAGATTTCAAAATCGCTTTCTATACTCGCTATTGGATTAAGGTCTATTAGTGCTGTAATGTGCTAAACCATGCAGATAAGCCCGTATTGCAGCGTATCGACCAAGCTCGCGTCCAGCTTTGAATGCCTCGGTGAGCGATTTGACAATGCTCAGTTTGTTTTGACCTCTCTCGATCTCCTACTCATCCAACGAGCTCAGGCACCCAACTACACTAGATGTTGCCCATTGACAGCCTATATTATGTATTTAATGTGAACATGGGATTTTTTCCAATCGAAAAAAACATTTAAGTACCTATTATAAATAGGAAAATGTTTTAATTTTCATCAGGCGGGAGTCGTTCAAAAAACGATATATTTCGATTTGAACTTATTTATCTGTAGGTATTCTCAATAAATTGCGCTTTCTCAGTTTTAAAACTGTTAAATTGAAGTTTGATTTGTTGTGCTTTGATAATGCATTGCACCGTATAGCGACTTACCTGTTGATCTCAAGCCAATTTTCTCACCTTGGTCTATGGATTACAATAACCAAACCTACCTTATTTTTTGTGTCGCTTTCCAGACGTCTTAACAGTCGGATTTCTTTCTTCACCGCGACGGTATCCGATGTGGCGAAGCTCGTTTTATCGTTTAATACTTTAAAAAAATAACTAATAACTGGCGCAGAGAATGTGAACTACATCTCTCCTTTATTTAGCTTCCCTCAACAAGAGCTTTTCTCAACAAAGCAGTTCTTTTTCAGAATCGGAATCCATTTTTATTCGTGGATGTCCGCAAAGAGACACGTCCTTCATGCGGCCGGGCCGGTCGAAAACTGAAGAGCCGGAGTGACGCCAGTCAATGGGCAAATCTAGTTGGCATAAAACTATTTGGAGTGACGCCACAGTTTTACGTCTAGACTGACGCGAAAAACTGACCGTCAATGCCCAGCTTAACGGCGACCTGCGCTTGCAATTTGAATTAATGAGATGACGCACGTTCAAAATTCAAAATTTCATTGCGTTGCGTCGCATATTAATAGGAGTTTTCATCAACTGCTCATCGACTTTATTTAAGAAATAAATATTCAGATGAAATAAGTCCCTGCCTACTTGTTGGGAAAGTCTTGGGGTGACACAACCATTCTTTTTTAAAAAATGCTGAAAGTATCCCCATGCGATTTAATTATCTATTTAGTTTATGGCAATATCTGAGTAATTACATTTTTTAAATGATTTATAGTCCTATGTACGGTACGAAAAAAATAGATACGATAGTTGTCTATGTGAAGGACAATTTCATCAATGAATAAAGCCTAATCTCTGAAATGGTAACTTGGTAATCATCGAATTTAAAACTACGTACACTAATTTGATATTTTAATTACTGCCAATAAGTATAGAGAATTTAGGAATTGAGAAACCACATTTTAGGATTCTTTTTTTGGAATAACGTATTGAAGAATTCGTAACAACTTTAATAATTTTATAACCGTTTTGGAGTAAATTTGTATTTCGGGAATTCGGTTGTAACTTTCACATTTTCGGCTGAATTGAAAAATAAGAACATTCGGAATAAATTGATGAATCTGGTATTTTATGTATTATTATAAATATGTATGCTAAGTTTTAGTCCAATAGCTTAGTGTGATATTGTGATGGTGTCACCTACAGCGGTCGAATTCGTCACCCCATTAAGTTATAACGATATGTAATCATTCTTTCAATCCCGGGTTGAACATAAAGACTTAGGAAGAGACAGACGCCAACGAACCCGTAAGAGCCCAACGCCTTACCACGGGCCACTGGGACGAGGATGCAGCGGGCTGACCTAACTCCCGTAATACCACAATTAGATGGATTTCTCTATCTCGATTTCTTCGAGATCGCTTGCACGGGCTCTACCTGATGTTAACGATAAATCAGTTTAAATTTATCGCGGAACGAGGCACCCAACGGACCGCCAACAACTACCTCCGCTGCTTAGAAAACGTACGTTTCCAGATTACCCCTGCTATTCGCCGGATTGCACAATCGATTGGCTAATGGCACACGGTGCGCAAACCACTCAGTTCTGCAACATGGAACTCGCGGTTTGCGGTTGTGATTTTGCGATATAAAAGCCAACTCCCAAGATTTAACGTCTCTTTCTTTAGCGTTATCGCCAAGGCACTTAATAATTTTTACTTAAAAACAATTATCAAAAGTTAAATTGTGTGCCTTGGCATGCAATGTTATTGGAAGTTGACTTTCATTGCCTACCCTGTGATTATTCTACCTAATATTAAGAGGTGTATTTGTTCCCCAATGTAAAATGCATTGCAGGTCTTGCAAAGTAATTGATATACAATATTTTTTGAAATGCAACTACAATTGAAAGGAACTCTGTAACTGTTTGTAGTGTTAGGACTAGTAAAATAAATGCTTCGATCTAAAAAAGGACATGTTTTTTATTACTAAGACAATTTCGATTATTTTTATTAAGTATTGATTTTAAATTGGGAGGTTTACGAAATGATAAAATTGGTGGTATATCTAATAAACCTTTGGTTGATGGGTCGTTAGCTATAATAGGGAATAAATCTGCTAAAATAGGTCGCAGTTTTTCAGTGCCAGGAAAATAAGTAGTACTCAGAAAGATTTTATTTCGATTTAATTAAATTTGAAACCAATTTAGGTTTAGGTGATAATTTTGTTTCGGAATTTATTATATTTTTATCTAACAAAGAGGCAGGATAATTTCTTTCTATTAGTGATTTTTTAAGATTCGAAAGGTACTTATCTAAATTTTCTTTATTATTAATTAAACGGTGTCCGCGAATGGACATTGAATATGGAATTGACTTTTTGGTATGAAAGGGATGACAGCTATCGAAATGTAGGTATTGCTCTTTGTTCGTCAGTTTTATATGAATTGCAGTTTTTATGGTGCCTTCGGATAGAGTGAGATCAACGTCTAAGAATGTAATTTGATTTTCTGATATAGTGTATGTAAAATCTAAGGGTCCGAAATTATTTAAATCTGTAAGGAAGTCAGTGAGTGTGTCATGTCCATGTGGCCAAATCAGTATAATATCATCAATAAACCTATACCACATTAGTGGTTTTAAATTTTGAGTAAGAAGAAATTTATTTTCTAATAACCCTATGAAAAGATTCGCATAAGAAGGTGCCATTCTTGTTCCCATTGCTGTACCTTTAATTTGGAGATAAAATTCATCCTCAAAAGAAAAAGCATTCCTAGTGAGGACGAATTCAGCCAACTTACAAAGAAAATTTGTAGAAGGAATTTGGGGACTGGGACTTTGATTAAGGTAATGGGAAATCGCTTCTAATCCTAAATCATGGGGATTATTAGTATAAAGAGAGACAGCGTCAATTGTAACAGGTAATAAGTTGTCAGTCTTAGGAATTGTGGTATTTTTTAGAATCTCGATGAAATGGTAACTATCTTTAATGTGTGACTTGAGATTTTTTACAAATGGCTGTAGAAAGTAATCGACAAAAGCTGAAATTCTTTCTGTGGGTGAGTTAAAACTAGCTACTATCGGTCTTCCTGGATTATTAGGTTTATGAATTTTTGGCAATAAGTAAAAATTTGGTGTTCTGATGGGGTTAGGAATTAAAGTATTAACATCTTCATGTAATAATTTTTCAATGGTTTTTTGTTGTTCAATATATTTTTTTATTGTGTTAGCAAAATTTTGATTCGGATCACTATATAATTTTTTATAGGAAGTTTCATCTCTGAGTTGCCTCAAACCTTCAGCTAAATAGTCTGTTTTATTGAGGATGACTGTAGTTGAACCTTTATCAGCTGGCAAAATGACGATATTCGTATCTTTGCTTAGATTGTTAAGAGCTGAAAGTTCATCAGTTGTTAAGTTAGGTGTAGGTTTGAGGCTGTTAAGAAATGATGATTGTGTAACTTTGTTCATTAAAACTGTAATAAAGATTTCTATTATGTGGTAATTTTGTACCTAATACCAATTTACACCTATATTCCGGTGATTACTTTCTGTCTCGCTTAAGATTCTATTAGTGCAACGGTAGCTCTTCACAACGACATCGCATTTATGTATTCCAATTATCAATGTTCAACGCATTTAAAATTTATTATTTATTTATTTATTATTTATTAGTTTCAAATAGTATTCAAGGGCATTACAGATGAATCCAATTCGCCCTTGAATATTAAAGCTGGAGTGTAAGTCTAAAAATAAATAACTACATAACTAAATTAATGCTAACATTGAACAAGAAAAAAACATAAAAATATAAAACTAAATAAAAGACAGATTATGATAAACATGCGATAGCAGGGAGATGCCTTTTTAGCTGCCAAAGGGATGTACAAAAGATATCTATTTCAGTGGGTAAGGAATTAAGAAGAGCTATAACCCTTCCCACTTGCCTGTCTACAAAAATATGCTAACTTAAAATCTACACAGAGATATTTCATGACTACAACGCGCATGATACTGCACCCAAACGATAACGTCACAGGCGAACATCGATATATAAGGACATAGATAGGCCTTTCGATTGCGAAAATGACCACTTCAATACCAATTCGCATTGCCGCCAGTAGTAGTTTTGCTAGTACTTTCCGATGTGAGCGATCCCGCGAAGAATATTGGCGTGATATTCTCTCGCATACTGTTCAATGTATAGCTCTCTCTCTACCACATGTTTTTACGCGCAACGGTTATGACCGAAATCAATGCAGGCGAACCACATCCTAAGCGATAAAACAGGTACAAATATAATATATTTGTTGTAGGCTTACTTAAACTACTGCTTACGAATTTTTAGTTCTTAGGTATTAGCGATTCAAATCACATGGTATTTTTGTCAAACACGAGAGTTCAATAAACCACCACTGTAACGAGCAAATAAATGTTTCCACGTTAATAGATTGATTCGTAAACATTGACACACCAATGGGACTTAGCAGTAATGTGTTTTCGCCTATAAAAATCTGTTCACGTATTCTTTATATTGCGCGTGATTGACTCACGGACAGAACAAGTAAAACGCAGTTTACTGAGGATGCAGTGTTTTGCAATATCAAGTATCTACTGGGAGTGAGAAGTACGGGTGGAGGATAACTGCCTCGATATAGATAGCGCTTGCGGTGCTGCGGTTCTTTACAACATATCCCAAGCTCGCCCAAGCAACCATAGATTAGGTAAAAACTTGTATGCTAATGCACTAGATACGTAACGCTTACCTAATGTATAACTTAGGAGTTTAACATTTTGAGCTATATCAAATACACTGCCATCCCAGAATAACCGCAATAATAGTCTGGACTAAAAAATAATAAATAATTTTGGTCGTCTTCGGCGCGACCTGAGGACTTTCTGAGAGTTTTAATTTGAAAATCGACCAATCCACAGGTTATCTAAGTTCATAGATGTTCATAAACTAGGGTATGCCAATTTTGAATCTGCCAATAATAATTCGGTAGACTGAATTGCTTTCTAGGCCCTAGGGTATACTGAATTGCTCTCAGTTTCCTTGAATTGTAGGCAGAGAATTATGTCAGTGAATTGTAGGCAGCATACTATCACTGTTACTGCTTAGGGAATGGTAGGGGGAGAGAAGGGGCAGGGGGTTATAGCGGTGAAGGGACGGCAATGACGATGCCCGCGAATTTTGAAATTCTGCCGTGCGCAGAAAGTATCAAGTTTTTCGTCTTTGCGATCGGCGACAGGCGTTGAAATCATTTTAAGTGTTCGAAACTTGACTCCGCAAACTCTGATGTAGTTGTCGTTATAATGTCTTAACAACCGGTATAGTCTTTGATATCATATATTTAGTAGATCATATATCCGCTTTATCCGCGATAAAATATTCGCGATAAGTATCAGATATCTCTGCTAGCTGTGGTCACTACCTCTTCTTGCTAAGTAGGTTATCTGAAACAACTATAGTCACGAAAATTACCATGAAATATCAATTGAATTGGTTGGGAATGGAATGACCTCCTGGTGTATTTACATAACCATTATAAATAATATCCTTTGTCTATTCGTTTGTGTTTTTTAAAACAAAATACATTTCAATTAGACACAATCTATTACCATAGTTCATTTTTGTATTATAATTTCACCAAATTGTTTATACGTACACAAATTTTGAAACCTAATAAATCATTCAACAAAATTGTATTTCAGAAATGTTTCAAAATTACCTTCTATTTTGAATATCATTGTTTTAGCCCTACGAAGAGGTTGAAGACAGCGCACTGCCCTGATAATCTGCCATCTGCCCTTGTGCAGGCATTCGGAGTTTACGTGAAGAGGAACTACCTATAGTCTATTTGTATATTATATACTCCACATGCATGGCTCTGCAGTCGAAAACAATTACTAAATTTATAAATGTTTTCACGCCAAAATGCACAGTATTGAGCGCATTAGCACTACCCTATCCTGAAAACGCAGCGATCTGAGGTGCGCCTCGATCAGTCGCATTCTCCTTCATGTCGTGTCTGTTGCGAGTATTGACAACGTCCGATGAATCTGTGTGGGGTAGCCCGGCCACCAATGTAATGCTCCCGGAATGAAGTGAAAATGGTAATACGATCGCTGTATCCGCAGTACACCGCCCGGAGAGCCGATCGATCGTCTCATAAGTTTACGGTTTCCCCCTTTAAGGTACTTGCCAGCTTTCGCACGATTGCCCACCGATCGGCCGCTCCCATTCGATACGCAATATTAGCAGACGCTACGGAACTTCCAATCTTTCAGTGAAGTACTTTCGAATAGTGTACTTTTTAATAATAGCTTCATTTCCCAGCGCATCGTTTTTAAAGTATACAGTTATACAGTTCCTTGGAAAGTTTATTTCTTCGTCCGCTTCAGCGACGGCGCAGTTGTTAAAACCAGCCAATGGTCCACACTTCTTTTCTAAACCGCCTATGATGTTTAGAATATTTTATTTTTAGTCTATAAAGAATAAGTAAATTTATATATCATTAATATAAAAATAGATTATTTATTTGCAGATGTCAATACAATATATAAACAGAAACACCAAATTACAAATAAACTGAAAATAGAAAACGACTACCTAATAAAAATACAAACGCTGCAAATTCTTCTATCTCAGAATATCTCCTTGCCTGGTTTTCAAGGAAAACTTATAATTGGGACCACTATTTAATGAAAATAAAAAAATCATCAAAATCTAGTCAATAGATAAACAAAAATCAAAAATAATAACAGCAAATTATCACGATTAAAAAATAAATAAATAAAAACCAATAATAATAATCAAATTACCAAGCAATCATTCTAAAAAAACAAGAATTTTTGGGTCCTAAAAAACTTTTTTTAACATATTATTGTACTGGTCTTTAAATATTCCAATTGATCTCGATCGTAATGTCATTCCCAACCGATTCTATACAACCGCAGAGTAATAAGAGAAACTGCATTGGAAGTTTGTGGTTTTCTTTTTGGGAATGACTGCAAGTTGAATAGTCGTACCTTACGGGATGAGGTCATAAGTGAGTAAATATATCGCGGCTGCTTAATTCCGTACTAATTTCAATACATGGGTCGCTAGATGGAGCTGCCTTCTTTTATTCATACCTTAACATATGAGCCTTGGCAAAGACCTAATGATGGAATGCAGGTAATATATCTGCTCCCTTGCCCGGCCAAAAATGGCGCGAAAGCCGTTCCCCGGTTTTTTTTTGCTTTCGCGCTCGAGTTTTCTTTAATACACTATAAATCCTATACGAAGTACCCTGATATCGATTGAAACCGTAACAATATTTCTTATCAAAGAAGAAATTAGTCGTCCATTTTGACTAAAAGAGAAACAAACAGACGTTAATCCGCGACCTTACCCGAAAAAAAAACCTTTGGCAGAAAACACTGTGCAGAAATATTTTCGGTTGATATTGAGTTCCTCTTCAATTTATAACAGTAACATACCTGTCTATTATTATTATACGTACTACTATTATTTTTAATTAACCAAATAGGATAAGCACTTATAAAAAAAATAAAAATCTTACGGTTCTTTGATACTACCGTATCTGTATATTGACAGTTTGGAAAAAAATGCCATTATCCGATTTTTATTCGAAAATACCTCGTGCTATTGCCACGATTCACTTTTCCGACTTTATTATTATTTAAAATATAAAACCCTATTGTTGGTGTATAAAGTGCTAGAGTCCACTGTTATGCACTTTCAGTCACAATATAGGATACTAAAAGCTATAGTGCCCCGTAAAGGCTCAAATAAAATATAGGAGTTATGTACACGGGCTACTGAACTCTGCACGGTCTATTGAATTATGTTAAGTACAAAAGGTACTTTAAGAGTTTTAATACGGGATCTTGTTAAAACACCTCGAATGGCGAGTTCAAAGAGTTGCTCAGAAGAAAGAATATAAATAAATATTTTTATTATTTACTACCAAATTCCTCATTTTTCGCCAACAAACGTGGTTACCTCCTTATTAGTAAATCTATTAGATGCTTGCTTTTTTATTTTAATAGCCGATGGGGCCGTACATTGCTATACCTTTCTAAATCCAATCTATATTCCGTCCAATATTTGATGAGGCTTCCCAAAGACGGTTAGAAATGAGGTAAGTGGTCCCGGGGTATTGTGAGTGAGACGGCACTATACGTGCAAAAGGAAGAGATATAAAATGGACGGCAAATAATATTGACATCGCTGCGAAATCCATCACACGGTAGCATGATGGAATTTGCAACGAGGATTTTCGGAATCCAATACACAACTCATAAGAATAAACGTCGAGAGCCTTCGCGCGCTAACAAGGAAATTACTGTTAATTGTAGTTATATCAAGAATGTAATAATAGGTTGGATAACGGGATACATTTTTAAAAAAATAATTAAAAGGCCTGTAGTAATTTTGTATTATTATTGCATAAGCCAAAAATTAGCGCTTTTAGTAAAAGGTTAAGACATTTCCGTGTCATCTGTGTTAGCTGGCGAAATCGCTGCAATAACTGCGTATCATGCCTGTTTCCATTTTAAAATGACTTATGGTATACTGATATGGGGGAATGTAACAGACAGTTCTATGATTTTTATTTTACAGAAAAGTGGACTGAGAGCAATTGCAGGAGTATCCCGTGACATTCACTGCGAACCATACTTTATTAAGTACAAAATATTGACTTTTACGCGTGAATATGTTTTAAAATGTCTACTATATGCTAAATCTAATATTAACCAGCAAGGGGTAAACGGGAATATGCACTCACACAATACACGCAGACATGATGATGTTATCCTGCCTAAAGTACGCCTTACGCAGACACAAAAGTCCTTCGGATATTTGAGCTATAAGTTTTTTAACCAGCTATCACTTTTCACAAAAAAAGATGGAAACAAAGGCATTTAAAACATTTATTAAACAAAAGCTGCAATCCACACATGCTTTCTATAAGCTGGGTGATTTTTTTGAGCATGCCAATTCTTTCAAATGGGAATAACATTAATATGAACTCTCAGGTTTAGTTTTTATTGTTTAATAATAATATTATACATTTATTATTTATCCTGTATTACAATGTTTAAAGTAAAATACCTGACGATTTATATAAATACGTTGGTTTTTTCAAATTTTGTTTTGATACTTTCTATTGTGTGATTATTTTTTGTATAGAGTGCCTAAGATGACTATTAATATTCTTATAATAATTATCTATTTTATATGTATACTCATCTACATGGATTCAGCTATATTTTTCAAATTTTATTTGTCTGCCGTGTAAAGCCGACTTTAGTCAAAGCTATTGTCAAATTAATATTTCTGCTTTTAGTTGTATACCTACATACATATATTAGGTATATTAATATATTACCAGCAACTCACGAATTCTAATATGCGATAATTAGCTTTAATTGATAATTTATGCTTTTATTGTATATTCTGAATGAATAAATTGAATATTGAATACTGAATACTCGCAAGTGTCTCCAAACTTCTTTCTGCCCGCCGTTTCACCATTTTTGCGCGCTCATGGATTTGTCCACTGCGTCGAACTCTTCGCCTCGAGGCAGGAATGATAGCATTTGTTTTACGCCAAAATCTGGCTTTCCGTTGATATAAAATGAACTACATGAACTACATTTTTCGTTATGAAATAACGTTTTTCGTTATTACAAAAAGTCGATAACTTTTAGTAAAATGAATATATTTCAAAATTTCAAGTGGTGGGATACTATTTTCTATCACGCACCTATTTATCATTACATCGTTCTTCGATTACAGTAACGTGATAGGCAGCAAGATATATTTAAATTTAATAAAATTCTAACCGTAGCAGTCTGACAGCGAAGAGAAAATACGCCGGTCGGTTTGAATTGCATTTGCCAATTCAATTTTATATAAAATACAGTGCTTCTAAGGAGAATACAATAGAGTTTGATTAAATTCAGAATATTTATGGTAGTAACAGATAAATAGCTTTTTCGTATGTTGGAGCACTGCAGAATATAATGTCTGCGGACAGACAACAGTTTTCGATCATTTTTGGACATTGTAGTATCAAAGTCATGCTAGATGCGTATATCTAACCTAGTTAATTTATTATTAGTGACAATCAAAATTATTTACATTGCTACCTATAAGAACGATAAACAATTGCGAAACAATACTCCTCGTAGCTATACTTGATGAGCGCCGCCAATCCGTTCCAGGGCTACCGTTTCTGGAGGAAAAAAAAAACAATAATCAAATGACCAAATATTTATATATAATCGGGGTAAATTATAAATAGTAAACTAAAAGAAATAAAATAAAAAATAATAAAATTCAAATTGAATATAAATAAAATTAGCAAAAATAATGGAAATTCAGAGGTAAAAACAAAAATTCGAAGATAATCTTCGACAGAATTGACATGACAGAACATTCATGAATGTTTTTAAACTAAAATATCCAGCATTAAGTATACAGGCGTACGCTCTTGACTAATCATCCACTTTATTGATTTAATTTTAAATATAGGTTTACTCGTACACTGTTTGATGCTGACTTCGAAATTAAATATTCTAGGTGCTATAAACATGTAATGCCGCTAACCAAAATATGACTTTATTTTATGTACCGGAATACTGTCCCCAAAGTTTTATCTTGTTACTTTGACGTTGATAGGGCAATATGGTAAAGCTAGAACTAATGGCGCTTTCTTGGCTAAAAATAACGTTGACAATGCCGTTTTTATAAATAGTCGCTTGATATCTAATATGTGTGCTACTTTGAAAAGAACATCGCTAGAATAGCGATAAGGCTTACGTAATATTATTTTCAATATATTTTTTTAAGCAGTCTGAAGTGGTATGAGAAGACTTTTTAAGCATCCACCCCAACCAATTATACTGTAAAAAATAACGGACTCGCATAAAACAAAATACACAGAGGAGAGCGTTTTGGGATCCAAAATATTCCTCAGCTCTTTGAATGAATATCTAAGTGTTGAGAGTTATTATCTTATGATTTCAACCTATCTCCAATAATTTAAGAAAAGTTATTAGGGCATGTATCAAAATAAAAGAAGATGCAGACACCGACAAATCGCTAAAATATCTGAGTTTATTTTCATAAGGTGTAAGCATAGGTGTTTGTCAAGTGGTTTTTATCGACATAAAAAGTGTTTGTGTGCTCAGGAGGGATTACCTTCAAAACACTCATACGTTTCATTAACAAACAATTAACGCTATACTTTTAAATCATTAGTGTACTTACGCATGCCCCTTGTAGATGCAATATAAAGTTCCAATTCATGATACACTCATTGATTTATGTGGTTTGTAAAAAGATTTTGCAGTTTTTGAGGGCCAGTTCCGAAAATAAGGAATGGTGATTACGATAAATACCCATTGCTCTAATTATTTTTAAACAGGAGCATGGCGAGAGACAAAACTTACCACATATGGCTTAGTGGGCTACTCGTACCCTAAGATACTGAACCCTCATTACCCGAAAAAAAAAATACATGTAGCACTCGGGGACTGCCGCGGTAAAGCTATTGCATAGCATTTTTAACAACCTTTGCAATTATAACTATTTATTTAATTTATTTATTTCATTTTTTCTGATATCAGATAACTGCGCTCTATCGGAAAACGCTGAAATTATTCCGAATCATTTGCGGCTGCGGTAGCAAATGATTCGGAATAATTTAAACGTCTTTCGATAGAGCGCCGCGCACGAATATTTTATTCGATAAAGCAAAAAAATGGATTATTCGAAAAAAATCGTAGATAAAAAGATAGATAACTAAATTATCTTTAAAATGGTGTAGGTTTCATAATAATATGCCAGATAGTATTTGCGTAGTAGATGTTTTTGTGTTCGGTTAGACCTAATTTCACAAATTAATTACACTATGTAATATAAACAAAATCTAAAATATTCAAGGCTAAGAATATTAGGAAAATGTTCTTGTTTAACATATATTTTTTTGAAATCGTAAGCAGTACTCGTTTAGACGTAATTATCAGTTTAAAATCATTAATTTTCGTTAGGAAATTTCTTCATTCGGTCATTCGGAAAATTCTTTCATTCAATAGCTTAAAAGAAAAGTTGGTATAATGAACTATATATTCTAAGTTACTAGTTATTATTATTTAGTACTGTAATAAATAAAACAATAAATACGGAAAAATCATTACTTTAAAACGTTTTGACAAAATATCACTACAGAATACTATACTTTGGTAAGTGTTACCAAAATTGAAACTGAAATCAGCAAATATTTTTATCTTTCCTAATCTATACAAAATAAACCTCAGCCTGAGCACAAAAAACATAAACATATCCGTAAACATCTTCTTTACTTAATCTAAACCTCCACACAATCCACACAAACTTGGCATCCTTCATACAGATGGGTTTGTGAAATTACGTTGCTCGACTTCGACCTCCGAATTAAACCCGGGTCGGCCTCAGTTGACACAAAAAGTATGAATTTTCGGAAACAAATCAATAACAAAATTTAAAAAGTAAAATAAAACATTTACGACGCCGCATGCCTCCGCGGGCATCTATCTTATACCATGGCGATCGTTGTCCACATGTTGTCCCTAATACTGAAAACGTCGATTTAGACGGCCTCGCACGCAAATAAATGGTGGGGCAAAGGTTATCTCAAGGTGTGGCTTGTCGTGACTGAGTCTTAGGCGAAAGGGGTTAGCATAGGGGTTGGCAACCTAGACACAAAAACATATAGCTAAATCAGAATGGAAACTACGTACAAACTTTCAAAACGAACGCACTGACACAGACGCACGGCTTTACAATAATCTAAGCGGTTGTCGCAAGGTTGTCAGTCGCGAGTGCCGACTCGAGACGAGTGGTTACGTTTTGCGTTTATCTCGGCTCGAGGCTCGTGCGTAGTCGTTCATAGCAATCTAAGATACCCGAACCTACCCAAAACAACATAAATCCGACCTGGGTAATATATTTACCAAATCTTGATTTACTAGTGAAACCTAAGATTTGCCACTATTCGGGCTTTTATAGTAACATATGTATCCCTGGTTAATTTGATGTGTAACTAGTATTTTTGATATACTTATTTAATTGATAAGTATTATTTGATAGGTGTCAAGTTTTTTGATGTGAAAATAAAAAAAAATACGTGTGGCACTCGGGGACTGCCACGGTAAAGCTATTGCATAGCATTTTTTTAACAACTTATGCAATTATAATTATTTATTTATTTTATGTTTTCTGATATCAGATAACTGCGCTCTATCGGAAAACGTTGAAATTATTCCGAATCATTTGCGGCTGCGGAAGCAAATGATTCGGAATAATTTAAACGTCTTTCGATAGAGCGCCGCGCACGAATTTTTTATTCAATAAAGCAAAAAAAACGACTTATTCGAAAAAAATCGTAGATAAAAAGATAGATAATTAAATTATCTTTAAAATGGTGCAGGTTTCATAATAATACGCCAGATAGTATTTGCGTAGTAGTCGTTTTTGTGTTCGGTTAGACCTAATTTCACAAATTAATTACACTACGTAATATAAACAAAATCTAAAATATTCAAAGCTATGAATATTAGAAAAATTTTCTTGTTTAACATATATTTTTTTCGAATCGTAAGCAGTACTCGTTTAGACGTAATTATCAGTTTAAAATCATTAATTTTCGTTAAGAAATTTCTTCATTCGGTCGCCGCGCTGGCCTAGGCCCGCGATAAAAGCTATGCAATAAAGTAAAGTAAAGTAAAAGGTATTTATTTCTAATACAACCATACAATTGTGTAGGAATGACAGTAATTAATCTTAAATTAGTTACTCAATTTAGACAAGAGATGATATACAATATATAGTTTTAAACTTACCAATTTACAAAAACATAGACTATATGATAACAGTTTACAACAAAACAATTAACGGTAAATAATATGTATTAGATTAAATGGGTAGATGCGATGCTATGTATTTTCAAAATATTTTAAGAAGTCGTTATGGGCATACATAATAGCTTAATAAGTCAATTTATAATAACGAACAATAAGACCCTCTTAAAATATTTATGTTTTTTCCTTTTTTTATTTGAACACTAGTTAATTCATTCAATTATTTGATGATTATAGAAGCCAAATAAATATTTTATTTAATACATAAAAATACATTTTTATTTTGTCAAAAGATAAAGAAAGAAACCCTAGTGCTCCAATGGAGAGTAGGTATTTATTTTAACAAACGCGCCTATTTTCTAACTGCTTTAATATATTTACTGTGACCTAGGCGTCGCGATCCATTCAAGTTGGCCATATGCTGGAATGTATAGCTGTACAAGGCCAAAGGCAGGACCGCTTGCCTACCTAACAAGGAGACATTGTTAACCCAAATTCTGCACTGAAATCAAAGGAGACAAAAGCTGCGTGATCGCACTATTCGAGAGTATTTGCATTGTAATTTGATTTTGTTTATTTGAGAAATATACAGCATAACGCATGCCATACCATAAGTACAAAATAAAATAACAAGCAACAAAGCCAAATGACAATATTTCTAAGTTTTATCGAGATTAAATTGCTCTGTAGGTAAGAAAATGTATTTAAAATAAAGAATTTTAATCAATATAAAATTATTTAGTACCGGTATAAATATATGGAATTGTAAAATATGAATATTTTTAACAAATAAGCGAGCTAATGCAAACTGCTAATATTTAACAGCTAACCTTTTTATATATTTTCGATTGGCACTAATAAGATATACAAACATACAATAATACTAAATAGCAATTTTTTTTTAAAACCACATTTATTTTAGCGAATGGCAACAGAACAGCTGATTGTTATGCCCAAACGCGTATTATTTGATAGAAAATGAAACACTAACAATTTTTAACGATAATAAATCGAAATAGACAGGCATATTTCAAAATCAATTTATTTATTTTGTATTATATTTTAAATAAGCCAATTAGTAGGAATCCATACTCTTGGTATGGATTGGTACTATTGTAATTAAATATATTTATCGCTTTTCTTTTTTTAAACAATAATAATATCCTGTTTTACGCGTACTAAGTATAAGTTATATTTTTGTTCGCCTAGGAACAAATCAGTTGAGTATTTAACGTAACCTATTTTTGAACTACTTATTTTTTGAATACTATGTATGTAATAAAATTCGTTTATATTTTTGTCGTTATTAGTTCTAATTAAATGTCTGTAGTCAAATTGGTTTTACTTGATTATGTGGTTTACCTTATATGGTAAAACTCATTTTGGACAGTATGTCTATTTTTTTAAATTGTAGAAACCATTACTAATTACATTTATAATAAAAACATAAAATCCTGTATAAAAAAAAATGCGCTAAAATAAGTAAGTATAAATCAAAAGCACAAATACTCAAAATATAAAAACGAATAGTCAGCTACGAAATACTAAAATTAGAAATATAAAATTACGTCAATGAAATGGCGCAATAGAAATATTTAATATCGATTTATATTTTTTTTGGTTTAGTAATATTTATTATTTATTAAAAATATTTGGCATTATTTAATTTTAGAGTTATCAAAATGATTAGATTCAGTACTTTAAATAGTAAAAAAAATACGTTAATAAAAGTAATCGTTATAGATTAAAAAAGTTTGTATGGTTAAAGTCGCCAATAGAAAAAAATGGGTTCTTAATAAGAAATTCCTGGAACTTTTTCTTGAATTGAGCATCTCCAATACTCCTGACGTGCAGTGAAATTTTTCTGTATAAAAGGTTGGCCTAATACAAGAAACTATTTCTAACCTTACTTAGTCGCACTTTGTAAGGACGCAAGTCTTGTTTATTCCGAGTATTTATCTTGAATGGGTTTCAGATATTTTAAAAAATGGCTTAATATATAAAAAAAAATATTATTGTAATATATTTATCGCTTTTCTTTTTTTAAACAATAATAATATCCTGTTTTACGCGTATTAAGTATAAGTTATATTTTTGTTCGCCTAGAAACAAATCAGTTGAGTATTTAACGTAACCTATTTTTGAACTACTTATTTTTTGAATACTATGTATGTAATAAAATTCGTTTATATTTTTGTCGTTATTAGTTCTAATTAAATGTCTGTATTAATAACTAATTTCCTGTGTTCATTGAAAAGTTGGCGATTAATTACAACACTTTACAAAAATAGATGGATCGGCAAAATCAAAAGGATTAATTAAAAAAATATATAAAATAAAAATCGTTATGATTTATTCCGAGCGGCTTACTAAGGACAACGTTCGTGGACTGTGATGTACCCATCCGGCCCATTCCCAAAAAACCGTTTCCTACCCCTGGCGCGAGTAGATCAGTGACCCAGCACAGCCCATAAGGTGCCTCGTTGTGCGTTAAATTCGAGCCAACGATATATGAGAAGTAAAAATTCCCAGCAGAGCAAGGCGACACACAATGCCAGACGAGGGCGCACGCCAGCCATGCGATACTTCATCAAAAATATGTTAATCATCCAGGCGCTTGAGACTATAATACGTCACTTTTCGCGTAATTTAT
Source organism: Micropterix aruncella (assembly GCA_944548615.1). NCBI lineage: Eukaryota > Metazoa > Arthropoda > Insecta > Lepidoptera > Micropterigidae > Micropterix > Micropterix aruncella. The sequence continues at coordinate 71,445,451 of OX155980.1, forward strand.
TTGGATGACTTTAAATTTTCTGTGAATTTCATACACTGTCGGATAGGTCTCCCGATAGGTCAAAGAAAAAAAAAACCAAGACAGAAAAAACCCCATTGTATGATACTACCAATCTAAAGATTGGTACATATTCTATATGTCTATTTTTTCAGGCTCGCGCTAGTTATGGATTCTGACAATCCTCTTTTTCTAGTTAAATTAATTGTACTGCAGAGTGTCATTATTTTTAAAAAAATAATTTTTACCCGATTCACTTTTCTAGCCTAAAGATGTATATTTCCCACTGTCCCGTTTCTCTTTAGGAGTTCTTTAGGAAAAAGTCCTCTATATTTTTTTAGGCATTTAAATAGGGATTTTTTATTTAAGCCTTCTTTAGTCGCAATGGATCTAAATTAGATCCAATATTTTTGTATTTGGCTGCGATTTCGGCGATTGCGCGCCCTGGCCCAGCGCTCCTATCTACCTTCCTGGTTTGTTGTTACCTCCGCGAGGAATGCTTATCGTGCATGCGAAGCCCACGTGGATCCTACAGATCAATTGTGACTAACGGCGTCACGTTTCATGTAAATACTGCTATTTTAGACTTTTTTATTATCTTTCATTTTTTATTTGCTTAGTATATGTATAGGTACGTATACTAATGTTCATAAATCTTATATATTAATATATTACTATTATTTTATACAAAAACCGTGAGATAGATCTGTCAGATCCATTGCGAAAAACGGCGTCACTGCTTTTTACAGCAGATCGTTTGTGTTTATTACTGGAGACAGACCTAAACTAGAAATAATAACTTTTCATAATTCAACCAAGGGCGCAGTGAATGTAGTCGATCAGATGTCCGGTCATACAAGGTTGCACGGAACGCCAAAAGATGGCCTATGGTGTATTCTTCCTCAAGATGAACAATGCAGGCATCAATTCGCAAATTATCAACCTTGGAAACCAACAGACTGCGAGAAATCGAAGGCAATATCTGAGAGACCCAGCTCACGAGTTGGTACTAGAACGCTTGCAAAGAAGAAGCATGGTGACCAAGGAAATGCCTACCAGCCTTTAGGACGGCCTTCAAAAATTCAAACCCGAAGTGGGTACAACCGGAGCATTGGAAGAATCGACTGGAAATGACGGGAGAAAGAGATGTTCCACCTGTCTGTTGCTACCGGTGGTAAACGGTTTCGTGCAGCTTGGGCCACAAGATCCATTTTGTTCTCGGATCGGCTCAACTCACGATTCGGTTCCTATTCAGAAGCCTCCTCAAGTGGAAAGCTACGCCGGGTAAGACTCCCGTGACTCAGACCTCAGAGTTGGTGGACCGGTTTCTCCCGGCGTTATTGCATCCCGGCGCCACTGGACGGTTTGCGCACCGGTCGGCGAAGCCAATCGGTTGTGCATTCTGACTAATTGCTGAATGGGTGTGGAGACTATGGAAATACACTGCTTCCTAAGCAGCGGGGGTGGATGTTTCACCTGATGTCATGACATTCTTGAAATGATCTTGCGCCACTCGATCCTGTGTGGCACTACGGGCAATGAACGCCTAGGTCCGCGATAAATTCAAACTTAATTACCGCTGTAATACAACAGGTAGAGGTTGCGTAAGCGACTTCGGACTCGTAACCAGTCGGGAGGACGGATATATCCTGAAGGTTAATTCGAGACGGAGATATCCTGCCAAAACTGGTAGTTATGGGGTGAGGCTGCCCGCTTGGTACCTTTCCTGGTGCCTAGCCGTAAGGAGTTGGCCTCTAACGAGTTGTTGGTGAACTACACAGTAGATTGTCTTGTCCCAACGTGTTCTACGCTCATCCGGCTCATACGGCTGAAAGAACGATCTATATCGTTATACCAATAAATATACTATGCAAGGGGTACCACTTTCATAAAAACTAAACTTAGGAAATTGGTTTCTTACCTACATTTTTTATTGAGTTAATTTTTTAGTCACATTTTTATATTGATGTGTTAACATATAATCTGTAGATATGTATTAAATATATAGTAAAATATAAAAATTAAAGAAATATTTCATTCAAATACTGAATTGGATCTGTCAGATCTATTGCGACTAATGGGGTTACAAATCATATTGTGACTAACGAAGGGTTAAAAACAGGATTTTTTATTGCCTAATAAATATTACCAAAATATTTAAACCGTTATATTATTCCCTTTTCAACTACCGATCATTTATTCTCCCAGGGTTAAATTAAAAAAAATAGGCCAAATGAATATCTCATTATTTATAAAAAGAGTATTTTCCCGTATTTCACATTTATAGAATAACTGGTTATTGACATATTGTTTTCCCATTTTCACCCTTTTAGTGATTGAATTTCGTAGAATACCTAAATACCTATACTGAATTTAAAAGCCTCATTTTCTCCCTAAAATTTGCATTTTTAGCTTAATTGTATATATTTTCCCCTTTTCCTCCAATTGCTTCCTTTAGGAGTTGTTTGAGGAAAAATCATCAATACAATTTTTAGGTATTTAACAATTAAAACCGATGTGATATTTCGTCGGCTTAAGATAATGTGAAAACCGTGAAGCTACATTCTATATTTTCCCTTTATCAATTCCCGATTATTCCTTTCTTGGGTTAACTTTTGAAAAACTGCCGTATCCCTACGAATCTCATAATTTTTATAGTAGATTATTTCCCTGGCGTTGAGGTTTTGATCGATTTCAAAAACCGATCTATTTTTTCATAGAAATTAAGAGATATTAAGAAAACCACAGAAACATCATTTTATCTCTTTTTGATCCCTTAGGAGTTGAATTTCGCAATATCCTTTCTTAGTGAGCGCCTACCACCATAATGAAATCTCTGTGGGTGATTTCATATTTGTAGCTAAAGCGGTTTCGGCTCGGCGATGATGAATCAATAAGTCAGTCACAACCTTCTTTTATATATATAATATCGATTAAATATTAATTTTATGTTTTTTTTTAAATATTGACAAGGTTACAATTTCTAAACTACTTGGCGGATATCTTTCATCACCATTTTAAACCTCGGCATCGGGATAAACTATTTTCGTCTGAAATTTGATCGTAATTGGTTGTGTAATTTCTGAGATATAGTGGGCACAGACATATAGACAAACAAAACACAGAGATACAGGCATACATATACACATACACTATCTTTCTCTCTCTCACACACAGGCAGCCTCACGCACAGCCTCACACAAACACACACACATACATACACAGACAGATATTTTCTAGAAATGACTTTTTGGATTCTAAAATTTTGCTCGAAACTAGAACTGTCCTACTATTACACGACTGGCCAATAAAGGAATATTGATTTCACGGTTTATTTATGTAGGTAGGTATGTATGTTGTCCGTTTCTTTATTCCACCATAAATTTTAAAAGTTTGAACTGATTTAGAAGTGTGTGAAATTGTTAGAATTGTTATGTCGTCACTGCTGTTATAGAGGTTACTATACCAGCCATAAGGTAACTGTCCAACTGTTCAATAAGTAAATGTCCAAATATCCAAATGTTAATAAATTAAGATAAATACATCGTGTTTAGTATCAAATGAAAGACATGATTTATTACATCTCGTATATGACATTTATCGTTTCAAAAATGAAGCCCCTGTAGCCTCCACATAAATTAGGATTACGTAAGGGTGTTGCGATGCGGCAAAATATTCATATCCGGACGCAACAACGATAGCCAGCGGCCAACGTGGTGTTTAATATATTCCCTCGTCTATAGCAAATAAATACAGGGTGACGTAATTAAACGCCACTCAAATTATGTTTGTCTTTCAAAACAAACACTCCTTTCAGCACACGCTTTCTAATTCCTTATAATTTGCAGCCAAACGCGCAGATGAGGCCACACGTTACACATCCCCCATAATTGCTAACCAACGATGTATGAAACGTAATAATTGTAATTAGAAATCATCACTGAATTAATTTTTTCTTACTCTGAATTTCTGATTAGGGCCATTAACTGCTAATTTCGTCGTTTGAAACTAGCCGTTATCTATTGTACTTTATTATTTATAATTAACTTACTTAAATTTAGTTACTCATAGTTTCGCCTCTCATTCCATTAAAAGGAAAACTTTCTTTCTGTTAATTTGAATTTAAATTTAATATAAATAAATACTGCTGCACGCGACAGCGACCATGCACGCCTATAATATCGATCAATCGCCTCTGCGGTGCGCGCGTGCATCTACTCGCTTTAATACGTTAAAAACTAATAGTCTCTCGCTTTTACATACATATAATTGTATGTCATTTATTCCAGGTTAACATTTGTAATAAGCCAATAAAATAATTCAACAATTTATTTATTTATTTATTTTATTTATTTATTTTTTTATCCAATTTTTTATAGTTACATAAAAAAGATTGTGTTCAATTTTTTAACACATTTTATTCTTATCTTTTCACTTTATTCTTATCTTTTCACGTATGCATATTATCCTGTATTTATACCTTGGTAATTATATTTTGGTTTTGACATTAGGCGTATTTAGCTTCACTTGATTCGAAAATCTTTGCCGTTGTCATGCGCACCTATGCAATATATACGTAATTTCAAGCCAAACACAAATGCTTTGTGTAATTGTAATTTTCAGACTATGATGTAAACATTACATATCCATATGTCATTTTATAAGTGAATACGTTAAAAAATTCTCTAAAGAGTTTTAAAACCTTTTAAATTCGTTAGTTTTTAGTACTATTCAAAAAAACTTTTAAGCGAAAAATAACTAACACAAAAAAACACCAAGTTATTTTTTTCTGAATTTGAGAGAAATAAAATAAGTAAACTTCTAAAGCTTCTTTGATATTAGCGCCTATATATCTCTCTCCTATTCGAGCGCCGCAAATAGAGTTTGAGCCTGCCACCACAATAAATTTATTAGATAAATTTTTACATGGTTATCACCAAGTTATCGCGTCATGAAAATCGTGATATTTTCGTTTCAACGACAATTTTGACCAGGTTTCCAAACCGATATTGTATAAAAACGAAATTACGGACGTCTTTACGTCAATGTTACCGAAGACCGACGTTAAAGCGAACGAAGCCGCTGGCTGAGTGTGACGTTGGGTTTGTAGAATTGGGGGTCGTCAGGTTACATTACAAGTGCGGCTGCTAAACTGTGCGGAAAGATGAGGCGGCGGCCGGGCTCGGTCTGGGGGACCGCGGCGCGGGCGGCGGGTCGCGTCCGGCGTCAGCGGCCGCACTTCCGACCGAGCGACCGCGGACTCACGCACTGCTACCCATCGATCTACCGCTCGGGCGACTGAAAAACCTTCACCCGCCTATTTTTAGACTTGAACGCATGAACTACTGAAATATTAATAGAAAGGTGCCACGCGTCGCCTCTCTGACGATACAAAACCTCTATGGAAAAAGAAAATAATATCTTTTTGTTGGAATTAAAATGATTTTTTTAACTCTAGAGTGAGCACGTTTTTTTTGTAAACGTTTGGATGCGCATGCGGTTCGGTAATGGGGTCTTAAATTGATCTGATTAGTGTCCTAAGCAGCGGGGGAGGTTGTTGAACTGATGTCAGCTGACTTGACACGATCCGTTGGCCTCCGATTCCGTGTGATATTACGGGCAAATATCCGCAGTCAAATTTCCGTCAACGGCCAATTCTCCTCTTCCCTGCAACTTTTCCCATTATAATGAGTTGCAGGAGTTCGTGCCTAAGCACGTGACCCAGTTATGCAGCTTTGCGCAGTTTGATGATCTGCCATGCTGCTTGCGTTTTTTGCCGACACGCCGTAAAACTTCCTCATTGGTGACTTTCTGAGTCGATATATATCGACATCATGCGTCTATATGACCACATCTCGAATGCTTCTATACGTTTCCTGAGATCTTCCTTAATAGTTTAGGCCTCACATCCCTATAGAAAGATTGAGCCATATGTAGCAATGGGGAAGGCGTATTCGGTGGGACTTTCAGGCTTCGATTGCAAAGGACCTTTTTCATTTTTCCAAAGGTGTTGCGTGCAATTTCGATGGGAGTTTTGTTCTGCACTTTACTCTCCACTCTTATTTTTTCCGTGAGGTTCTAAATTTTATCAGTCATCTAAGTTTGCTTATTTTCTCAATTCGTAGGCCGAAGATATTCTTTACTGATTTCAGATACTTTGCTTTTAAGTCGTGCCACATATCGTCAATATGTCTAGGTATTTCCCTCTCCTTATCCAAAGCCCATTCATTAATCGCATTAGCTAATTTAGGTCTTATCTTCTGGACAATAATGGCCCGGATGCCAATTTTGTTTTATATTGTTTTTTACGAATTTTCTTGAGTGTGAATGACAAGTCAGCGACTACGGGTTTCTGGTCCGATCTTATATCAGCTTCAGGATTTGTCTTTGCGCGTTTAATACAGTCCTGGAAGCGTATGCTGATTGTAATGAAATCAATCTGATTTCTTATTTTATGGTCGGGTTTGTGTCGAGGTAAAATCCAAGTATACAATCTTCTTGGCGGAAGTTGAAAAAATGTGTTCGCGATGGCAAGGTCTTTTTCTTGACAAAACTGGACAAACGTGTCTCAGTCATTTCTTTCCCCCAATCCATACTTTCCAGCGACTCATTAAACTTCTTCTACACGATTAATTATTATTATTAGATACTTTAGACACAAGGGTTCGTTCTGTAAATAGGATGATGGTCCGAAGTGAACCAGTTATCTTTTCGCAGGAAGAAGCCCCTAATCTGATCTCAAGAAGACCAATTTTTTCTTACCCATTTGAGGTCTACTTCTCGTGGAAAGTGGTATTTTACTATAACTCGATGAGATAAGTAATCATACAGCATCGCCCGGACTATAACCACATCACATACGTCTGACATTTTACATGTTACAGTCACATAAGTAGAAAGAATAATCTTTCTATGTGATTGGGATATTACTCTAGCCATAAATCGTTTTTTTTATTTATGAAATGACTAGTTATTTACAAAAAACATATAACATGATTATATTCTAAACATGCAGTGGTGGCAATTGGTTATATACAAAATTTAAATCTGCTGTTAGCAACCCCAATCGAACTGTCAATTTTTTATTTGGGTGTGCAAGGCCGTATGCAACCAGGCTAAAATTGCAAATGTAAACATAATTTTAAAGTGCAGGCAGAAGAAGAGGAAGAAGATAACAGAAAACCAAAAATCTTTATTACTCTTGGACTCTTAAGTCAACGCTCCAGGCATTTTTATAAAAAGTTCTAACAAAGAAAAATAAATTGTGGGATCTGTATGAGCAAATTTTATTTAGAGGTATCGGAAGAAGTTTATTTGACTGCTAAAAAAATATAAAAAATAAAAATACATAAATGAGTTATAATAATAATAGGAAGAATACAAATATTAGGTAAAAAAATACATTGTAACTCTAACAGTAAATTTGATGAAAGGAGGAAAATTATACTGATGATCTTATTGTATAATTTATTAGTAGACTTATATACCTTCCCCATCCTTTTAACTATGGACGCCTCTGTGTAATTGACTTTCGGTTGGATCTCAATATTATTCGATATTCGATGTTTCGTTGTATGAAACAAGATAGGAAACGCGTGTGTTTTATCCGTCAGCGGTGATATATGGAGAAGGGCGGGCGCATGCTAGTGACTTGTTTAATAAATCGAGTTAGTCAATTCGATTGTTTGAAAATTTAAAATCGCATTGATTATCAATAGGAAAATTTCATTGGAATCTACAAGATTCCAATAATTTGGTGTTTTGTTCACCACCATTGGACAACCTTTTGTCTCCCGTAACCTAGGTATGGAGATTACCGCATCCTTCCCCTCCCTATTATGTTCTGATATTGAGTTACTATAACTACTAGTAAAAATGTTACTCCATAATAGTATGTTAAAATATTATTAGTTTTTGTTGATATTATTATTTTGACAAAACCCTTGCTTAATTTATGTAAATTTCTAGTAACTAAAGGTGATTAAAAAAATATATAATCCAAACATTTATAAAACAGAGCCCGAAAAGCGTGTTACTCTCTTTGTATCTGTCTGGTTGATCGCGATAAAGTCAAGAAATACTAGAGGGATTTTGATGAGGTTTCTACAGTTCATTAGAGCGTATTTCGAGAAAGGTTTATGTAACATACTTATATACCTAAATCTACAGCGTCTGTTCATCTGTCTGTCTCTCTACCTGTCTGACGACAAGAATTTGTTTTAACTGTCACCGTTACCCCACAATGATTTGAGAATGACCACCATAGTAACAACTGAAAAGAGGTTTAAAGAGGTTTAGCTAAATGCTATTAAAAGAGGTTTTTAACGTCCGGTCGTTATTGGTGGTGGAGATGTTTAGCCCATATTCCTTTAACTCATTAAATAAATTAGCCAATAGATTAGTTAGTATTCTTTAAAGTATGCAACGTTTTTTCCAGTAATTTGACGAAAATTTTGTTCGATGTTGTAACCACAACCAAACAATTAATTTAAAACTCTTCCCATGCCAACTAGTGGCAGGTAGCTTGTTAGGTATAAATAAGAGTTGATGTTTACCAATTTAGTCGGCCTTTGCGGTAATCGAAAGTCGATTGATTTTTCAATCCATATAATTGACATCCCTTTCTCTCTCACCTTGAGTAAAGAGTCCAGCTTTGACAATATAATTTATACCCACTGGGCCGCGATCAGGTTGAATACAAGCCCCAGTGTTGCCCCGTTGCTAAGTAAAGAATGGTGTTTTATCTGTGTCGTACCGAACGTGTTATCGGTGATCTGGATTTATCGCTGCAGATACGTTATGCGGTCACTTGCTGTGACTATCTCGGTTATCAAACCAAACTCACACCTCGCACTCACAAAGGTACGATAATACATAACTAGCAAAGACGGGACACTAAGTAGAATTTAATGATATTATTAGAAGTGATCCAATACACATAAGAAGAGTTATAATACGAGGCGATATTAATTATCTCAAGCTTTAACGTACGCATTTACGCGATAAAAGAAAACTAAAGTACATAATACCAAAAATTAAATTGTGACTTTTTTCGCAATTAATTTTACCGTTTCCGGCAAAGGGAAAGTATTGTGAACACGTAAATGTTTTTTTTCGAGATGAGGACGAATTTGAGTCCCCCCCCCCCCCCCCCCGTACCACCACCGAGACTATGTGTGTGTGTGTATTCCTCTACGATAGCGCCCAAACGCTTCATCCGATTGAGTGAGCGTTGAAAGAATTGAATAGTCACAATTCAATCTCGAAATATTAAACTTGGACTTAAAATTCAGTACACAGTTGCATCGTTGGGTTGAAACAATATCGTGAAATTTCTGTTGGAATATATCATATACATTGACAAACGATACAAAAAACCGCCGTATTTAAGAAAATACTACATCATATTGGAAAATAGCCATTTGAATACCTCGGAAATACTACAAAATCATTACAAAGAGACACTTTTGCTATCATAAAAATGACACAATCACTATCGGGTATCGGGGGAAGTCGACGATGGGAGGGGTGGGGGAGGGTGAGCAGGGTACATATAATACATAAACACGATTTATGCTGTTTCGTTCCGGTCCTCGTTAATTGACTTAAATATTCTAGGGTTAAGAAGACTCCATGATCGACTAAATTGAGAGCTTCACAAATGGTTCCTTTCTTATAATACTCTTCTAAAATGCGGAATACATTCCACTGAGAAACTTCTCGCTGTTAAATAATAGGCGGCAGGCAGCATACGCTGCGCTGTGCCATTTTGGTTTGTCTGTGTAAAGACTTGCGATAACAATGGGCGAGTATTCTTATCCCCCCTTAGAATTGAACGGAGCTGCTTGTGCATTTGTAAGATGGTTTGAGCTTCCTGTTTCCGGCCACGGAAGCGGCGAACGCGGCCACAGAGGACGCGTACTCGGAATCCTCTCTACGCGGGATCTCCTCTCTACTCTTCACCACACGCTCGCTCTCCCGCCTACCGCTTCCATTGTGAACAGGTTTTAATTTAGACCACGAGCCCGATGCTGTTTAATAAAATTTAAAATTAACACTAATAGTTTTTTTATTCAAAGCAAATAGTAAATATTGTAAGTTTGTTTGTTCGAACGTTTTTCATAGTCCATACAAAGTGTTAACAACAGGGCAGGTCTATTGCCCAGTGCCAATATTTTACAGCCTGTCAGGTTTGTTTTAACTGTATTTTCCGCAGCAATAATAATAAAATATATTTTATGTTCAAAACTAAGTCAGTCAAAAAATTCTGAAAACTGCCACGGCAATGAGCCGAATATTTTTTCTATTTAAAAGATGAAGTACTATTATAAGAGCATATAAAAATTACCACGTCATGCTGTCACTTTATTTGTGTACTACAAGCTGTTTAAATAGAAGGGTCACAGTTTTTTTTATATAAAATCGATTGCCGTGCGGTAAATAAATTTCTTGTTTTAGATTATTTAAACATAACGCAAATTCATGACTGGTGAATTTGACAACGTTTGGACTGGTCGATGACTGGTCATCATTGACCACCTCATATTTCACCACTGAATTTAAAAGTGGTCGAACAAGACCTGAAGATGATCCAAGCGAAGGATGCCAGAAAGTGCTACGACACCATAAATCTGAAGAGATACAAGATATGTATATGCATGATTTTCGATTGACTAAATACGATTAACTCCAGATATAAGCATCTCACATGAATCAGTGCATAATATTATATGTCACAATTATGGCCATAATAGATGAAATGGCATCAGATAATGCTATGCTAATGGCCGGTATGCTCGCAACAAGTAATGTTTTGCACAAGGAATCAGGAATACTGCTACCACACTACCATGGCGATATCTTATATAGCCAATCCTTCGTCTAGGGGTACATATTGTGATGTTCTAAAGGGGTCGGAATTAGCCGGGACATCAAGTCTGATACTAGCAGCATTCTTGCTCCGATGCCGATAGTAATATTTTATCCCGAAAAGGAAAATACTATATACATATACCTTTGACGAGATTAAGGAAGCCGCAATGAAAAAGTTGAAACCACGAGAGGAAGGTTTCCAGCCCCTTGTCGACCGTATTCGACCGAATGGCATAAAAACGTCCAAGATCAAAGTCTTTAACTATTTATAGCATGCGTAAATACAGCTCAAGAATGTAAGATTATGCATAACTGACCCCAGGGGAAGCTCTCTAAGATGATGATTCTTGCCATATAAAGACTACATAGGATTCAGGAGATGTTTCCATTGCCAACTGTGGTGCCACCGACAGAAATCTTGCAGCAACAGAGAAGAAATCGGCAGGCATTGTACGAGTATTTAATTTTCTTTCGGACACTACGCAGAAGACTGTCACAAGGTGTTACATGCACCAACTTTAATAAGATAGCGGACAACACGATAGGCTCAAATGAATTTGGGAAAAGTTTGCGTGTTCGGAACTAACATTGGGACTGCTCGGCGCTTGACGAACCGTTTCTGTCTTTCGGTTTCGAAGTGAATATAAATATACATTTGCTGTATTTTGTTCACCGTACTACACAATTTCTTTACCGTACTACACGGATACTTGAAAGGCAAACATGACGAAGTAAGACTCATCGAGCGCCCCTGTTTCTTTTGTAGAACGATTCGCCAAACTGCAGAACATGTCATTTGGATGTGTCCGATTCTAGAAAACCAGAGGCGGTGTATGTTTGATGGAATGAGTTGATGTGTATTTGCAGTTTGGTGATAAGACTTAGAGCAGAATCAAACTAACTTCACATTTGAAGTTAATTTGATTGCACAAGACACTTTGAGAGCACTTTTAAATAGTTCGGTTCCTTAGGATTCCATCTCCGAGGAGAACGCTCACCACTTTTGGGTGGGAATCATATTATGTGTCAACAATATGGTATAAGAGCGCTATAGTAGGAAAGTGTAAAACAGTTATTGAAGGCTATTTTGTAATGCAAAGTAAGCGTTTTGTGATTACTCCTAAAGAAGTGTACAAATAACAAAAAAATATTATTATTAAGATACTTTCTTTCACTAACTTTTTTATTTTATAAATGTTTCATTTAAATTATTTTATTTAACTTATTGTTTTAACTTTTTAATTTATAATTTTTAAATCGCACGTAATATTTAATGTGTTAACATAGCAGTGTATACGTCGTTTCTATATAATGACTGGAACCCGACAACTCTCTGTTTGTCATATAGTCGTAAATAGGCAAATATTACTTTTATGCTGACCTTCAAAATGTATATACATTTTTCAATAGGCGAAATATCTTTCTACTTTCCCGACCTATTCTACTTCTACTGTAAACGCGCTAAAAAAGAGCTATCCATTTTGACCCCCCATGAGATGATTACACGGAAAAAAATATTGATTAAAATTACGAAATTCCGGGAGGAGGGGAGGGGGGTTAGGGGAGTGTAGCAGGGTGTAGGGATTGGCGTGGGGTTGGGAAGGAATTTGTATGCCGGGAAAGTCTTGGGGTGACACACACGTTTTTTTAAATTTTGTAAAAAAAAATATTACTATTAATGCTGTCTCATAATTTTACAGGAAGAAAATGTATAAACTTACCATTGTGAAATAAGATCAGAAGAGAATTATTAGCTTGAAGAGGTGTTATTCACATTATTTTCACTTACCTGTAAAAAAGATAAAAAAGACATATAGATCAGCGAATCTTGACTGTAGGACGAGATACTTCTGAATTAGAAATCGGAATAGGGCAACATTTTCCGTAACTGTCATTAGCCGGATATCGTTGAATCATAATAATGTTATCGTGGTAGGTGGATAATTTTTCAGTTGTACAAATTGAACTGAATAATGATTATTTCTTACCACACAATGATTATTTTCGTAGAAATGGAAATATAAGTATTATTTAAAAAAAAATATTTATTATATAAAAATCATAAAATATATAGTTTCTTGCGAAGGCTAGTGCCTTGACAGTAGCAGAAAGGTAGAGAATCAGGTACTGAGTATAAAATAACCATAGTTTGTGAATTACTTGTAGCCTCAATTGAATTTGTCTCTAGCGAATCTGATCGTGATTTAGTAGCAAGAACTATATGTGTATGTTTCGAAGGTTTAATTTGAAGTGGAACAAATTTTTCATCTCGAAGTGCCTCTCCATTACTGGAGGTTGGCCGTTAGCTCTGAATACTTTTGTCGGTCTTGCGCCATCCGGAAAAGCTGTTCCGGACTGGTGATCCCGGTCCACTTTCTGACATTGCACAACCACGACTTTTTGCTCCTTCCACGGCGTCGTTTATTCTCAATTTTGCCTATAAACAGCAGCTGATATCTGTCATGCCGCAGCACGTGGCCCAGATATTCAATCTTGCGGTTTTTGACGGTTTGCAACAATTTTCGGGTCGTACCAGCACGCTAAAGCACTTTTTCGTTGCTAACTTTATGGGTTAAGCTTATACGGAGCATTCGACGGTAGCACCACATCTCGAAAGATTCTAGCCGCCGCGGCGCCGTCTGGTGTCTTCTTTTATGGTCAACGCTTCGCTGCCGTACATAACCACTGACCAGATGTAGCAATGCAGGATCCGAGCTCTAAGTCTTAGATTTATTTTCCGGCAATACAAGACTTTTCTCATTTTATTGAATGTTGGGCGAGCGATTTATATTCGGGTCTTAATTTCTTGATCGGAGTCCCATATTTCATTTACCTATGCACCAAGATATTTGTACTGCCGGACGCGCTCAAGAACTTTACCTGCCACCGATACAGTAGGTTGTAAATCAGGATCCCTGGTAATAACCATGACTTTGGTCTTTGAAATATTGATTGACAAGCCAGCCTTTTCACCGCACTCATTAACTTTGTCAACCAACCTTAGTAGGTCTTCCTGAGTAGAGGCAATAAGAACTGTATCATCGGCGTAGCGCAAATTATTGATGCGTTATCCGTTCATTTTGTGGAACGGAATCAGTGGAACAAATAAGGACCATTATTTAAATTTGAAATATATACAATACCATAATGACATTTTGAAATATTTAAATTAGGGATCAATGCTTATTGAATCAACATACATATTATAGTAGACTCCTGTATATTTTTGGTTATACAGAATTTTCACAACATGTATAATAATGTATATATTCTACTCATTGTTTCTTACATTAAACATATACAAAATATGAATGAATAAGTGGCTTTTAGGCCTGATTTTTAATGGATTTTGCATATTAATGAAGAAAACAGCAAATATTAGAAAACACAACATTTTGACTATATACATGTATAAGGGATTTGTAAAATTTTATCTATGGTCTGTTGTTACCACTGCCTGGTTAATCCCTATCTTGCTATTGACACATTAGGGTCAACACGAGATGGTGATATTATTAAAAACTACTCTTAAACGATGTCAGACAATGACGAGTGTGTAGATCGTGCGTTAGTGGATTAAATTCCATTTAAACTCGTTTAGGTAATTTACAGTTTGCTTCTCAATAGATAGTTCAATTAAATACAGAGTCGCGGTGTACGAACGGCACACGGCGAGGAAGGTTAAAGTACCCACACTATTTTTCTAGTTACTGATTGCAAATTTGAATTGAATAGGTACAACTAGTTAGAATAGGGAGGTCACAAACACAACCGTGGCGATTTACTATCCAAATTAATAGGCAGGGTGATTATTTCGTTATGCTTTATTACGCCATTCAAAACTCGATTATCCTGGGATGCACCATTAAAACAACATTATGAAATTAAACGCAGATGATCACAACTTTAGCAGTAATTGATAAATCATTACTAGTTTGTCTTAATTACGTAGTTATTAGCAAATTAATTTTATATTGTTCTCATTTCAGCATAATTTATGAGCGCAGGTGCATGAAAGAGATAAATAGATTCTGTGTTATACGCTGGTGCCGGATTATTAACACGAATTATTTTCAAATTCGGCACATAAAATGTATGAAGTCATACATTTCAACCCCAATTTCCCAGTTAGCAAAGCTCGGCGATTTTCTCAAAGCAGGGTCAAACAACATATTATGGTAACTGGCTTGGGTAAATACACGATTTATTTTGCCGTACAATTAAATGTTTCTATTTATTGTCATAAGTTTTCAAGCGCTTCTGATGGTTTAAATCCCTGTTGAATAATCTGATGCTTGAATAGTGCAAGTATAGTGGCTCAAAAGCGAAAAAATCCTTGATAAACAAGATCAAAACATTCTAAAAGAAACGTTGACTGCATTCACATCGGATAGTGACCTACTTCATTGGATGCATCTCTAAGCAAGGTAGAAAAATATGAGTGGTGGTATTTCATTTAGAGTTTGTGAGTTACTCGAATTTAAAAATAAATGCAAAAGAATTTGTTTATAAATGTACTTTAAACTATAACCGTACCTAATTAAAAATTGCACCGCCATTTTAGTGACACTTGCTGTATTGCGTAGTTGTCGCTATGGGAGAGTGACATCAACGAATGGGCATTCTTTAAAAATAAATATATTTTCTAAATATGTATTAAAACGATAATCAGTTAAAATATACATCTTTTAAATAAACATAGTTTAATGTATTTTAAATCGTCATCTGCTTTAGACGATTATGCAAACTGAGGTAATTTAGTTGCTGCAAGAGGAAAAACTTTCTGACGAAGAAATAATGCAGTGTAACTGCTGTTTGAGGAATATATTCAGCGGGGATGTCGTTGTTTGCACGGATAGTAAAAAAACTTTTTATTTTCTATGCACGTCTGTCACAAGGCAATTTCAGAAAATTGTCAACAAGTACTCGACGTGCAGAGTGCCGAAGAGAACTAAAACAAGTTAGCCTCTCTATATTACCGAGCGCGGACAATTTCAAGGTGTCATCTACAACGGGCAAACCCGTCACCCCATTTGTGGTTGTCGATTACAACGGGCGAATCCGCCACCCCAGAAATTTTACCGATAATGATCGTTCTATCTCCCGTGAGGTAAGCGTATAGCAAAAACCACGAACCCGCCAGAGGCCAATGCCTTACGGTGAGGCACTAGGACGGTAACCCTGTGGGATCACCTCGCCCCCTGGCTACCAGTTTTGGTAGGATATAACCGCCACCCCACGATATTTTATAGTTCTTTCAACCTGGAAGGAAAGTAGAGACCTATGGACAAACCAGTTCATTGTCTAGCTACGCCAACTCACCCGACAGAAGCCAACGCTGTTACGCGAGGCATCGGAAGGTACCCAGCAGGTCGCCTCGCCCTGCCTACCAGATTTGGCAGATTCCTTCAGCCTCCAGTCTGGTTACGGATCGAAGTCGCTTGCGCGGCCTCTACCTAATGTAAACCATAATTCAGTTATTAGTCCTCTATAATCCAGTTTCTTAAATCAGGATCGGGTGACCGACGGGTTCTTTCAAAATCGGCTGACATTAGGTCAAGAACCACCCCTGCTTCATAGGAAACCGTATCTCGTTTCCAGAATTCCTGGTTATTAGCCGGAGTGCACACTCGATCAGTTGATGGGCAAACCGCATGATGGGCAAACCCGCAAACTACGCCCGAAGAACATCACCCGGGGGAAACGGGTCAGTCCATCTGCAACCAGCGGTGATAGTAAGAGTTGTCAATGCCACATGATGTGTCCCAGATGAACCGGCAGAACCAGAACAAGCCGCTCTCCAGCGAATTTTATCGTATTGTATACATGGACAAAAAATTGGAGCAGCTGAAATTCGATCTGCAATCCAAGTCTGTCGCCGATTAATGTACGCAAATTAAATAGCAAATCGCCTCTGAGCCAACGTCCTACAGATGTGAACTGGAGCATTTGCAATTCGATAATCTTGCAGCGACAAATGAAATATTGCTCGTGGGCCTTTATAAAAGCTCGAGTTTAACTGCAGAACTTTAAAAGGAAAATACAGTAATCAAATCTGAAGCTAACTGCATTAATTGCTGCTAAATAAAATATTTAAGCTCTTTAGAAAACATTTTGTGAAGTTTCTGTGCTCGTACCAATTCTAGAAACTAGAAAAGTGTCACTAATAAATTCTTATTTTTAACTACAAAATTCCACTCTAACCTATTTTGCCTTAGCCCAATGATGATTTGTTTTTACCTGTACGATGATTTGTTTTTAATTACGGTTTCTATTATTTTAATATTATGATACATTTTTAAGCTATTGCATAGCTTTTATCGCGGGCCTAGGCCAGCGCGGCGACCGAATGAAGAAATTTCTTAACGAAAATTAATGATTTTAAACTGATAATTACGTCTAAACGAGTACTGCTTACGATTCGAAAAAAATATATGTTAAACAAGAACATTTTCCTCATATTCTTAGCTTTGAATGTTTTAGATTTTGTTTATATTACATAGTGTAATTAATTTGTGAAATTAGGTCTAACCGAACACAAAAACGACTACTACGCAAATATTATCTGGCGTATTATTATGAAACCTGCACCATTTTAAAGATAATTTAATTATCTATCTTTTTATCTACGATTTTTTTCGAAAAATCCGTTTTTTTTGCTTTATCGAATAAAAAAATTCGTGCGCGGCGCTCTATCGGAAGACGTTTAAATTATTCCGAATCATTTGCTACCGCAGCCGCAATTGATTCGGAATAATTTCAACGTTTTCCGATAGAGCGCAGTTATCTGATATCAGAAAAAATAAAATAAATAAATAATTATAATTGCATAAGTTGTTAAAAATGCTATGCAATAGCTTTACCGCGGCAGTCCCCGAGTGCCACACGTATTTTTTTATTTATTTTAATGATCATTACAATTTTAATTTCTACATTACTATTTTACTCTACTATTTGACCATTTTAAAGTTATTATGTTTTGCTGCTTATATACTTACGTTTCACGTATCAATTTTATATTTTATTTAATTTTTTTAATTGCTAACACTACAGTAAATTCCAGAAAGTTTGCTATATGTCAACATATTTGATAAATAATATTATATTGCATTTTTTCCCAAAAAAACATCTTGCGCAAAAACATCCTTGTTTTGTAATTTAAGTGCAGCGGTAGTTTGTGGTGTCGATTATAATTTAAATTTTTGCCATAATTCCAACGACCACAGCCTCGTGGCATAGTGATTAGGTCGTCTGATCTTACATTGTAAAATCTCAAGTTCGATTCCCGGCTGAGTCTCATTTTTCGTAAAGAGATAAATTAATTGCAATTCAATTCAGTCGATCGAATGCAATACATGACACACACTTTTACACATGCTACATGCACACATACTTATAAACAATTCATTGTATGGTTGGTTATTCATTGTATGATAATAAATCCGTCGATTGTGAAATTTCACGATAAAGAATAGAAACAAACAGGCAAACTAATATGATTTTTCTACTTCGCTTAACGTAGTGGTTCTACGTTAAATATATTTTTCTACTTCGCTTGACGTAGACACCTCAATAATTTAAATGAAACAATTAGGTGGTAATTTAATTTTGTAGTTTAGTGTTGAAGTGACTTGTGTGGCTGTCATTTGTAGCGGATATTGGATTGCAAGGACAGGACTCTCTGTGCGGCCACCGTCATCGTATAACGAGAAAACTTTAGCATAATTTCAGTCAGATCGGCGTCCCTCTCACTGCCTACTTGCGAACAGCGATACTGTACGGCTAGATAGGCGACTTTCAACTCAAATCTGAGCGAGTGGATGTTCGTAAAGAAAAAGTTATCCGTCCTCTATAAATCATTTTGAAAACTTTATTTAATTCAAAATTTATTTGCTTTTGCTTTGCCTGCATGTTAACTATGTAGATATGGAAACTCAAATGCTGTTAAGACAGCCAGAACATCGAACAAATATTTATTTGGCGGACTGTTTGGTAGGATGATCAAAATATTCAACAGTCTACCTTCTGAAATTGACATTTTTAGTACTTCTCTGTGTGGATCGAAGAAAGAACTGCACAAACCATTAAGTAAGCCGTTTTATGTATCTTTGTAAACATTTATATATTTTAATCTATTACAAGTATAAGTATAAAACGTATAGGCGTTACTTCTAAGTAAACAAGCTGTAAAGTTGAAAAAAATCGATAATTATGTATAAGAACGACACCACGGATTCGTCACCTCAAGCATTACAAATAGCTTCAAGAATCAACTCCAATAAGGACTGTATCGAAAATCTACTCAATCATGTTATCGTCATTAATCATGTTACCAGAAATCATGCTATCGTCATAAATGTACGAGCATGTAGGTAATGCTACTAAGGCAGTATTAAAAGAGGATAGTCACCATACTTATTATCGGGAGCAACAAGGCGATATGAAAGTGGGATAACTCACTGAAATATACAGATATAAAAGTGGAATACCATGGAATACTACAAAATAACTATGGGTAAAATGAGGAGAACTGGTAAAGAAAAAGTTAAATATATAAAAGAAAGCTACAGAAATATATCAGCTGGAAGACCAGGAGACGACACTTAACCAAATATTGTTAGAGATTAAGAAAATAAGCACATTATTCTATTTTAGCCTAACTTTCAACCTCTACCTCCCTTTTGTATTTTGAACTATCTATTATTGGCTTTAGGTTTTTGATGCTGGGCGAATATTCTTATCACCGCCATTAGTGAAGCAGCTTTATTTCTATTCTACACATACAAAATGTGACTCCTCGTATACAGTAAAACCGAGTCAGGATGACTTCTAGCTGGGGGTGTTATATCTAATATAATGTTATTGAAGGTTATACATATTTTACGTTATGATGAAAATCGAAATATTGTAAAATATATGTTTTAGAAAACAGCCTGGTATAGTTACCTTAAGTTTCCACTTCTGCTTGTCAGAACAATGATAGGAATCTGTGGGTCTACTCATAAGCAGTTTCCAGAGGGCATGGCGCATCCCGTCATTATAATATATCTCTGCGAAGGGGTACTAATGAAAACTAAATCTCCCCGAGTGGAACGTAAATTTGTAAGCGGGAGCGGTGGCGGCGCGTACTTCAGGTGCTGCTCCAGTCGCTTGACAAATTAAAATTTCAACGGCCCTAAATGCAATTATGGCGTGCATTATGTCCTTGTCTCTTATCCGCGCGCGGTTCGCCCCCGTAAACATTCCAATTATGCACTCCTCTCGTCTCACTCTCGACGCGGCCGCGGTGCAGCCTTGCCGGGGTTATACAGATTCATCGTAGCTCGGTGTATTAGATTCAACACATGAGCACTGTATGCCAGACAGTAACTTCTCTTAGAAAAAAATTGAAATCAAGGCGAATACGTCACAAGTTGTAAGGGCTCGGATATTACCGCCAGATATCCCGCTACTCGGCCTACGCGGATAGGCAAACGTTCAAAAAAGTTGCCAGCCTTTAGCTGCGCGTAACGCTAACCAAATGCGTTCGTCGAGAAGTACCCTTCTGCCCACATTCCTCGCACCCTCTTCTCGCAATACCCTGTAGCTTGAGATACTAACGAGAATTAGAAAACCTGATATGAACGTGTGGATCGGCATGCATGAGACACAACCAGTTGGCGTTGGACAGGACTAAGCCAAGGTGTCTGTCTTCCCCCTCTTCTACCTTGAACTTACCATCGACTGTAAGCTTATGTTGATTTTCAAATTAACAGTACTGCGGCCAAATTAAAGAAACTTATTTATGCTCCTAAAATTATCAGGAATGAAGTAGATTGTAGTATTTCAGCTCCGAAGATGATCAACAGTATTTATTAGTTCAAAGCATTTTTGTACTTAAGAAGTTAGTACTGTTATAACTATAACTCCATTTGTTAAAGCCCTGAAAGCGATCTTGAGATTCATAGGCTAAAGGCCAAATGCCTGGAAGTTACCATTCAAACTACCTGTTTGAGGAGTTAAATATATTAGACATAGGCAAAATATACGTCAAGATAATTATTATTCATTATGAAAAATCAGCAAATGTGTATAATTATTGATTGCAACTACAGGAAAGAAAAATAAACATATGGTAATGAAAACCATGTAATGATCGGGACTCATGCTAAATCTATCATTAGTTGTCAGTGTTCACTTGTATCTCAACGATTTATTTTTCATAAATAATAATTTAAAAAATATTACCCATGATAAATTTGTATCGAAATATAACTCGTCCTTTATTTAAAAAATATTAGGTACGTTTACAAAGGCCGCCAGAATCGATTAGAGGAATGTACGACGATTCTAATTATATTAAAAATTGATCCTTCTTCCCGCTGCTCTAAATCAGGATTTTCATAGACGGCGGGCCGTCTGTTGAATTGTTGAAAGTCGATAAATTCAACATTATTTCCATTCCTTGCAAACATGCTCTATTTTCCCACTCTAAAAAAGTTGGTACTTGAGTACGCGCGTTGGTACATACTAAAACCATAGTCTACCAAACGCATGTCCAGAAAGTGGGCTGGACACATCTAAAACCCCAAATAAGCGCAGAACGCGTGTTGAGTCGTATATACATATAGGTATGTGTACCTTTTGAGGATGATATCATACACATACGCTGCCCCAAAAAATCGCTCGACAGCGTCAGGAAGCGCACGCCCGTTTCCCCATTGAACTTATTTTATTCTAAACTCACTGCAAAAACCTCCTAGCTCCTGGGAAGTAGGTACTCCTCTAGAGTACTGGAAATGATGATAGAGTAAACTCCAGGCCATCCTGATCCGATTTACTGCCGAAAATCCTACTGCAGCCATCGACTGTTTCTGTCGATGTATGTTGCCTGATGCCTCTCTCTCTCGAAACTCTTTCTCGATGAAGTACCTCCGGTGTGATGCACTACACTTAGTATGGCCGTTCTTCCATCCTGTATGTGTGTACGATGCTTTCCTATGAGTTAGGCTCTACACATTTTTATATCATAGTAAAACCGCTCTTGCTATGATTTATTTCTCAATTTGTTGCAGTGATAGGTTGCAATAGATATGTATATTTCATCGTTGTTATTTATACATTTTTATTTTGATTTTCTGAATTAATCAAATAATATTTATCTCCTTCGCGACTGATTATACAGAGTTGAGTTTTGTGATCTTGTTCTTTCTTTTGTCTCCTAAATTATTGGGTTAATCTGTGGCGTGGTGCCTCACGCGAAGCTACCGTGTCCGTATCCTTGCTTGACAGCCGCGGCAGTCACTTGTGATATTAACCTGATGCTCTATATTCAGGTAACGCTATTTTAACGCCAGAATTAATCACTAATTATATGCACAAAATGTTTATTGCTTACATACTCATAAATTTACATTGTTTGAACAACATTAGTTTGTCCTGTAGACATAAACATATTTCGAAAAACGAACATATTATGTTATAGGTAAATATTTAATTTGTGGAACGCAATGAATCGACTGAAAGAAAATACACAATATATTGTCGAAATTGGAAAGAAAACAATATGTCGTAATTCGGACATTATCCTAGTAGTAGGTTTTGAGTATAATATACCTCTTTTGCTACTATCTCTCATAATAAAGTATTATTATTAATACTGGCGTTATATTTATTATTATTATTGTTATTAACTATATTCTGAAAAGGATATATTTTATCTATAATAGGTACCTAAGCTTATAACAAGAAATATTCCTGTAATGACTACTATGAAAGATAGTTTTGATTATACAATTTGTTTAAGGAAGTCGTGGTTTTTGCTCAAATATAGGGAAATATTATACGAGCTATTTTGGTATATGCACCAGTCGAGTCAATGACTAAATACAGCTTAATATAAAACAAATTATATATGTCATCGCTTTATTATATAATATAAGTTGCATGTGTGGACGTTTTCTATCATCATTTCGTATCACTTAACTAAACTCGTTAAAGATCACTCCTTATTTTACACATATTTATATTAATTACAGTTAGCCATCCACAAAAGTTAGCAGTGCTATATATCTGCCTAAACAATAGTGAAAACTAAATTGAAATCTATCTCGCCGTTCTTGAGCTTACTGCGATCTAAGAGTAGGACAGATTGTCTCAAAACCGACCCAATTAACCTATAATTTGCCACTGTTCAAGCCCATTTTTACAAGCTTTTATTTACCTCGCAATGTTTGTTTACCTTACCAGTTTGTTTAGGCTAAATCTTGCAAGTTGAATTAGAATCACATCATCTTATTTTATAAAGTTGAAATTTTACATGTTGGTTCAGTTCCAATGACAATACATTTTTATGATTAGCATGACCTGATTCTACATCCAGGATCGGCTCCCGACTAGGAAACTCTTGCACGGTCAAATGTTCAGACACACAATTTTGTATACGCATTCAATTGTGATAGCCCGTTCTAAGTTCCACTGCGACAGGGCTGCTGCATCCAGTGTTGGCTTCCAACGAGGGGCCTCCTCAACGGTCAACAGCATAAACACGTAATTCTGTACAGCATTCAAGTATGATAGCCCATTCTAAGTTCCACTATGATATGGCTGATGCAGCCAGGGTTGGCTCGGGACAGAGGATTTTAATAAAACCTTGTCATTAAAAAAACTACTTTACTATTTACTTATAAATATAAATGTTATTACCGCTGAACCCTCCTTTTAACCCTTGGAGTAAATGGGTATTTTCATGGATGCATCTGTCTCTTTTGCAGGATTTTCGGCGACATCGACCTTAAAGTACTATAACTACGAAACTACTACACCAATCATAAAAAGAACAACTGCACAATGATTGCATTGAAATTTCGAATATAGAATATTGAAATATCATTTTGTAAAACAATTAGATAATTATGAATGAATATGAGAACGTCAAAGAAGTGAAAAAAACGCGGAACCAGATCTGGTCGTGTGAGTAATGAAAACCACAGCGAAATTCAATCAACGGTTCTTGAGTTTATCGTCATCAGACAGGCAGACAGACAGACAAATTTTTGGTTACTCTGTATTATAATTGTTTAGAGGATCAAATTTGGAAATGTTATGGATGCGGACAATTGAATATTATAATAGTAATAATGATTAATTAATATGAAACTGTAGTAAAATTCTCAGTAGGAGTCCTATAATGTCATAAGCCTATATTTTGATTACCTGTTTTGATCGCTGGTAAAATCTCCATTCACTAAAACGATAACCCTCGGTGAAATAATAAATGATATTGCAACTGCGGCGAGAGTATCGGCCGGTTGACTCCCGCAAGTGGAATATAGTGTATGTGGGCCAGAGGCATGCGACTTAAAGCTATTCTCGTCCGAGATAGTTAGCCCTCAGAGAGCAGTTCGTTCGGCGGAACGCGGAAAGCCTATGGCGCGCTTTTATGAAGCCTCTGAGCTTAAAGTCGGAGCCCGGCTTATCCTGATACAATTCTTGAGCTTACAGGTCTCGCTCGCGCATATGATAACAATGTACTGACGCTGCTGTGCGGGATTTATTTGTTCGCTTGGCTATAGAATTACGCACACCCCATGGTAAGTACATTGGCATGCATATGCACGCATACACTGTTGTGTTTGAGTCAAAGTCAAATTTGATGTTATTATTGTATCAGACGAGGTTTAAAAGAAAGCGATCAGTAGCGGTTCATGTAAAATATCTCCCTTTGAGTGACCTCTTAATATTGTTGAATACTATTTGCACGTGTTAAATGACCCGGCATTTAATTACTATCGGACCTAATCAGGATCATTGGCAACATAAAAAAGGGATTCTTTTCCCCAATCTTAATATGCATTTATTGTCTGCTTAAAAAAACCTATAATGAATATTTTTATGCAGAAGTTTTAGCCCAGATTGCCCCAATGGCTACAGTAGTCTGGCGTTGAAGCAAGGATCACTGAAGCATGAACTTCTTACCATGATCACTGAAATCAAATCAAATCAAATCACATTTATTGTCTTCAAAAACTTTTACATAGTTGTTTAGACACTTTATGTAGTCGCTTAATGTTAAAATAACTTTAAAATAGATACTAAATATTTCATAATAGACTCACCACACAATTGATTATAGTTGTATTAGATACTTATAACTACAGTTTGTCATGAAATTATAATATTAACATCAAATGGTCCTACAAATAAGAAATATAATTGATTATTGAAGACGATTAGAAATAATAGTAATAATATAATAATCAATAAAATGGTACAAATGTCAAATTAAATAAATAAAATCGAGATGGAAATTGTCAGTCATCAAATTATAATTCGTTAATATTATATAATTCTCTCGTAATAAGGTAGCCTTTTAATTTCGATTAAAATTGGGCTTTTTTCCGTTTCTAGGTATAATTTTAATTGTCTCAGGTAGATTATTGTAACACACCATTCCAACGAAATTTGGATCTCTTTTGAATAATTCCAAAGATGGAAGGGGTAATTCTAAATTGTGTCTACATCTGGTGAAATGCGAGTGAATTTCTTTTTGGGTCTTCAACTTTCCTATAAATATTTGTGCATTCAAACATATATAGTTATTGTAGCGTGAGAATACTGAGATTTTTGAAGTGTCCATGACATGATGGTTAAGGTTTATCGAAATTCTCGAAATGGCTCGTTTTTGGACAGAGAAAATATGTTGCCTTAAAACTGCGGTATACTGTGACCAGAAAGGGATCCCGTAACAAAGAATTGACTCGAAATAGGCAAAATATATTATTTTGAAGTGTTTAACGCTGATCAGTATTTGCCTTAGTAAGAAATATGCACTGGAAAGTCTATCGCTTAATTCCTCTCCGTGAGCATCCTTAGGTTTTCATCTAAAATAAAACCCAGGAATTTATGGCTTTTAATATTGGCTACTGTGTTTGCACCGATAACTAAATTTTGACTGATCATAGCTTTATTTTTTCCACAAGATAGGAAGATAGATACTGTCTTAGATGTGTTAAAAGACAGATTATTTTCTGGAACCAGGTATTTAACAGGGCCAATTAATAGTTTAACGTTTTCACTACATTCTCTATTTAGGCATCTGCAATGCTTATGCTGGTGTCATCTGCATACAAAGTTATATTAAAGTGAGCTACTATAGATGGCAAATCATTAACAAACAAAATGAAAAGGGTTGGTCTCATGATGCTTTCCCGTGGAACACCGCTCTTGATTTCACACTCATCGGAAATGGTTCTATTCAATATGCCACCCGTGCAGTCGTCTAATTGTACAACTTATTTTCTATTTAAAAGATAGCTGCTATACTGAATATACAACTAAATTACTATTAACCTGGCAAATTAGTCTATTTCTTCCTTTTTGCAACTTTAATGAATTACGTTATGATATCTGCAATCGATATATGCTTGAATTTCTCTGCCAGCTTCGGCGTTAAACACAATACAATTTAATAGTAAATGACTTACAAAATTAATCAGGACGTTCCAGTTTTATTAATTTACTCACATACAGACACATGATTTAACCATCTATTAAGTCGCGCAGGCGTGGAAGTGCTTGGTGATGCCGCGCCGCTGACTGCGCCTGAAGTCTTAAGCGCCTCAACGGAACTACTTGGTACTTCGATCAGATGAGCTTACAGAATGATGAAACTATGCAAGAACTAATGAGCCTTCTGGGGAAATCTTGTCATGATCAAATGAGGCATTCTATCGTGGAGTAATACACGCAGACAGACACACAAACATACTTCAATCTGGAAATGTCTTAATCGTCTTAGGAGGGCTTAAAATGGATATTTCCGGATTCATTTCGAAAAAAAAATCTAGCGCGTTCACGATATTTTCCCTTCTGCTCGGTTGGTGGGCCGAGAAAGTAAGACTAATCAACCGAGCAGAAAATTCTTACAGGAATAAGGAAAATAGCCCTTAATTCCACTGTCGACAGAGGAATTAAAAGGGATTCGCCTCCGAATTGAAATTAAAAGCAAGCGAGCGACTACGTTAAAATAGACCGTCAACTATTTTGACATCGAACAAAATGTTTTAATATTTTAGAAATACACAAAGTTATGACAGAAAATAGAGTACGTGTTTAGTATAGATGGCATAAATATATAGACAGTTAGCTAGCGCATAAAGTTCGAGCGAAAAGTAGGAGAATTTAGAGCCGGAAACATTTTTTTAGAGACGCAAGCATATAATAATATATTTCTTTCATACGATAAAGACTGACTTACACGGAAAATATACGATCCTTGACCTATTTTTCCACAACCCTTTGCCACTATTTTGGGGTTAGCTTAGATTCTAAGTACTCTCAAACCACAGAAACTAGTGATAGGTAATATTCACATTTCGATTTAGAACTGCGATAATTACCTTAAAAACGGGGTAATTATTGCGATTATGAGAGATAGGAAATTCGAGTCAGTTTATTGATCCCAAAAATTGACGGTTAAATATTTTAATATCCTTATATACAACTTTTTATCTTTTTTATAAAATATCTTCATCGCGAGCTAAAAAAACGGAGACAGTTTAGTGACCATTTCGAACCCCATTCAAAATGTGAAATATTCATGTTTTAGCAAAAAAGGTAGAGACAAATGATGAAGGGAAGAATTTTTTAATATCATCTCGTAATTTTTTCATTCTAATTTTAGATCGCCCGAAAGAAAACCAAGAAAAATCCGGGAAATTCGTCGGAAAATTGCGTAAAGTTATAACCAATGGTTGATAGGATATATATAGCCCAGATAAATATACTGAAATTCCTAGAAAAATGCGGAAAAGATAACCAATGGTGGATAGGATATAGCCCAGATAAAAATACTGAATTTCCTCGGAAAATGCGAAAAAATTATAACCAATGGTGGATACGATATAGCCGAGATAAAAATACTGAAATTCCTTGGAAAATGCTGGAAAGTTATAACCAATGATCAAACGTGCTCCAAATACTCCAGAACAGATCTTATTAAATTAAAAATTTTCTTGCGAAGAAAAAACTTGCAGATATTCTGAAACCTCTGCATATATTTTTTCTGGCAAAATGGATAGTCGCCTTAAGGTACAATGTGGAGTGGTAGTACGATTGATGGGACAATAAAATCGGCAGAGAAATCATTGCAACTTTTCCACTGAAATCGCCTGTCTATCTTGCGTATTTTGTACGGTTTCCAGGGGACATTTTCTGGATTACACAATAGGAAAAATGTGATTTACACAATAGGAAAAATCTCGAAATCTTTCAATTTTATGATAAACATATTGCTATACTGAATGTGCTACGCGACTGTCGTAGGCGGCGCACTGCATAGAAGTTGACTCCATCGATGAGCGGGAAGAAAATCTCTAAAACGAAGTGAGACAGGGATGGCGATCGCGGTACAGGATCGATAGTTGACCAAGCGGCGGGCATCTCGGCGCAGTCATTGATCTAATGCGGTTTTTCTGTGGCAAACCAGGGCGTAACGGAATACAATGAGTTAGAGAGAGAGAGAGAGAGAGAGAGAGAGAGAGAGAGAGAGAGAGAGAGAGAGAGAGAGAGAGTAATATATTTATATTTTTATATTAAATCAGTCACGTCGCCCTTACATCATCGCATACGATGAATATTTTGAGGTTGCCACCTACTACGGGTGCACCAGCCTCCCCAGGAAGGTATACCGATATTTATCGTTCATTCAACCGTAGGATAAACATAGATACTTAGGGACGAAACAGTCCACCGTCTAGCTACGACAAAACACGTGAGAGTCCAACGTCTTATCAGCTGGCACTGGGAAATAAAACCAGCGGACGGTCTCACGCACTCACTTCCAGTTTTGGCCAGATTCCTCCGCCCTCCTATCTGGTCACAGGTCTGAGGTCGCTTGCCGTAGTGCACAGTCGATTGGCTTAAAAATGATCCGCTGGCCACCCGATGCCGAGTGAGCTTAACGTCCAAATATCGCCTAGGTTCCGCCAAAAATTCGAAATATCAATCACCGCCCCAAGTCAGGTAAAGACAGCAAAACGTCATCGAATCTATGTCAAGGTTTGAGACCATTTGAGAAATCGGTATAACTGCAGTATAGGAACCTCTCCTGGATTGTTGATTTTTAAACGTCACCAGACTATATATCCTCCACGCAGATTCCGAATCTGCAATAATCTTTTGTCGCTCTCAATAAATAAGCCAAATATGGCATTTAAAGTTTGCATACTAAACGTCAAAACAACGGCCATGTTGCTTCAGAAGTTGTGTCTGAAAATAGTCGATATATCGCGAATTCTCTAATATCCGTAACCATTCGGATATTACAAAAATGATGGCATGGTCGTGGAAAAACAAGACTAAGTGCGATATTTAAAAAAATAAGACCATTTTGAGGTTTTTTTCAATGACTTTGCGTTTTGATAACAAAAGGTATATTGAAACGATAGAAAATTCCTAAATATTTTAGAAATCACTACAAGCAAAAATTTTTTTTCGAATTTCGCGCGAAATTCGAAAAAAAATATTTGCCTGCGGCGCTATTAATGTTATCCTGACAATGTGTTAGCGATATTTCGTTTTTTTTTTCGAGGTTTTTACAATGACAAAAGGTAACTTTGGGGATAATGACAAAAGGTAACCTGAAACAAACTAAATTTGTTCAATATCAAACTAACACCGCAGGCAAAAACTTTTTTTCGAATTTCGCGCGAAATTCGAAAAAAAAATTTTGCCCGCGGCGCTACTGATGTTAACATGCCAATGTACTCGTATTAGCGAAAATTCGGATTTTTTTCGAGGTTTTTATAAAACGACTTTGGTTATGATGACAAAAAATAACTTGAAACAAACTAAATTTGTTCAATATTTAATTAACACCATGTGTTAGTGCCATGTCTTAGCGATCATCTAAAATTCGATGCTTCAGTCAATTCTTTATTTGTCAGACTAGGGCGATTTCTGGAGATATTTGTAAAGCTTGCAGTATGGAATCCGTGATGTCATTTCTGTTTATACTTGTCGGTCGTTACCCATTCCCGGTCGGACCACGGTGCGACGTGACACGGCGCGCTTTCAGGGGAAAATGTATAGGCTACGAGGACTACGCCATCATCCGTTCATCCGTTATCGGTGCCGCGCGGCCTCTTTCCGAGCCATTTTTAGTCGGCCGCTTGATTGATTTATTAAATTCATTACAAATAAATCGATTGGTTGCCTTTGCGCCTGCCGGACCAAACTATACGAACCGACTAAAGCGCAATGACGCGGATAGCAAAATAGGCCAAAATGGAGCTCGAAGCATAGCAGGTCATAGCATTTTTTTTTACTTCGCCGCTAATTTTGTACATTCCTCGAAGAATATATACATCGTTTTGTACGAATTATATAAACAGACAAAGTCTAATTTTCGATCAACATATTGTATTTGAGTTTCCACAAATCGTGTTGAAATCGAGTGTCCACGTTTTGAGATCCTGGGAATCCAAAAAAGGAATTTTCGCAAAATATCTGTCTGTGCTGGCGTGTCTGACTATATCAATAGAATCTCAAAAACTACAAGAGCACTTAGAATCAAATTAGGTACAACAGTAGTTCACCGTAATGCCGACATTTAGGAAGAATGTTGTATTAAAAACAACAACCTAAATCCGTAAATACTGGTTCTAGAAAAAAATATGTGTTATAGATTGTACATAGATTTTTAAATTGTACGTATTAATCTGAAAATTTATACGTTATAACTGCTACATTATTAATAGCAGAATTGAAAGCAAAAGTATCAGATTAATGAGAATAATGTATCTTTAATCAAACATAAGTCGTTTCTTAAATTCCTGAAAAAATATTTTTATTGGTTTAATGAATGGAATGTACGGACGATGAAGGGTTAACCCCTTAACCTTAAGTATGACCGCCCCCTGGGGGTCATTCTTTGAATACCCATTCCCTCCACCCCTACCCACCATAAAAATAGCCAATACCTAAATTAGCGACGTATTGCATTGCCATGGGGATTGAACCAACATGTAAATTTTCAACTTCATATGATAATATTTGAGGAATTACCTCAATTCCTCATAGATCTCATCATCAGAACAGGATTGGGACCAATCTGTAAGTATAGCCTTTCAAATAAAAAAAGAATTTTCCAAATCGGTTGTTAAATAGCAGAGTTCTGAGATAACAAACATTAAAAAAAAAGATACAACTGAATTGATAACCTCCTTCTTTATTTGAATTCGGTTAAAAATTATGAAATAACGACGTGCTCTCCTTCCTTCATAATTCATCCTTGCCAATGCTCGCCATTTCCAAGCACGTATCTTAGAAATGGTCGACCTATAGATTTACATCGGCGAGTGTCCTCTTGTCAACGATTGAGCGATTGTCGCGGGGGTTTGCGGCTCGCAGCGATAGCGACTTAAGCAGACGAGCGACGGCCAGATTGATGCATGCGTCTTTATTTTCTTTTATGGCCGGCATTATTGGAATCCCCCGCGATCGCTGTATTCCGTTTATCCCTTTTTATTGTCTGGGGAAAAATCGTTACCTTTTTGTACATACGTCGGAGCGGCCGCACGCGTCCTTAACCCAAACGACCCTCTGCTTATTATTTGTATTTACATTTCTGCTACCAGCGCGGCCAAAGACCTACCGCATTATCCGTACTGGGATTATTCTGCAATACATTATTCTTCCTCTTCACTCTTTCTATTTTTTTATTCAGGGAAAAAAACAGTGCTACAAAGAATATTAAATATACTGTTACAACGTAAAAATATCTTCCAACAGTAAATAAAATATAAACGAAGCTGCCATAGAGTTCACCGACCGGAGTCGGGCCCATCATGATACGATTTTTACCATTCTGCGGGGTGAGCAGTGGATTCCGGACTAACGACCGGCTGTGGTAGGTTTAGGACAGCTGCCTTTCCACATGTGAACGTACACCTTACCATCCATTCACTCCCCTTCGAAGCCATAAATTTAAAATAAAAAAAAAATACGTGTGGCACTCGGGGACTGCCGCGGTAAAGCTATTGCATAGCATTTTTAACAACTTGTGCAATTATAATAATTTATTTATTTTATTTATATTATTTTTTCTGATATCAGATAACTGCGCTCTATATATTGTGATGTCAACCACAACGGGCGAGCCCGTCACCATAGGACGTTTTAACGATTATTCGTTCTATCGACCTGCAGTGAGCGTAGAAGACTTTGGACATAACAAATCCGACGTCTAGCTACGCCACAACCCGTTAGAGTCCAACGCCTTACCGCGAGTAGCCAGGTATGTTACCTGGCGGTCGGCACTCGCGCCCTAACTACCAATTGTGACCAGATTTTGTCCGGTCTCTCGATTGGTTCCGAGTTCGAGGTCGCTTGCGCGGTCCTCTCCCTTATGAAGCGGTGAAACGGAGTACAGCGAATCTATCGCGGACCAAGGCGTCCTTTGCCCGGCTGTTCACCCAGGATCGGATGGCCAATGGTCAATTCAAGAGCAGTTGCCATAAGGTACACCACCCCCGCTCTATAGGAAACAATACAGTTCCCAGACTCCCCCGACTGTTAGTCGGAGAGCACAATCGATTGGCTTGCGCCGCTCGGTGCGCAGACCATCCAGGAGCGCCAGAGGTTTGATTCCCGGGGGAAACTGGGATCGCCCCCCAGAGTCCTACCCAGGTTCGCGCCCCATGCGTGGAGGCCGTCGGATGGGTGTTGACCCGTGAGTGTGACCGACCCTGAACACATGGGTCATCGTGGCCAACTCATTATGGGCCCGTTAGCTCCCCAATGGGCCCGTTAGCTCCCAACTGCGCTCTATCGGAAAACGTTGAAATTATTCCGAATCATTTGCGGCTGCGGTAGTAAATGATTCGGAATAATTTAAACGTCTTCCGATAGAGCGCCGCGCACGAATTTTTTATTCGATAAAGCAAGAAAAACGGATTATTCCAAAAAAATCGTAGATAGAAAGATAGATAATTAAATTATCTTTAAAATTGTGCAGGTTTCATAATAATACGCCAGATAGTATTTGCGTACTAGTCGTTTTTGTGTTTGGTTAGACCTAATTTCACAAATTAATTACACTATGTAATATAAACAAAATCTAAAATATTAATATTAAACTAAGAATATTGGGAAAATGTTCTTGTTTAACACATATTTTTTTTCGAGTCGTAAGCAGTACTCGTTTAGACGTAATTATCACTTTAAAATCATTAATTTTCTTTAAGAAATTTCTTCATTCGGTCGCCGCGCTGGACTTGGCCCGCGATAAAAGCTATGCAATAGCTTAAAAAAAACGGAAAAAAA